>CAUOFW020000947.1:713731-1081243 GCA_963454935.2 Ilex paraguariensis | reverse complement strand
GGAGGTGCGATTCCTGAATCCGATACCCAATAAAGGCACATGATTTTGATATATAAATTATTCATTTGATGGGAAACATCCAAGAATGAAATGGTTTTATGACATATAATTGATTTCAAAATGATATTTGGTTGTGTTTCATCAAAGACGTTGATTTACAGAAATGCGTTGCATTGTGATGTAGGAGTCGGTGACGACTCGAGATAAAGTTGCATGAGCAAGTTCCATCTCATTTTATTGCGTGGCATGGTGAATTCCAATATAGAGTTGCATATTCTTACTTGGAATGTTGTTGTGAATATGAATTGTCAAATGTGAACATTGCATGTGCACTTAGATGGGGAGTAGCCCTTGTAGGATATACTCTACCGGGCGTTGGCTCACCCTGTACGGGAAACATTTCAGGTACGGGTCATACGCCGTGGGATGGCACTCACTCGGGCACTTAAGGAGGAAGAAAAGCCGACTTGTGGCTTCCAATCCATTTCTTTTGTAAAATTAGACTTGTAATTAAATTTTGGCATGTAATGTGCAAAGGAATTGTAATAGAGTCTTTATGGACAGTTTTAATATAGTCTTGCATGTTTGTATGAGTATGGATAATTGGACCCGGTGTGGCCAATGTTTACTTATAAATGGACCCGGTGTGGTCATTGTTGAACATTGGACCTTGGATGGGTCTTGTTATTATATAATGCATAGGTTATGTTTTCAGTAGCGTTCCCCTTACAAAGGAGACTCTGTCCAAATTTTTAATAAAGGATGGACCCCGGTAAATGGGGCACAACGTTGAGATATCGAGTTACTCGGTATCCACGGGCTTTTCGCGGGTTGATGGGTAATCAGCAGACCCCCGAATTTTGGGGTGTCACAGCTTGGTATCAGAGCATAGGCATACAAATAACCTAGGGCTCGATGGGCACGGGTATAGACCATTGCATTTCATATGCATTTCAAGTTATGTGCTCTACTTGCTACATGATATGTGTTACTTGTTATGTGAATTGTATGCATGATAGAAATGTATAGGGAAGGGAATACACTGGGGTTAGAAAACATAACCTTGGGAGTTTGGAAAAAAGGGATGAACGGTATAGTTCAATGAGTAAATGTCTACTAAATACTTGATCCCTAACTTGGGATATTAACTAATTGATTTATTGCTATCTTATGTGTGTATAGATGGCAACTAGAGGAAGGGGATGTCAGGGTGGATGGAACAACCAACCACCACCACCGGCTTTTAACCAACAAGCCTTCATGGAGGCTATTGGTGCTGTAGCGGCTACCATTGCACAAGCTAGTGCTACGGTCACTACTATTGCACTGACAGGTGCAAGTGGGAGTCAAGGCGGTTCAAGTCACCTCCAGAAGTTCAAAGCACACAATCCTCTGATCTTTCTGGGAGGGGCAGATCCTATGGTGGGGAACTATTGGTTCCGACAAGTGGATAAGATCTTGAGGGCTATGGATATTACCTTCGATGCCACGAAGATAACGCTAGCTACTTTTCAACTAGAGGGAGAATCGCAAGTGTGGTGGGATTGGGTCAAGGACTCCAAGAACTTGGAGGTAATGACATGGGCAGAATTCAAGGAGCTCTTTATGGGCAAGTACTTCCCAACGGCTGCTCGACATGCAAAGGCTCGGGAGTTCTTAGACTTGAGATAAGGGACGATGACGGTGATGGAGTACGTGGCTAAGTTCACAGAGTTANAATTGATTTCAAAATGATATTTGGTTGTGTTTCATCAAAGACGTTGATTTACAGAAATGCGTTGCATTGTGATGTAGGAGTCGGTGACGACTCGAGATAAAGTTGCATGAGCAAGTTCCATCTCATTTTATTGCGTGGCATGGTGAATTCCAATATAGAGTTGCATATTCTTACTTGGAATGTTGTTGTGAATATGAATTGTCAAATGTGAACATTGCATGTGCACTTAGATGGGGAGTAGCCCTTGTAGGATATNTACTTCTATAAGACTTAGACTCGATGGTCGAGACAGCTATGGCTATTGAGAGAGAGGTGGATGATGCAAGGAGCATCCGGGAGTCTGGTGCAAAAAACAAGAAGAATGAGGGCCAATCCTTTTCTTCTAGCTCGAGGAAGAAGTAGAGGACTTCTACTCCNCCGGGCGTTGGCTCACCCTGTACGGGAAACATTTCAGGTACGGGTCATACGCCGTGGGATGGCACTCACTCGGGCACTTAAGGAGGAAGAAAAGCCGACTTGTGGCTTCCAATCCATTTCTTTTGTAAAATTAGACTTGTAATTAAATTTTGGCATGTAATGTGCAAAGGAATTGTAATAGAGTCTTTATGGACAGTTTTAATATAGTCTTGCATGTTTGTATGAGTATGGATAATTGGACCCGGTGTGGCCAATGTTTACTTATAAATGGACCCGGTGTGGTCATTGTTGAACATTGGACCTTGGATGGGTCTTGTTATTATATAATGCACAGGTTATGTTTTCAGTAGCGTTCCCCTTACAAAGGAGACTCTGTCCAAATTTTTAATAAAGGATGGACCCCGGTAAATGGGGCACAACGTTGAGATATCGAGTTACTCGGTATCCACGGGCTTTTCGCGGGTTGATGGGTAATCAACAGACCCCCGAATTTTGGGGTGTCACAGCTTGGTATCAGAGCATAGACATACAAATAACCTAGGGCTCGATGGGCACGGGTATAGACCATTGCATTTCATATGCATTTCAAGTTATGTGCTCTACTTGCTACATGATATGTGTTACTTGTTATGTGAATTGTATGCATGATAGAAATGTATAGGGAAGGGAATACACTGGGGTTAGAAAACATAACCTTGGGAGTTTGGAAAAAAGGGATGAACGGTATAGTTCAATGAGTAAATGTCTACTAAATACTTGATCCCTAACTTGGGATATTAACTAATTGATTTATTGCTATCTTATGTGTGTATAGATGGCAACTAGAGGAAGGGGATGTCAGGGTGGATGGAACAACCAACCACCACCACCGGCTTTTAACCAACAAGCCTTCATGGAGGCTATTGGTGCTGTAGCGGCTACCATTGCACAAGCTAGTGCTACGGTCACTACTATTGCACTGACAGGTGCAAGTGGGAGTCAAGGCGGTTCAAGTCACCTCCAGAAGTTCAAAGCACACAATCCTCTGATCTTTCTGGGAGGGGCAGATCCTATGGTGGGGAACTATTGGTTCCGACAAGTGGATAAGATCTTGAGGGCTATGGATATTACCTTCGATGCCACGAAGATAACGCTAGCTACTTTTCAACTAGAGGGAGAATCGCAAGTGTGGTGGGATTGGGTCAAGGACTCCAAGAACTTGGAGGTAATGACATGGGCAGAATTCAAGGAGCTCTTTATGGGCAAGTACTTCCCAACGGCTGCTCGACATGCAAAGGCTCGGGAGTTTTTAGACTTGAGATAAGGGACGATGACGGTGATGGAGTACGTGGCTAAGTTCACAGAGTTAGCCCGTTTCGCCGATGACTACGTGGCCACAAATATGGCCAAAGTGAGGAAGTTTGAGGATGGTCTTAAGTTGTCCATCTGGGGTAAAATTGTGGGTCTACTTCTATAAGACTTAGACTCGATGGTCGAGACAGCTATGGCTATTGAGAGAGAGGTGGATGATGCAAGGAGCATCCGGGAGTCTGGTGCAAAAAACAAGAAGAATGAGGGCCAATCCTTTTCTTCTAGCTCGAGGAAGAAGTAGAGGACTTCTACTCCACAAAGGTTTCAGGGACAGGACCGCAGCTATCAAATCCAAGGCCAAGGTCGGAGAAATCAGAGGCCTTCCTACCAGGCAGGCCAATGGGCTTGCTATCATTGCCACCAACCGGGGTCACATGAAGTGGAATTTTTCCTCAGAGGCAAGGATCCCAAAGTTATGGGTCATCTCAGTCCCAGACTTTGGTGGGACAGTGACAAACACATTATACTCATCATTACCCTACCATGGACCAGGGGAACTAGTACCAGTTCCAAAATGCTACTTAAGCCCAAACTACTTCACGTGTAGGGATTCTGTAATTCAGCCAGATGGGCCAAGGCATGGGTAGAGGCCGAGGCCAGGGCTTACAAGCCGGTACTTCGTGGACCCAGGGGCGTGTCTACGCCATGATACCTCAGACTAAGCCGGCAGATCCATCGGTGATACAGGGTACATTTCTACTCTCTCGTTTATGGGCAAGGGTTTTATTTGAATTTGGTGCATCGCATTCATTTATTGTTGCATTATGTGTGANAGCAGACCCCCGAATTTTGGGGTGTCACAGCTTGGTATCAGAGCATAGGCATACAAATAACCTAGGGCTCGATGGGCACGGGTATAGACCATTGCNACATTTCTACTCTCTCGTTTATGGGCAAGGGTTTTATTTGAATTTGGTGCATCGCATTCATTTATTGTTGCATTATGTGTGAAAGACTTGGGCTTAGAAGTTGAGACCTTGGAAGAGCCATTGCATGTGAGTTCTCCCCTAGGAGCTAGGGTGAGAATTGATCAGATATGTCAGGGTTGTGAGTTAGAGATCTCGGGGATTCTACTCACCGTGGACCTTAGGGTAATGGACATGTCAGAGTTTGATGTGATCCTTGGTATGGATTGGTTGGTGGCACATCAGGTAGTCATTGATTGTGATCGAAAGAGGGTCACTGCTTATACGCCGGAGGGTATTTGTTTCAAGTTCCAGGGGGAAAAGCGTGATGCTTTACCTCAGGCTGTGTACGACTCTAGATGGCACAGACAGTTGATGGGTTGGCTTACAAGCCTTACCCTAGAGGACAAGGCAAGACAGGAGTTGGGCCTTCCTCAGGTTGTATGTGAGTATGAGGATATTTTTCTGGATGAGCTATCGGGATTACCTCCACATAGGGATGTAGACTTCATTGTTGAGTTGCATCTCGGTACATCGTCTATCTCTATGACTCCACACATGGATGGCACTAGTTGAGTTGCAAGAACTCAAGGTCCAGTTGCAAGAATTATTGGACAAGGGCTTCATTAGACCGAGCACGTCACCTTGGGGCGCTCCGGTGTTGTTTGCCAAGAAGAAGGATAAAACCCTGCGATTGTGCATAGACTATCGACAGTTGAATATGGTTACTATCAAGAATAGGTACCCTTTGCCAATGATTGATGACTTGTTTGATTAGCTGAGAGGGGCGCGAGTCTACTCCAAGATAGATCTCCGTACCGGTTACCATCAGTTGAGGGTTAAGAAGGTAAACATCCCTAAGACGGCGTTCAAAACGTTGTATGGGCATTTCAAGTTCAAAGTGATGCCATTTGGGTTGACGAATGCTCCAGCAGCATTCGTGGATGTCATGCATAGGATATTCCAACCCTATTTAGATCAGTTTGTCGTGGACTTCGTTGATGACATCTTGATCTACTCCAAGTCTGAGGAGGAGCATGAGGGTCATTTGAGAATTGTTCTCTAAACATTGAGAGATTATCAATTGTATGCCAAGTTCAGCAAGTGTGAATTCTGGCTTACTGAGGTGAAATTTCTAGGGCATGTAGTATCGGCCTGTGGACCCAGAGAAGGTTGAGGCAGTTATAAATTGGGAGAGACCGAAGTCAGTCTTCGAGATACGAAGTTTCTTGGGATTGGCGGGGTACTACTGGCGATTTATTGAGAATTTCTCCTGATTGGCTGCGCCTATGACAAAGTTGACCCGGAAAGAGGTCAAGTTTGTGTGGAATGATTCTTGTGAGAATGCATTCCAAGAGTTGAAGAAGAGGCTTACTTCGGCTCCTATTTTGATAGTTCCAGAATGGGGACAGTGGTACACGATCTATTATGATGCCTTGAAGGACGGGCTGGGATGTGTTTTGATGCAGTCTGGGAGGGTAGTAGCTTATGGTTCTCAACAGCTAAAGAATCATGAGCAGAATTACCCCACACATGACGTGGATTTGGCGGCCATTGTCTTTGCCTTGAAGGCTTGGCGTCACTACCTGTTTGGTGAGCAGTTTGAAGTGTTTTCGGACCACAAGAGTCTAAAGTATATTTTCACACACTGGGACCTCAACATGATGCAACGCTGGTGGATGGAGTATTTAGAGGACTATGACTTCACTTTGCATTACCATCTTGGTAAGGCAAACGTGGTGGCTAATGCACTTAGCCGAAGGTCACAGAGAGTTTGGGCTAGTATAACTTCCCGGGAATGGCAGATGCTCGAGACTATGGGACAGTTCGGGCTATTTTATATGGGTCAGGCTCAGGGTACTTTGGGGTGTTTGGTGGCTACGTCGTCTCTACTGAGCAGGGTGATTGAGTCCTAGAGTTAGGATACAGAGCTATTGTCCATCCGAGACCGTGAACAGGCAGGTACAGGTGACGAGGGCTGGGTAATTCACTCGGATGGTAGTCTTCAGTATCGAGGAAGGGTTGTGGTTCCTTAGTTGGCGGATCTGAGAGAGGAGATCCTTAGGTAGTTTCATTGCTCCCATTTTGCAGTTCGCCTAGGGGGCACGAAGATGTACCATGATCTCCGTCGCCAGTATTACTGGAGTGGAACGAAGAGGCAGGTTGGCGAGTTTGTCAAATCGTTGTCTCACGTGTCAGCAGGTTAAGGCTGAACACTAGAGACCAGCAGGATTACTCCAGCCTTTGGAGGTAGCTGAGTGGAAGTGGGAACATGTCATGATGGATTTTGTGACTCACTAGCCACGGACATCATGGGGTCATGATGCGGTGTGGGTGATAGTGGACCGACTTACTAAGTCGGCACACTTTTTGGCTGTGCATATGACCTTCACATTGGAGGAATTCTGCAGGTTATATATACGGGAGATTGTCCAAATACATGGGGTACCCGTCTCTATAGTATCAAATCAGGATCCCAAGTTTATGACACATTTTTGGGAGAGTTTTCAATAGGCCATAGGGACACAGCTGATGATGAGCACTACTTTTCACCCCCGGACAGACTGTCAGTCAAAGAGGACTATCCAGACATTAGAGGATATGCTACGGGCATGCATCTTGGATCTCAAGGGTCGCTGGGAAGATCACTTGTGCTTGGTGGAGTTCACTTATAACAATAGTTATCAGGCGAGTATACAGATGGCACCCTATGAGGCGCTATATGGGAGGCCATGTTGTTCTCCGGTATGTTGGACAGAGATAGGAGAGAGGTCTTCTACGGGTTTAGAATTGGTTAGAGACACCTCAGAAAAGGTTGACTTGATTCAAAAGCGTCTTCTTACGGCTTAGAGCTAGCAGAAGAGCTATACTGATAGACAGCGATGACCTCTAGAGTTTGAGGTGGGAGATCGTTTCTTCTTGAAGGTGATGCCTAAGAGAGGAGTGGTCAGGTTTGCTAAGCGGGAAAAGCTGTCGCCAAAGGTATATCGGGCCCTTCGAGGTACTCGAGAGGGTGGGTGCAGTGGCTTACCCGTTGGCATTACCGCCAAATTTATCGGGTGTTCATGCGGTATTCCATGTATCTATGCTCCAGAAGTATACTCCAGATCTGACACATGTGGTGGATTGGGATGAGTTGACTGCTGATGCGGATGGGACCTTTGAGGAGGGATCGATGCGCATCATGGATAGCCGGGAACAGGTTTGGCGAGGCAAGACCATGGGACTAGTGAAGGTGTTGTGGCAGCACCAAGGAATGGAGGAGGCGACATGGGAGCATGAGGACACTATCCGTACCAATTNGAAGAGTTCCCATTACAAAGGAGACTCTGCCCAAATTTTTTATAAAGGATGGACCCCGGTAAATGGGGCACAACATTGAGATATCGAGTTACTCGGTATCCACGGGCATTCCGCGGGTTGATGGGTAATCAACGGACACCCAGATTTTGGGGTGTCACACCAACACAAGGCACCTCTTGAGTAGAAAGATTTGATTTATCCACCTATTTCATGCATTACTGGAAATTCGAAGATTAAGCAAGCTCTGCTTGATCTTGGGACAAGTGTAAACCTACTCCCATACTTTGTATATCAGTAGCCAGGTCTAGGAGACCTTAAGCCCACTAGTATCACTTTATAGCTGGCAGATTGGTTTGTTAAAATTTCAAGATGAGTGATTGAGGGTGTACTTGTCCAGGTCGATAAATTATATTTTCTTGTGGAATTCATTCTTTTAGATATAATGCCTATGCACATGGGTACACAAATTCTTGTGATTTTAGGTCGACTGTTTCTTGCTAAATCTAATGATTTGATTAGCTATAGAAATGGAGTAATGAAATTTTCTTTTGATCATAAGACTTTGGGATTGAATGTGTTTGACATTGGGAGGGAGAAATGCATGAAATTAATTGCATAGAGGTTGTAATGCAAAATCTTTTTGTAAATGCATTTATTGGAAATGAGTTGGCATTGGATGGATGTGATAAGGTGTTGAAGTCCACAATGGACAAAAATTTTGTAAATAATTATGTTATAAATATGTTGCCTGTTGGGACCTGGGTCTCGAAGTTTGAGGATTATCACCTGATGGCACAAAGCTTCTTGTACCTAGTGTCATTGCACATAAATCAGAGTTAAAACCTCTTCCAACTAACCCTAAATATGTCTTTTTAGGAGAGAGATGAACCTATCTAGTGGTGTTTTCTTCAAAATTGTTTGAGTCACTAGAGTTANATTTCCTTTCAGGGGGGAAGAAAGTGAAACCCGGGAAAAATTTGAATTCTTTTTCGGAAAAAAGGTAAAATGGTAATTTGCTATCCCAATGCGTATTTAAAATACATGTTTTTATAGAGCTCGGATGGGACAACGGACCTCACCGTTGGATTCGCATCGCAAAATTTAGTTGCGCTGTCAATTTTCGTCGAATTCTGAGATAGTCGAGTGTTTTCATATTTTTTGAGGCGACAGGCGTCCGGTGACCCCCAAAAATGAAATTTTTATAAAATATTTTGAGCTTAAACCGGTATGAAATTTAATCATTTTGGGGGCGAAAACGGACCCGAACAATGGGGGACACTAGGTGCGACTCGGGCCAAGTCTTGGAAATTATAAATAGGGCTAAATATCAGATATTTCAGTAGAAAATATCTCTGATATTCAGCTGGTTTCAGTCGTTGGAGAGAAAGAGAGAAAAAAAGGGAAAAATCCAATTTTGTCTCTACAATTCAAGAAGATTCGTCGGTCGAAATCACTCAGGCCAAGAATCAAAGTTGATCTACGCGACAAGAGCTACGCGTGGGTACCAAGAACGAAGATTTTCACCGAAGATCAAAAGGCGAGATTTTGGAGAAATCAAAATCTTGAGCTTTGGGGGTGTTCTTGGAGGTTCTAGTATTCATTCTACACTTCTATTGAGGTAGGGTTCTTCCTACTTTGGTTTTACTCCTACCTTAAGGGGCTATTTTTGGTGGCTGAAATATGACTGTTATGTGGTTGTTTTGTGGCTGAAATATGGATATCTTATGGCTGTTTATGGGCTGTCCAAATGGACTGTTTTTAGACATGTTTTAATAAGTGAAATTGGTTTATATGTGGGCAGTTTTTGGGACAGTTATGGGGCTGTTTACGAACTGTTTTTATGACCTGTTAAGGGCTGTTTTTATGGCCTAATATGGACTGAAATTGTGACTGTTTTTAGGCCATTCATGGACTGTTTTTAGGGCCATTCCATGGGCAATTTTTAAGCCATTCATGGACTGTTTGTAAGACCATTTCATGGACTGTTTTAGGGCCATTTTACGGACTGTTTTAGGCCACTTTACGGACTATTTTGTGCTCCAATTAGGGGTTATTTTGTGGGTTCTTATGCGGGCTAGTACATGGGCTGTTTTGTGTGTTATAATTTGCCTTTGTGATTAAGTGTGTTATTGACATAAAGATAGTGATAACATGCTTGGAATTGTTTTATGAAAAAGTGTCAATGTATATGCATGCGTGTGTTATATTGACATTGTGACAAATTTGGTATCTATATGTTTAGAACATAACTTACCATGGATATGTTGAGATTGTTCATATGTCATTCATAGCATATTGAACATTGTAGCATAGTGCATAGAGGCATNGAATATAACTTGCCATGGATATGTTGAGATTGTTTATATGTCATTTATAGCATATTGAACATTGTAGCATAGTGCATAGAGGCATCCCATTCATGGGCTTAGGCATGAGTATGGGTGTGTGTGTGTGTGAGTTGGGCATGGTTCATTCAAGCATCATTCTTGGTGATTGAAGGGTGGGCTCAGAAAAAAGTGGGATTGAATGTCCTACTGGGTCGCACGGTTACATGCATAAGAAAACTTGTGTCGAGTATAGCAAGTAGGGCTAGACACTCCCTCGGGTGAAAAAGCCAGCCACTTGGTTCATACACTTACCGGCAGTGCAATTCTAGAAAAGTGTAACGGCGTACGGAGCAGGAGGTGCGATTCCTGAATCCGATACCCAATAAAGGCATATGATTTTGATATATAAATTATTCATTTGATTGGAAACATCCAAGAATGAAATGGTTTTATGACATGTGGTTGATTTCAAAATGATCTTTGGATATGTTTCATCAAAGACGTTTTATACATATGCATTGCATTGTGATGTGGGAGTCGGTGATGACTCGAGTTAAAGTTGCATGAGTGAGTTCCATCTCATTTCATTGCATAGCATGGTGAATTCCAATATAGAGTTGCATATTCTTACTTGGAATGCTGATGTGAATATGAACTGTCAAATGTGAACATTGCATGTGCACTTAAGTGGGGAGTAGCCCTTGTAGGATATACTCTACTGGGCGTTGGCTCACCCTATACGGGAAACATTTCTGGTACGGGTCATACGCTGAGGGACGGCACTCACTCGGGCACTTAAGGAGGAAGAAAAGCTGACTTGTGGCTTCCAATCCATTTCTTTTGTAAAATTAGACTTGTAATTAAATTTTGGCATGTAATGTGTAAAGGAATTGTAATAGAGTCTATATGGATAGTTTTAATATAGTCTTGCATGTTTGTATGAGTATGGATAATTGGACTCAGTGTGGCCAATGTTTACTTATAAATGGACCCGATGTGGTCGTTGTTGAATATTGGACCTCGGATGGGTCTTGTTATTATATAATGCACAGGTTGTGTTTTGAGAAGAGTTCCCATTACAAAGGAGACTCTGCCCAAATTTTTTATAAAGGATGGACCCCGGTAAATGGGGCACAACATTGAGATATCGAGTTACTCGGTATCCACGGGCATTCCGCGGGTTGATGGGTAATCAACGGACACCCAGATTTTGGGGTGTCACACCAACACAAGGCACCTCTTGAGTAGAAAGATTTGATTTATCCACCTATTTCATGCATTACTGGAAATTCGAAGATTAAGCAAGCTCTGCTTGATCTTGGGACAAGTGTAAACCTACTCCCATACTTTGTATATCAGTAGCCAGGTCTAGGAGACCTTAAGCCCACTAGTATCACTTTATAGCTGGCAGATTGGTTTGTTAAAATTTCAAGATGAGTGATTGAGGGTGTACTTGTCCAGGTCGATAAATTATATTTTCTTGTGGAATTCATTCTTTTAGATATAATGCCTATGCACATGGGTACACAAATTCTTGTGATTTTAGGTCGACTGTTTCTTGCTAAATCTAATGATTTGATTAGCTATAGAAATGGAGTAATGAAATTTTCTTTTGATCATAAGACTTTGGGATTGAATGTGTTTGACATTGGGAGGGAGAAATGCATGAAATTAATTGCATAGAGGTTGTAATGCAAAATCTTTTTGTAAATGCATTTATTGGAAATGAGTTGGCATTGGATGGATGTGATAAGGTGTTGAAGTCCACAATGGACAAAAATTTTGTAAATAATTATGTTATAAATATGTTGCCTGTTGGGACCTGGGTCTCGAAGTTTGAGGATTATCACCTGATGGCACAAAGCTTCTTGTACCTAGTGTCATTGCACATAAATCAGAGTTAAAACCTCTTCCAACTAACCCTAAATATGTCTTTTTAGGAGAGAGATGAACCTATCTAGTGGTGTTTTCTTCAAAATTGTTTGAGTCACTAGAGTTAACATTGTTAAGAGTCATTAAAAAGCCTCAGAGTGCAATCGGATGGACCATTGCTAATATAAAGGGAATAAGTTATCTTCTCTATACTCATTATATATAGTTGGAGAAAGACTCAAAACCCTCGCGCCAACCGCAACAAAGGTTGAATCCACATCTCAAAGAAATTGTTAGGGCTAAAGTACTTAAATTGTTAGATGCGGGTATTATCTACCCCATTTCTAATAGCAAATGGGTCAATTCTACAGAAGTAGTTCCCAAAAATTCAGGTGTTACTATGGCGAAAAATGAGGAGAATGAATTAGTCCCACGTATTGTCATCGATTGCGTATGTCTATTGACTACAGAAAGCTACACTCTCTTACCAGAGAAGACTACTTTCCCCTACCTTTTCTGGACCAAGTTCTGGAAAGGATAGCAGGACATGCATTTTATTGTTTTCTTGATGGATTCTCTAGATATACTCAGATTGAAATTCCACTTAATGACCAAGAAAAATACCACCTTCACATGTCCTTTCGGCACTTTTGCATATAAAAGGACATTATTTGGATTATGTAATGCACCGGCCATTTTTCAAAGAAGTATATTGAGTATTTTTAGTAACATGGTGGAGTATTTCTTGGAGGTTTTCATGGATGACTTTTCTTTTTATGGTGACTCTTTTGAATTTTATTTGAATAATCTTGAAAAATTCCTCACACGGTGTGAGAAGACTAATCTTCTTCTAAATCGAGAAAAATGTCACTTTATGATAACACAAGAAATTGTGTTGGGTCATATTGTTTCATCAGAGGGGATTAGGGTTTGTAAGTCTAAAATTGATTTGATAGCTAATCTTCCTTCATCTAAGATTGTACAAGACGTTCGATCATTTCTAGGTCATGCAGATTTTTATAAAAGATTCATAAAGGATTTCAGTTTAATATCCCAATCTATGTGTAATCTTTTGTGTCAAGATTTGTCTTTTGATTGGAGTGATGCGTGCCAAATTTTTTTTGATACACTTAAAAGCATGCTCATTTTTGCACCAATTATGCAACCTCCTGACTAGTCATCACCTTATGTGTGATAGTAGCGATTATGTTGTTGGTGCAGTTTTAGGACAAGGAAGAGACAAAAAGCCATATGTGATTTATTACGCAAGTAAAACTNAGCCAGCCACTTGGTTCATACACTTACCGGCAGTGCAATTCTAGAAAAGTGTAACGGCGTACGGAGCNGACAAAAAGCCATATGTGATTTATTACGCAAGTAAAACTTTGAATGATGCACAAATGAATTATTCCACGATAGAAAATGAATTGCTTGATGTAGTATTTGCTTTAGATAAGGTCAGATCATATTTAATTGGATCCTCAATTATTGTTTTTAATGATCATGCAATATTGAAATATCTACTTACAAAGAAGGATGCAAAACCACGTCTCCNTCAAAAACTTGTTTGACACCAATACGCTCAATGTTCTAATTCTACAGGCAAGTGACATGATTTTCCATATACTAACCGATAAGGAGACATTCCTAGAATACTTTTATATGTAGTATGATAAGCCCAAAGTACATCAGTCAACCNTTGGAAACATCCAAGAATGAAATGGTTTTATGACATGTGGTTGATTTCAAAATGATCTTTGGATATGTTTCATCAAAGACGTTTTATACATATGCATTGCATTGTGATGTGGGAGTCGGTGATGACTCGAGTTAAAGTTGCATGAGTGAGTTCCATCTCATTTCATTGCATAGCATGGTNAGAATACTTTTATATGTAGTATGATAAGCCCAAAGTACATCAGTCAACCTTAAGGACCAATCTTTACGATATGTATTTACTGTTTTTTCTAAAATATATTTTATTTTCCTATTAGCTAACTCAGCTTGTCCACTTGTCTATGGATGGTATGGAGTGGATATTTTATGCGAAATTAAATATTTTTTCATAAGATTTTCAAAAATTTTATTACAAAAATATAATCCACCGTCAGNGGAGTTGAAAATGTGGTGGCTGATTATTTGTCAAGGTTGAATTATGATACAAGGAATCTTTTTCAGATGATCAACTTTTTTCAATAATTGAGGTACCCTGGTATGCAGATATTGCCAATTACTTGGCCACTGGTACTATTCCTATTCACTTTACCTTAACCGATAAGCAGAAAATTTTGAGAGAAATGAATAATTTCTTTTGAGAAGATCGCTAATTTATCAAATATTCTAAGGATTAGATCATTAGATTTTGTGTGCCTAATCATGAAATCCATTAGGTAATTTCTTTGTCACTCTGAAGCTCGTGGTGGGCATTTCTCCTCAATGAAAACCGCTGCAAAAATTTTGCAATGTGGATTTTACTGGCCCACACTTTTTAAAGATGCATTTGTTTTTTGTCTAACTTGTGATACATGGCAAAGTTTGACAAATATTTCAAAAAGAAATACAATGTCTTTAAACCCTATTTTAATCATTGAAATTTTTGATTGTTGGGGCATCGATTTNAAAATGAACCCATAAAATCGATGCCCCAACAATCAAAAATTTCGATAGTTAAAATTGGGTTCAAAGGCATCATATTTCTTTTTGAAATATTTCCCATTCTCTGACATCTGTCACAATTTAAACAAAAGATATAAACATCTTTAAAAAGAGTTAGCCAATAAAATTCACACTATAAAATTTTAGCAGCGGTTTTCTTTGAAGCAAAATGACCTCCACAAGCTTCGAAGTGACAAAACTGAATTACTTGACCTATTTCATGATTAGATACACAACACCTTATTATTTGATCATTACAATATTTAAANCTCAGTGTGGCCAATGTTTACTTATAAATGGACCCGATGTGGTCGTTGTTGAATATTGGACCTCGGATGGGTCTTGTTATTATATAATGCACAGGTTGTGTTTTGAGAAGAGTTCCCATTACAAAGGAGACTCTGCCCAAATTTTTTATAAAGGATGGACCCCGGTAAATGGGGCACAACATTGAGATATCGAGTTACTCGGTATCCACGGGCATTCCGCGGGTTGATGGGTAATCAACGGACACCCAGATTTTGGGGTGTCACACCAACACAAGGCACCTCTTGAGTAGAAAGATTTGATTTATCCACCTATTTCATGCATTACTGGAAATTCCAAGATTAAGCAAGCTCTGCTTGATCTTGGGACAAGTGTAAACCTACTCCCATACTTTGTATATCAGTAGCCAGGTCTAGGAGACCTTAAGCCCACTAGTATCACTTTATAGCTGGCAGATTGGTTTGTTAAAATTTCAAGATGAGTGATTGAGGGTGTACTTGTCCAGGTCGATAAATTATATTTTCTTGTGGAATTCATTCTTTTAGATATAATGCCTATGCACATGGGTACACAAATTCTTGTGATTTTAGGTCGACTGTTTCTTGCTAAATCTAATGATTTGATTAGCTATAGAAATGGAGTAATGAAATTTTCTTTTGATCATAAGACTTTGGGATTGAATGTGTTTGACATTGGGAGGGAGAAATGCATGAAATTAATTGCATAGAGGTTGTAATGCAAAATCTTTTTGTAAATGCATTTATTGGAAATGAGTTGGCATTGGATGGATGTGATAAGGTGTTGAAGTCCACAATGGACAAAAATTTTGTAAATAATTATGTTATAAATATGTTGCCTGTTGGGACCTGGGTCTCGAAGTTTGAGGATTATCACCTGATGGCACAAAGCTTCTTGTACCTAGTGTCATTGCACATAAATCAGAGTTAAAACCTCTTCCAACTAACCCTAAATATGTCTTTTTAGGAGAGAGATGAACCTATCTAGTGGTGTTTTCTTCAAAATTGTTTGAGTCACTAGAGTTAACATTGTTAAGAGTCATTAAAAAGCCTCAGAGTGCAATCGGATGGACCATTGCTAATATAAAGGGAATAAGTTATCTTCTCTATACTCATTATATATAGTTGGAGAAAGACTCAAAACCCTCGCGCCAACCGCAACAAAGGTTGAATCCACATCTCAAAGAAATTGTTAGGGCTAAAGTACTTAAATTGTTAGATGCGGGTATTATCTACCCCATTTCTAATAGCAAATGGGTCAATTCTACAGAAGTAGTTCCCAAAAATTCAGGTGTTACTATGGCGAAAAATGAGGAGAATGAATTAGTCCCACGTATTGTCATCGATTGCGTATGTCTATTGACTACAGAAAGCTACACTCTCTTACCAGAGAAGACTACTTTCCCCTACCTTTTCTGGACCAAGTTCTGGAAGGATAGCAGGACATGCATTTTATTGTTTTCTTGATGGATTCTCTAGATATACTCAGATTGAAATTCCACTTAATGACCAAGAAAAATACCACCTTCACATGTCCTTTCGGCACTTTTGCATATAAAAGGACATTATTTGGATTATGTAATGCACCGGCCATTTTTCAAAGAAGTATATTGAGTATTTTTAGTAACATGGTGGAGTATTTCTTGGAGGTTTTCATGGATGACTTTTCTTTTTATGGTGACTCTTTTGAATTTTATTTGAATAATCTTGAAAAATTCCTCACACGGTGTGAGAAGACTAATCTTCTTCTAAATCGAGAAAAATGTCACTTTATGATAACACAAGAAATTGTGTTGGGTCATATTCTTTCATCGGAGGGGATTAGGGTTTGTAAGTCTAAAATTGATTTGATAGCTAATCTTCCTTCATCTAAGATTGTACAAGATGTTCGATCATTTCTAGGTCATGCAGATTTTTATAAAAGATTCATAAAGGATTTCAGTTTAATATCCCAATCTATGTGTAATCTTTTGTGTCAAGATTTGTCTTTTGATTGGAGTGATGCGTGCCAAATTTTTTTTGATACACTTAAAAGCATGCTCATTTTTGCACCAATTATGCAACCTCCTGACTAGTCATCACCTTATGTGTGATAGTAGCGATTATGTTGTTGGTGCAGTTTTAGGACAAGGAAGAGACAAAAAGCCATATGTGATTTATTACGCAAGTAAAACTTTGAATGATGCACAAATGAATTATTCCACAATAGAAAATGAATTGCTTGATGTAGTATTTGCTTTAGATAAGTTCAGATCATATTTAATTGGATCCTCAATTATTGTTTTTACTGATCATGCAATATTGAAATATCTACTTACAAAGAAGGATGCAAAACCACGTCTCCTCAGATGGATACTTCTGCTTCAAGAGTTCGATCTTATCATTAAGCATAAAAAGGGAGTTGAAAATGTGGTGGCTGATTATTTGTCAAGGTTGAATTATGATACAAGGAATCTTTTTCAGATGATCAACTTTTTTCAATAATTGAGGTACCCTGGTATGCAGATATTGCCAATTACTTGGCCACTGGTACTATTCCTATTCACTTTACCTTAACCGATAAGCAGAAAATTTTGAGAGAAATGAATAATTTCTTTTGAGAAGATCGCTAATTTATCAAATATTCTAAGGATTAGATCATTAGATTTTGTGTGCCTAATCATGAAATCCATTAGGTAATTTCTTTGTCACTCTGAAGCTCGTGGTGGGCATTTCTCCTCAATGAAAACCGCTGCAAAAATTTTGCAATGTGGATTTTACTGGCCCACACTTTTTAAAGATGCATTTGTTTTTTGTCTAACTTGTGATACATGGCAAAGTTTGACAAATATTTCAAAAAGAAATACAATGTCTTTAAACCCTATTTTAATCATTGAAATTTTTGATTGTTGGGGCATCGATTTTATGAGACCATTTATGCCCTCCTTTGGATATTTGTACATTTTGGTTACTATTGATTATGTTTCAAAATTGATCAAGGCTATTCCGTGTTGGAACAATGATCACCGTATGATGGTTAAATTTTTGAAATAAAATATTTTGTCTAGTTTCGGAATTCTTCGGGCTATTATAAGTGATGGGGGAATGCATTTTTNAAAAATGTATTCCTATCAGACCAAGTATAATTATAGGGAATAGTACCAGTAGCTAAATAATTAGCTATATCCGCATACCATGGTAATTCTATTACTGCTAATAGTTGTTCATCTGGAAAGGTTTCTCCAATCGAAATTGGTTCTTCCTTTATTTCATAGTTTAATCGTGACAAGTGATCAGCTACCACATTTTCTACTGCTTTCTTATCTTTGATGATTAAATCAAATTCTTGTAGTAATAATATCCAACACAGAAGACATGGTTTAGCATCCTTTTTAGTAAGTAAGTATTTTAAAGTTGCATGATCGGTAAATACAACAATTGATGANTCTTTTGAAAAATTAATGAGAAAATATTTGATTTCATGTATAGTTGTTGCCCCCTATCATCCTCAAACGGGTGTTCAAGCATAATTAGCCAATGGGGATATTAAACTTATTTTAGAAAAAAATGGTTAATCCTAACCGCTAAGTTTGATCATTAAGACTGATAGATGCGTTATGGGCATACTGCACTGCTTACAAAATAATTTTGGGAATGTCTGCTTATTGACTAGTTTACAAAAAACCAAGTCACTCACCTATGGAATTGGAACATCGGGCATATTGGACAATCAAAATGATGAATTTTTACATAGACAAAGCATGTGCATTGCAAAAATTTCAGATAAGTGAATTGGAAGATATCATAAATTAGGAATATGAAAATGTCAAGATTACAAAGGCCAGCATGAAAATGTTTCATGATANATACTATATAACCTAAGGTTTTTTCTCTTTTCTTTGCCCTAGTACAGCTCCTATCGCATAATCACTTGCATCACANATAAAAATATTATTCAAAAGACCTTTGAACCTACCCAAAAAGTCCTATTAATACTAAAGTTACCTCCTTACCTCCCCAACTTAATTTAAACATTATCTGAAATGTAACAACAGTGATAGTTAATATTGATAGGGAAACCCGACAATCTTTTGTCATTTCACCGATTGGGATATCTGGCTGTACTCANGAATGATAGGTGCAGAAATAAGCATGTTTTTTAATTTATCAAAAGCAACTTGAAATGCTTCATTCCATTCAAATAGTATATCTTGACATAACANGCATGATAGGTGCAGAAATAAGCATGTTTTTTAATCAAAAGCAACTTGAAATGCTTCATTCCATTCAAATAGTATATCTTGACATAACAAATTACATATAGGCTTGGTTATTAAACTAAAATTTTTTATAAATCTTCTGTAAAATCCTGCATGACCTTGAAATGAGCAAATATCTTTTACTTTTTTTGGTGAAGGTAGATTAGCTATAAGATCAATTTTTGATTTATCCACTTCAATTCCTTTTTTAGATACTATATGACCTAAAATAATACCTTGTGTAACCATGAAATTACATTTTTTTCAATTTAAAACAAGGTTTATTTCTTCACATCGAATGAGGACTTTTTCTATATTTTCTAGACATATGAAATGAATCCCCAAAAACTGAAAAATCATCCATAAAGATTTCTAGATATCGTTATACCATATCACTGAATATACTTAACATACAATATTGAAAGGTAGCTAGCGCATTACATAGTCCAAAAGACATTCTTTTATATGCAAAAGTGCCAAAATGACATGTAAATGTAGTTTTTTTTTTATCATCTGTTGCAATTTTAATCTTATTATAACCAAAGTATCCATCTAGAAAGCAATAATATGCATGACCAGCTATTCTTTCTAAGACTTGATCAAGAAAAGGCAATGGAAAGTGATCTTTTATGGTGAGTGAATTTAGCTTCTGATAGTCAATACATACACGCCAGCCTGTGACTGTACGCATTGCGACTAATTCATTTTCTTTATTTTGTATTACAGTAACACAAGATTTTTTTGAGACTACTTGTGTAGGACTAACCCATTTGCTATCAGATATAGGATAAATAATATTTGCATCTAGTAGTTTAAGTACTTCATTGCAATCTACTTCTTTTAGGTGTGGATTTAATCACCTTTGCATTTGACGAGATGATTTAGCATTTTCTTTTAAATATATACAATGAGTACACAACAGTGGGCTTATACCTTTTATGTCAGCTATTGTCCATCCAAGAACACTTTGATGATTTTTTAATACTCTTGTTAATTCTTTTTCTTGACTTTCAGATAATTTTGATGATATGATTACAGGATGAATTTCATTTTTTTTCCAAACAAACATATTTCAAATTGATTGGAAGTGGTTTTAAGTCTGATTTAAAGATCTTGACATTGGATTCTATAGATTTAGACAACAGATTTTCATATTCTGGATTTCCTAGATTTTCTGATTCATTTTCAGATACATATTTTACTGAGTATAAATCTTTTTCCAGAAAAGCCTTTTCAAAAATCTTTTGGGTTAATGTTTTAACATAAATTTTTTCATGCACTTCATCTTCTTCTCTAGGTTGCTTAGCATTACTTAAAACATTTAGTTCCAAAGTTATATTTCCAAACAAAAGTTTCATGATTCCATTTCTACAATTAATCAAAAAATTTGATGTAACTTGGAATGGTCAACCTAGAATCAATGGTATAAATGTAGATTCATAATAAGTTGGTTCCGTGTCTATAACAATAAAATCTGCTGGAAAATAGAATTGATCAATTTGGACAATAACATCTTCCACAGTTCCACGTGGAATTTGTATTGATTAGTCTGCTAATTGTAATGTGATATTGGAAGGTTTTAGTTCACTTAATCCTAATTGTGTATAGACTGAATATGACATTAAATTACAACTAGNATAATAAAATCTGCTGGAAAATAGAATTGATCAATTTGGACAATAACATCTTCCACAGTTCCACATGGAATTTGTATTGATTAGTCTGCTAATTGTAATGTGATATTGGAAGGTTTTAGTTCACTTAATCCTAATTGTGTATAGACTGAATATGACATTAAATTACAACTAGATCCAAGATCTAACAGAGCTTCTTTGATTTGATGATGCATGAGACTGTAGGATTACCTGGATCTTTGTACTTAAGAAGAGTATCATGTTGTATTATAGTATTAACTTGTTCAGTTAGAAATGCTTTATTTGGTGCATTTGTTCTTCTCTTTATTGTGCAAAGATCTTTTAAAAACTTAGCTTAAGTTGGAACTCATTTTATTGGATCAACAAAGGAATGTTGATCTTTACTTGTTTAAATAACTCAAGAATGTTAGATTGTTCTTTTTCAGATGAAAGTTTCTTGATCTTTTGAAGAAAAGGTAACGGAATAGGGCATGGTTGATCTTTTTTATTTTTTATTTTTGGTCGTTTTTGACCAAAGGTTCAAACTCAAGTGGTTTATTAACAAGAATTTCCTTCCGTATTTTCTTTGAAATTTTAGGTTTAATAGTTTTGTCAATTATTTTACCGCTTCTTAGTGTTGTGATTGCTTGTACTTGACTTGGAGAGGCTTCAAATGACACAACATTAGTTTGATTCTAACTTTGTGGAGGTTTAGGTTGAGATGAAAAATTTCCTTTTTTCAGCATACTGAGAGACTGAGTCAACTTAGCTAGATGACTTTTAATATCTTCAATACTTTGAGAAGGTTGAGCTTTAAAATCATTAAAAACTTGAGTTATTTGAGTGTTAAAATTCATTTAACTTTGAATAAATTGATTCATAGTATCTTCCAGAGTTCTTCTTTGTGGTGGTTGATATAGTTGATAATTTTGTTGATTTTGTGGTTGTGATGGACCTTGTGTTTGATTTGTAGGTTGTGTATTTCTTCAAATAAAATTCGGATGATTCCTCCATCCTGGATTGTAAGTTTCAAAATATGGATTAAGATAAGGCTTATAATTATAAGTTGGAATAACATTAGATTGTTAAATTAACACTTCTTTAAATGCGGGTATAGTTGGACACTCTACTGCAGGTTGTCCTGACAACGCACAAATTTCACAGATTTGATCAGTAGTTTAGACAACAGATACTTGCTTAATTTTTTTCATCTCTAAAGCTTCTAATTTTCAAGATAAACTTGCCATTTTCGCTCTTAAAACATCATCTTCATTGAACACATACTTTCCCCTTTCAGATGTAGATGACTTAGTTTCTATTATGTTTGAAGAAGTTGAGTCCCACATCTGAGAACTCTCAGAAATAGCTTCAAAAAATTGAAGTGTTTCTTCAGGATTTTTACTCATAAATTCCCCTTGCGCTATCATTTCAACAAATTGTAGCATTGCAGGTGGAAGAGCATCATAGGAAAAATCAACTAAGTTTCCAGTTTTCAAATGCATGATGTGGACAAGCTTGAAGAAGATCTTTAAATCTTTTCCAACTTTGATAAAAAATTTCACCTTCTTTTATAGAAAAATTCAATATTTGACGTCTTAATATATTGGTACGATGTACATGAATTTTTTTTAAAAGAACTCAGCTTATAAAGCTTGCCTATGAAACCCGGGGAAAATTGAACTTTTTCCGACAAAGGGCAAAATAGTAATTTGTCACTATTATGCAGGATTAAAATGCATATTTTTATAGAGCTCGGGTGAAGCAACAGACTTCACCATTGGATTCGTATTGCGAAATAGAGATGCTATGTTAAATTTTGTTGAATTTTAAAATAGTCAAATTATACACATATTTCGAGACAATTGGGTAACGAATGCACTTTAAAAAGTCACCAGAAATAAAAATTAATGCACTTTAAAAAGTCACCAAAAATAAAAATTATAAAATTTCTTTATAATTGAATAAAATTTAAAATAAAATTTATTTGAATTGAAATCGGGATTTAATTAAGTCGTTTCGGGTTAAAAACAGACCCCGAAAGTGATAAACGAGCGGGCCGACGTGGACTGCGAAATTAAAAGTATAAATAGGGCTTAAATATCTGAAAAATCAGATATTTTTCTCATTTTCTAGCTGGTTCCAAAGTTGGAGAAGAGAGAAAAAAGAGAGAAGAGAGAAATATTGATTTTCAAGGCTTTCTCCTCCGATCTGCCAAGTTCCGTCGGTCGGAATCTGTCGACCCAAGAATTAAAGTTGATCTATCCGACGAGGGCTATGTGTATGTACCAAGAATGAAGATTGTCACCAAAGATTCAAAGACGGAGCTTTGGAAAAATCAAAGATTTTGGAGCTAGGAGGTAGGGATTCTCCTGCTTGGGTTGATTTCTTACCTAGTTTGTATTAGGGAATGGGTAAGAATGTAGAACAACCTAGGTCTTTTGACTATGGTTATGGAAATGGGTGTGGAATTTTGCCTAGACCAATTCCTAGTTAAGTTCGGCATAGCAAATTACTTGGGTGATTTCCTTAGAATTTGATAAGCTTGGATATGTTATGTGTTCAAATGTGCCTTGAAATGATATGGGCAAATTGGTGTGATAACATAAATTGTGCCTTGAAGGTGTTTGATAAAATGTCTTGGGTAATTTAATGTTGTTATTTGGATGTAAATAACATGTTTGAGTTGTTGCGATATGTGGATATATGCTTATTGGTGTATTGAGTATAATAATGATTTATGGAATTTATATGCTTATGATATGAATTGTCATGGGATATGTGGATAAATTGCTCATTTGGCATCCATTGCATTTTGGGCATGAGGTTGCATCACATTCATGGGCTTAGGCATGAGTGTGGGTGTGTATGCATGAAGTAATCAATACCACTCTTGGTAATTGATATGTCGACTCGAAGATGTTGGATCAAAGATCCCTTGGAGTCGCATGTTGCATGAGAAAAACTTGTGTCAGGTATAGCAAATAGGGCTAGACACTCCCTCGGGTGAAAAACCCGACCACTTGGTTTATACACTTCCCTGAGGTGAAATTCCATAGAAGTGTAATAACGTACGGAGCCAGCTGTATGATTCTGGAATCAGATACCCAACAAAGACACATGGTTTTGTTGTATAAAATGTTCATTGAATGGAAAACATCCAAAAATGAAAAGGTTTTCAACGCATATGAATTATATTTCAAAATGATCATTGGATGCTTTTCATCAATGATTAAGGTTTTACACTTGCATTGCATAAGGTGGTGAGGGCCGGTGAAGGCTCGGGTTGAGGTGTATGAGTAAATCTCATTGCATTCATGGCATGGCATGGCATGGGTGATTCCAACATGAATTGCATATTCTTGCATTGGAATGGATATTGGTTGTGTGTTGTTGCATGAGGCCATTGCATATGCATCTAGGTGGGAAGTAGCCTCTGTAGGAAACTTTCTACTATGCGTGGCTCACTCTATATGGAAAATATTTTAGGTGCGGGGTTCGTACTGGGAGAAGACTTGCATTCGGGGATTCGAGGGTGAAGAAAAGCTGGTTTGTGGCTTTTGGAGGCAAGTTTTTGTAAAACAGTTGTAAAATTCCAATTTGAGCATGTGAATCTATAAATGGGCTTGTAATCGCATGAAATTAATTGTAATAAAATGTGTATGGATCATGTATAATGTAGAAAAATGTTATTATTCATGTTTGGAGTAGTTTTGGAAAGGTTTTGAGTGCATTGGAAATGAAAAACTGAAGAAGTATAAAATTCTGGGCAAAACCTTCCGGAAGGTCACAACAACCTTCCGAAAGGTTAATGCAGACTTTTGGTCCAACAGACTAAACCTTCCGGAAGGTTGGCGAAAACCTTCTGGAAGGTTCGTGTAAATTGAATTCCAATAGACAAAACCTTCTGGAAGATCTACAAAATCTTCTGGAAGATCTATAAAACCTTCCGCAAGAACTTTTTCAGTGAGCTAAACCTTCCGGAAGGTCTATGAAAAAGCTTCCAGAAGGATATCCAAAAATCTGAAATTTTAAGAATACATTGTCATGCTTTTGGGCTATATGTTCTTTGGTTTCAATGACTCAAATGGACTTTAAATGAGATACATTGGGATATGTTGAACCTCAATGGGATTAAATAAATTAAAGGAAACATGGATCCACGTCTGGGTTGTAATCCTGGTTACAGAGATGTGATAGACGTGATGTCGAGTTATGCGACAATCAGTGGTATTTTTGCAGGTTGACGGGAGGTCAACGAGACCCCTAGTTTTAGGGGCATCACAACTTGGTATCGAAGCATAGGTATGAGATTACCTAGGGCTTGATGGGCATTGGGTCTAGACAATTGCATGCATTGTACATTTCATCTTATGTGCTTACATTTTGTTACATGATTACGTGCTAGGTGATTATGCGAATTATATACATGGTAAAATGTATATGGAAAAAGGACACTAGGGTTAGAAAACATAACCTTGGGAGTCGAGAAAGACATGAATGAGATAGTTCACGGTATAAATTCTTACTAGTGGGTGGTATAAACTCTACTAGGGAAACAAGGAGATAAATCTCAATGTTTCAAGTTTGATCCCTACATTGGGATGTTATGTGAATGTTCTATTGTCATTTGACCATGTGTGTAGATGTCAAATCGAGGAAGAGGCTGTTGAGGCGGTAGGTGGAACAACCAACCACCACCGGCCTTTGACCAACAAGCCTTTGTAGAGTGTATTAGTGCGGCAGCGGCTACCATTGCACAGGCTAGTGCAATTGGGAGCCAAGGAGGCACAAGTCACCTCCAAAATTTCAAGGCACATCAGCCTCCAATCTTCATGGGAGGGGCGGATCCTATGGTGGTTGACCATTGGTTTCGGCAAGTTGATAAGGTATTGGGGGCTATAGAGATCACCTCTGATGCCACTAAAATAAATCTAGCTGCATTCAAGCTAGAGGGGGAATCCTAAGTATGGTGGGATTGGGTTAAGACCTCAAAGAACTTGGAGGCTATGACATGGGAAGAGTTCCGCGAGCTCTTCATGGGAAAGTACTTCTTGGCAGCTGGTAGACATGCAAAGGCCAAAGAGTTTCTAGACTTGAGACAAGGGACAATGTCGGTGATGGAATACGTGGCTAACTTCATAGAATTAGCACGTTTCACCGATGAGTATGTGGCCACAGACATGGCCAAAGTGAGGAAGCTTGAGGATGGCCTAAAATTGTCCATTCGGGGAAAAATTGTAGGTCTTCTCCTGCAAGACTTGGACTTGATGTTCGAGACTACTATGGCCATTAAGAGAGGTGGACGACGCACGGAACATCATGGAAACGGGTGTTAAAGACAAGAAGAAGGAGGTTCAATCCTCTTCTTCTAGCTCGGGGAAGAAGGAGAGGATTTCTACTCCTCAAGGATTCCAAGGACAGGGCCGC
This sequence comes from Ilex paraguariensis, assembly GCA_963454935.2. Taxonomy (NCBI): domain Eukaryota; kingdom Viridiplantae; phylum Streptophyta; class Magnoliopsida; order Aquifoliales; family Aquifoliaceae; genus Ilex; species Ilex paraguariensis. The sequence continues at coordinate 1,055,114 of CAUOFW020000947.1, read as the reverse complement.
GGTCATCAAGGCCAAGGCCAGGGTCAATCTTCCCAAGGTGGGAGACACTTCAGGGCCTCCAACCAGGTAGGCTCACGGGCATGTTTTCATTGCCACCAGCCAAGTCACATGAAACGGGATTGCCCTTAGAGGCAGGGATCCTAGGGTTACAGGACATATCACTCCCAGACTTCGGTGGGGCAACCACATATGCATTATACTCCTCACTACCCCACCACGGGCAAGGGGAGCCAATACCAGTTTCAAGGAACTACGCAGACCCCTACTACTTTACATGCGGGAACTCCGTAAGCAGGCCAACTAGGCCAAGGCATGGGTCGAGGCCGAGGACAGGGCTTGCAAGCCGAGACTTCAGGGAACCAGGGGCGTGTCTATGCCATGATGCCACAAATTGAGCAGACAGATCCATCGGTGATACAGAGTACATTCTTACTCTCTCGCTTATGGGCTAGAGTATTGTTTGATTCTGGTGCATTGCATTCCTTTTTTGTTGCATCTTGTGTGAAAGACTTGGGCTTAGAGGTTGAGGCCTTGGAAGAGCCATTGCATGTGAGTTCTCCCCTAGGAGGTAGGGTGATAATTGATTAGGTATGTCGGGGTTGTGAGCTAGAGATCTTAGGGATTCTACTCACCGTGGACCTTAGGGTCATGGACATGTCTGAGTTTGATGTGATCCTTGGTATGGATTGGTTAATGGCACACCGAGTTGTCATTAATTGTGATAGAAGGAGGGTCACTTCTTACAAATGTGATAGTGTTTGTTTCAAGTTCTAGGAGGAAAACGTGATGTTTTACCCCAAGCCGTGTATGACTCACGATGACACGAGCAATGGATGGGTTGGCTTGCTAGCCTTACCTTAGAGGACGAAGTGAGGCAGGAGTTTGGTCTACCTCAGGTGGCATGTGAGTGTGAGAATGTTTTTCTGGATGAACTACTGAGATTACCTCCATTTAGAGATGTAGACTTCAACATTGAGTTCCATCCCGGTACGTCACCTATTTCTATGACCCCACCTAGGATGGCAGCAGCCGAGTTGTAGGAACTCAAGGTCCAGTTGCAAGAATTATTGGACAAGGGCTTTATTAGACCGAGCACTTCACCTTAGGGCGCTCCAGTGTTGTTTGCTAAGAAGGACAAAACCCTTCGACTATGTATAGATTATCGGTAGTTGAATAGGGTTACTATCAAGAATAGATATCCCTTATCGAAGATTGATGACCTATTTGATCAACTGAGAGGGCACGGGTCTATTCCAAGATAGATCTCCGTACCGGGTATCATCAGTTGAGGGTTAGGGAGGAGGATATCCCTAAGATGGCATTCAGAATGCGGTATGGGCATTTTGAGTTCACAGTTATGCCATTTGGTTTGACGAATGCTCCGGCTGCATTCATGGATCTCATGCATAGGGTATTCCAACCCCATTTGGATCAGTTTGTCGTGGCCTGCGTTGATGACATCTTGATCTACTCCAAGTCTGAGGAGGAGCATGAGGGACACTTGAGGATTGTTCTCTAAACATTGAGAGAGCATCATTTGTACGCCAAGTTCAGCAAGTGTGAATTTTGACTTACGAAAGTAATATTTTTGGGACAAGTAGTATCGGCTTTGGGTGTATCTGTGGACCCGAAGAAGGTTGAGGCAATTATGAAGTTGACCCGGAAAAGAGGTCAAGTTTGAGTGGAATGATTCTTATGAGAAGGCATTCCAGGAATTAAAGAGGAGACTTACTTCAGCTCCTATCTTGATAGTTCTAAAAAGGGGGTCTATTGTGATGCCTTGAAGGACGGGCTGGGATGTGTTTTGATGTAGTCCGGAAGGGTAGTAGCTTATGGTTCTCGACAGTTAAAGAATCACGAGCAGAATTATCCCACGTATGACATGGACTTGGCAGCCATTGTCTTTGCCTTAGAGGCTTGGCGCCACTACTTATACGGGAAACAGTTTGAGGTATTTCGGACCATAAAAGTCTGAAGTATATTTTTACACAGCGGGACCTCAACATGGGGAAACACCGGTGGATGGAGTTCCTAGAGGACTATGACTTCACTTTGCATTACCATCCCAGTAAGGCAAATGTAGTGGCTGATGCACTCAGTCGGAAGTTATGGAGAGTCTTGGCTAGTGTGGCTTTCAGGGAGTGGCAGATGCTCGAGACTGTAGGGCAGTTCGGGCTACGTTACATAGGGCAAACTCAAGGTATTTTGGGGGAGTTTGGTAGCTACGTCTTCCCTACTGAGTAGAGTGATTGAGTCCCAGGGGCAGGATACAGAGTTATCATCCATCAGGGACCGGGTATAGGTAGGTACAGGTGACGAGGGCTGGGCCTTTCACTCGGATGGTAGTCTCCGATTTAGGGGAAGGATTATGGTTCCCTAATTGGTGGAACTTAGAGAGGAGATTCTTAGAGAATTCTATTATTCCCGATTTGCTGTTCATCCAGGTGGCACGAAGATTTACCATGATCTTTGTCACCAATATTATTGGAGCAGGATGAAGAGAGACGTTGGAGATTTTGTTAGCCAATGTCTTACGTGTCAGTAGGTCAAGGCTGAACACCAGAGATCAGTGGGAGTACTCCAGCCTTTGGAGGTAGCTGAGTGGAAGTGGGAGCATATCACGATGGATTTTGTAACTCACTTGCCATGGACATCGCGAAGACAAGACGTGGTGTAGGTGATAGTACACCGGCTTACGAAGTCGGCACACTTTTTGGCTATGCGGATGACCTTCACACTAGAGGATTTCTACAGGTTGTATATATGGGAGATTGTCCGATTGCATAAGGTACCCGTATCTATAGTATCGGATCAGGATCCCAGGTTCACGACTCATTTTTTGGAGAGTTTCAAATGAGCTATGGGGACATAATTGATGATGAGCACTGCTTTTCATCCCCAGATGGACTGTCAAACTGAGAGGACTATACAGACATTAGAGGACATGCTACGGGCATGTGTCCTAGATCTCAAGGGTAGCTGGGAAGATCACTTACCCTTGGTAGAGTTCGCCTACAACAATAGTTACCAGGCGAGCATTCAGATGGCACCCTATGAGGCACTTAATGGGAGGCTATGTCGTTCTCCGATCTGTTGGACGGAGGTGGGAGAGAGACCCTCTACGGGTCCGAATTTGGTTAGAGACACCTCGGAGAAGGTGGACCTTATATGAAAGTGTCTTCTTACTACTCAAAGTCGACAGAAGAGCTACGCTAACAAACGGCGACGACCTCTGGAGTTTGAGGTGGGAGATCATGTCTTCTTGAAGGTAACACCTAAAAGAGGAGTGGTCAGGTTTGGCAAGCAGGGAAAGCTATCACTGAGGTACAACGGGCCCTTTGAGGTACTCAAGAGGGTGGATACAGTTGCTTACCGGTTGGCGTTACTGCCAAATCTATCGGGTGTTCATGCGGTATTCTATGTCTCCATGCTCCAGAAGTACACCCCGGATCCGACTCATGTGGTGGATTAGGGAAAGCTTGTGATTGATGTTGATGGGACCTTTGAGGAGGGATCGATGCGCATCATGGATAGCCGGGATTAGGTTTTGCAAGGCAAGACTGTGAGGCTAGTGAAGGTGCGTTGTGGCAGCACCGAGGAGTGGAGGAGGCAACATGGGAATGCGAGGACGCTATCCGTACTAGTTATCCTTTCTTATTCGAGGATGGAGGTACATTACGATAGTCATTTAGTATGATGTGACTGTTACATATGCATGTGATTGAATGTGTATGTATGTGTGAATTTCGGGGACGAAATTCTTTTAAGGGGGGGAGAATGTGAAACTCGGGGAAAATTGAACTTTTTTCGACAATAATTTGCCACTATTATGCGGGATTAAAATACATTTTTTATAGAGCTCGGATAAAGCAACGGACTTCACCGTTGGATTCGTATCACGAAATTGAGCTACTATGTTAAATTTCGTCGAATTCTGAGATAGTCAAATTTTACACATTTTTTNACGGGGGGAGAATGTGAAACTCGGGGAAAATTGAACTTTTTTCGACAATAATTTGCCACTATTATGGGGGATTAAAATACATTTTTTTATAGAGCTCGGATAAAGCAACGGACTTCACCGTTGGATTCGTATCACGAAATTGAGCTACTATGTTAAATTTCGTCGAATTCTGAGATAGTCAAATTTTACACATTTTTCGAGACGATTGGGTGACAAATAAACTTTTAAAGGTTCTCAAAATAGAAATTATAAAATTTCCTTATAATTGAATAAAATTTCAAATAAAATTTATTTGAATTGAAAATCGGGATTTAATTAAATCATTTACAGTTAAAAACGGACTCAGAAGTGATAAACGAGCANTCGAGACGATTGGGTGACAAATAAACTTTTAAAGGTTCTCAAAATAGAAATTATAAAATTTTCTTATAATTGAATAAAATTTCAAATAAAATTTATTTGAATTGAAAATCGGGATTTAATTAAATCATTTACAGTTAAAAACGGACTCAGAAGTGATAAACGAGCAGGGCGATGTGGACCGCGAAATTAAAAGTATAAATAGGGCTTAAATATCTGAAAAATCAGATATTTTGCTCATTTTCTGGCTGGTTCCAATGTTGGAGAAGAGAGAGAAGTGAGAAATATTGATTTTCAAGGCTTTCTCCTCCGATCCGCCAAGTTCCATTTGTCGAAATCCATCGACCCAAGAATTAAAGTTGGTCTATGCGACGAGGGCTACGCGTACGTACCAAGAACGAAGATTTTCATCGAAGATTCAAAGACGGAGCATTGGAAAAATCAAAGATTTTGGAGCTAGGAGTTGCCTAGAGGGTTCTACCTTTCTTTTACGCTTTAAGAGGTAGGGGGTTCTCCTACTTGGGTTGATTTCCAACCTAGATGCTCTGAATGGATGGTTGGAAGTATGTAATTATATATATATATATGTGTGTTAANTAGGTCTCTTGTGGTCTGAAAACACTTCAAACTGCTCGTCATACAAGTAGTGACGCCAAGCTTCAAGGCAAGACAATAGCCGCCAACTCCATGTCATGTGTAGGGTAATTCTGCTCGTGATTTTTTAGCTGCCGAGAACCATAAGCTACTACCCTCCCAAACTGCATCAAAACACATCCCAACCCGTCCTTCGAGGCATCACAATAGATCGTGTACCTCTGTCCCTGTTCCGGGACTATTAGAATAGGAGCTGAAGTAAGCATCCTCTTCAACTATTGGAATGCCTTTTCACAAGAGTCATTCCACACAAACTTGACCTCTTTTCGGGTCAACTTCGTCATAGGCGCAGCCAATTGGGAGAAATCCTCAATAAACCATCGGTAGTACCCTGCCAATCCTAAGAAACTACGTATCTCGAAGACTGACTTCGGTCTCTCCCAATTCGTAACTGCCTCAACCTTCTCCGGGTTTACAGATACACCCAAAGCCGACACTACATACCCCCAAAACTTTACCTCCATAAGCCAAAATTCACACTTGTTGAACTTGGCGTGCAACTGATGCTCTCTCAATGTCTGGAGAACAATCCTCAAGTGACCCTTATACTCCTCTTCAAATTTGGAGCAGATCGGGATGTTGTCAACAAAAACCACAACAAACTGATCTAAATAGGGTTGGAACACCCTATGCATGAGATCCATGAATGTCGCTGGAGCATTCGTCAATCCAAAAGGCATGACAGTAAAATCGAAATGCCCATACCACGTCCTAAATGCCGTCTTAGGGATATCTTCCTCCCTAACTCTCAACTGATGGTAACCGGTGCAAAGATCTATCTTGGAGTAGACCCGTGCCCCTCTTAGCTGATCAAACAAGTCATCGATCCTTGGCAAAGGGTACCTATTCTTGATAGTGACCCGGTTTAACAGCCAATAATCAATACACAACTGAAGAGTCTTGTCTTTCTTCTTGGCAAACAAGACCAGAGCGCCCCATGGTGAAGTGCTCGGTCTAATAAACCCCTTGTCCAACAATTCTTGCAATTGGACCTTGAGTTCTTTCAACTCAACTGGTGCCATCCTCTGCGGAGTCATAGAGATAGGTGATGTACCCGAATGCAACTCAATAGTAAAGTTTACATTCCTATGTGGAGGTAATCCTAGTAGTTCATACGGAAAAATATCCTCATACTCGCACACAACCCGAGGTAGACCAAACNTTTACAGATACACCCAAAGCCGACACTACATACCCCCAAAACTTTACCTCCATAAGCCAAAATTCACACTTGTTGAACTTGGCGTGCAACTGATGCTCTCTCAATGTCTGGAGAACAATCCTCAAGTGACCCTTATACTCCTCTTCAAATTTGGAGCAGATCGGGATGTTGTCAACAAAAACCACAACAAACTGATCTAAATAGGGTTGGAACACCCTATGCATGAGATCCATGAATGTCGCTGGAGCATTCGTCAATCCAAAAGGCATGACAGTAAAATCGAAATGCCCATACCACGTCCTAAATGCCGTCTTAGGGATATCTTCCTCCCTAACTCTCAACTGATGGTAACCGGTGCAAAGATCTATCTTGGAGTAGACCCGTGCCCCTCTTAGCTGATCAAACAAGTCATCGATCCTTGGCAAAGGGTACCTATTCTTGATAGTGACCCGGTTTAACAGCCAATAATCAATACACAACTGAAGAGTCTTGTCTTTCTTCTTGGCAAACAAGACCAGAGCGCCCCATGGTGAAGTGCTCGGTCTAATAAACCCCTTGTCCAACAATTCTTGCAATTGGACCTTGAGTTCTTTCAACTCAACTGGTGCCATCCTCTGCGGAGTCATAGAGATAGGTGATGTACCCGAATGCAACTCAATAGTAAAGTTTACATTCCTATGTGGAGGTAATCCTGGTAGTTCATACGGAAAAATATCCTCATACTCGCACACAACCCGAGGTAGACCAAACNTGCAACTGATGCTCTCTCAATGTCTGGAGAACAATCCTCAAGTGACCCTTATACTCCTCTTCAAATTTGGAGCAGATCGGGATGTTGTCAACAAAAACCACAACAAACTGATCTAAATAGGGTTGGAACACCCNTACTCGTCTTCAAATTTGGAGCAGATCGGGATGTTGTCAACAAAAACCACAACAAACTGATCTAAATAGGGTTGGAACACCCTATGCATGAGATCCATGAATGTCGCTGGAGCATTCGTCAATCCAAAAGGCATGACAGTAAAATCGAAATGCCCATACCACGTCCTAAATGCCGTCTTAGGGATATCTTCCTCCCTAACTCTCAACTGATGGTAACCGGTGCAAAGATCTATCTTGGAGTAGACCCGTGCCCCTCTTAGCTGATCAAACAAGTCATCGATCCTTGGCAAAGGGTACCTATTCTTGATAGTGACCCGGTTTAACAGCCAATAATCAATACACAACTGAAGAGTCTTGTCTTTCTTCTTGGCAAACAAGACCAGAGCGCCCCATGGTGAAGTGCTCGGTCTAATAAACCCCTTGTCCAACAATTCTTGCAATTGGACCTTGAGTTCTTTCAACTCAACTGGTGCCATCCTATGCGGAGTCATAGAGATAGGTGATGTACCCGAATGCAACTCAATAGTAAAGTTTACATTCCTATGTGGAGGTAATCCTGGTAGTTCATACGGAAAAATATCCTCATACTCGCACACAACCCGAGGTAGACCAAACTCCTGCCTCACCTCGTCCTCCAGGGTAAGGCTAGCAAGCCAAACCATCAACTATCCGTGCCATCTAGAGTCATACACGGCTTGGGGTAAAGTATACTACTTCTCCCCCTAAAACTTAAAACAAACACCATCAGGCGTATAAGCCGTGACCCTCTTCCGATCATAATCATTGACGACTCAGTGTGCCGTCAACCAATCCATCCCAAGGATTACATCAAACTCCAACATGTCCATGACTCTAAGGTCCACGGTGAGTAGAATTCCCGAGATCTCTAACTCATAACCTTGACATATCTTATCAATTCTCACCCTAGCACCTAGGGGAGAACTCACATGCAACGGCTCTTCTAAGGNCAGCCAATAATCAATACACAACTGAAGAGTCTTGTCTTTCTTCTTGGCAAACAAGACCAGAGCGCCCCATGGTGAAGTGCTCGGTCTAATAAACCCCTTGTCCAACAATTCTTGCAATTGGACCTTGAGTTCTTTCAACTCAACTGGTGCCATCCTATGCGGAGTCATAGAGATAGGTGATGTACCCGAATGCAACTCAATAGTAAAGTTTACATTCCTATGTGGAGGTAATCCTGGTAGTTCATACGGAAAAATATCCTCATACTCGCACACAACCCGAGGTAGACCAAACTCCTGCCTCACCTCGTCCTCCAGGGTAAGGCTAGCAAGCCAAACCATCAACTATCCGTGCCATCTAGAGTCATACACGGCTTGGGGTAAAGTATACTACTTCTCCCCCTAAAACTTAAAACAAACACCATCAGGCGTATAAGCCGTGACCCTCTTCCGATCATAATCATTGACGACTCAGTGTGCCGTCAACCAATCCATCCCAAGGATTACATCAAACTCCAACATGTCCATGACTCTAAGGTCCACGGTGAGTAGAATTCCCGAGATCTCTAACTCATAACCTTGACATATCTTATCAATTCTCACCCTAGCACCTAGGGGAGAACTCACATGCAACGGCTCTTCTAAGGTCTTAACATCTAAGCCCAAGTTATCCACACAAGATGCAGCAATAAATGAATGAGATGCACCAGAATCATATAATACTTTAGCCCACAAACGAGAGAGTAAGAATGTACCCTGTATCACCGACAGATCTGCCAGCTCAATCTGTGGCATAATGGTGTAGACACGCCCCTGAGTCCCTGAAGTCCTGGCTTGTGAGCACTGGCCTTGTCCTCGACCCATGCATTAGCCCATCTGGCCAACTTGCAGTGTCCCCGGACAAGAAGGAGTAGGGCCTTGTGCTGTACCTTGGAACTGGTACTGGTTGCCCTGACCTATAGTAGGGTAGTGAGGAGCGTACTGCGTATGTGGTTGCTCCACTGAAGTCTGAGACTGCGATGACCCATGACCCTGGGATCCCTGCCTCTGAGGATAATCCCTCCTCATATGTCCTGGTTGGTGGCCGTGATAGCAAGTCCTCTGGCTAGCCTGGTAGGATTGATTTCTCCCACTTTGGGAGGAATGACCTTGGCCTTGATAACTGCGGCCCTATCCCTGAAACCCTTGTGGAGTAGAAGTCCTCTGCTTCTTCCTCGAGCTAGAAGAGGAAGATTGACCCTCCTTCTTCTTGTCTTTTGCACTAGACTTCCGGATGCTCCTTGCATCATCCACCTCTCTCTCAATGGCCAAAGCTGTGGTGACCATCAAGTCGAAGTCTTGCAGAGGAAGACTGACGATTTTACCCCAGATGGATAACTTAAGCCCATCCTCAAATTTCCTGACCTTGGCCATATTGGTGGCCACATATTGGTCAGCAAAACGTGCTAACTTAGTGAATTTAGCCACGCATTCCATCACTGACATCGTTCCTTGCCTCAGATCTAGGAACTCCCGGGCGTTCGCATGCCTTGCAGCCGCCGGGAAGTATTTCCCCATGAAGAGTTCCTTGAACTCTACCTATGNTTCGGCTCCATACGCCATTACACTTTTCTGGAATTTCACCGCCGATAAGTGTATGAACCAGGTGGCCGGGTCTTTCACCCGAGGGAGTATCTAGCCCTACTTGCTATACCCGACACAATTTTTCTTATGCATGTAATCGTGCGACTCCATTGGACGTTCCATCCCACTTTTTTGAGCCCATCATCAAGCACCATACAACCCTACACCCACACTCATGCATGTAGCCCTTGAATGTGATGTCAATTCCATGTCCATATTGCAATGCATGCCAAATGAATAATTTTTACATATCAATGTATACCATGGCAATTTATATCATTTGCATATAATCCCCATAACCATTTTAAGTTCAATATATCCAAGAGCATATATCAACACTTCATCAACATGATAACATATAATACATGCTAATATCACATTTCATTCACAAGGCATAATATAAAACACGAAGCATGCCCATATGATCCCAATTTTCAAGGGATTACATAAATACTTCCATATACCAAAATCAAGCCAAGATTTTATATGGACCATATCAAACAAAATAAAAATCAGAATATATGATTTTAACATAACCAATTATCGAAACATTCTAGAAATCACAAACTAGCACTTTCTAACTACCAATTCACACTAAAATTGATCCTACCCATTTTCATAACACCAACCATAATGGAAAAATATTAGAAATACCCAAAATAGCCCACATGAACCCTATGGACACCTTAGGTTAGAAATAGGTCCGAGTAGGAGGAACCCTACCTCTTGAAGCGTAAAGAATTNGGCCCCCACTTGTACCCGTCTGTGCGATAGTGGCAACTACAACACCAAGAGCCTCTATGAAGGCTTGCTGGTCAGTAGTAGGTGGTGGTTGGTTGTTCCGCCCACCACCTCGATGTCGGCCGCATCCTCTTCCTCTTGTTGCCATCTACACACATGTCAAATTACAATAGAATATTCACATAACATCCCAATGTAGGGGTCAAACTTAAAACATTGAGATTTTATCTACTTGTTTTCCTAGTAGAGTCTATAACATCCACTAGAAAACATTTAAACTTGAAATATCCCGTTCATTTCTTTTCCAACTCCCAAGGTTATGTTTTCTAACCCTAGTGTCTCTTTCCATATACACTTTACCATGTATATCGTTCACATAATCACGTAGCAAGTAATCATGTTTCACATAACACGTTGCACAAAATATGTAACAATTTAAGCACATAAGATGAGATGCACAATGCATGCAATGGTCTAGTCCCAATGCCCAACAAGCCGTAGGTAAATCGTATAACCTATGCTTTGATACCAAACTGTGACACCCCAAAATTCGGGGGTCCGATGATTTCCCATCAACTCGTAGAACGCCCGTGGATACCGAGTAACTCGATATCTCAACGTTGTGCCCCATTTACCGGGGTCTATCATTTATAAAAAATTNTTGGTCCGAGTAGGAGGAACCCTACTTCTTGAAGCGTAAAGAATTCGTAGGAAGCCTCAAGAACAAGATTCAAGCCCAAAGNGAGTAACTCGATATCTCAACGTTGTGCCCCATTTACCGGGGTCTATCATTTATAAAAAATTTGGACAAAGTCTCCTTTGTAAGGGGAACTCTACTCAAAACACAACATGTGAATTATATAATAACAAGACCCATCCGAGGTCCAATATTCAACAATGACCACACCGGGTCCATTTATAAGTAAACATTGACCACACCGGGTCCAATTATCNTGTGGCCACATATTGGTCAGCAAAACGTGCTAACTTAGTGAATTTAGCCACGTATTCCATCACTGACATCGTTCCTNCCTAGATTTCTCCAAAATCCTCCCTTTGGATCTTCGGTAAAAATCTTTATTTATGGTAGCCACGTGTAGCCTTCGTTGCGTAGATCGACTTTAATTCTTGGCCCGACGAATTTCGACTGACGAAACTCTGAGAATCGGTGGAAGAAAGCTTCAAGAATTTATTTTTTTTCCTCTTTGCTCTTGGGTCTGATCCAGCCGGCCAAATGAANGGGTCCAATTATCCTTACTTATACAAACATGCAAGACTATATTGAAACTGTCCATATAGACTCTATTACAATTCCTTTACACATTACATGCCAAAATTTAATTACAAGTCTAATTTTACAAAAGAAATGGATTGGAAGCCACAAGTCGGCTTTTCTTCCTCCTTAAGTGCCCGAGTAAGTGTCGTCCCTCGGCGTATGACCCCTATTTGAAATGTTTCCCATATAGGTGAACCAACGCCCAGTAGAGTATATCCTACAAGGGCTACTCCCCACCTAAGTGCACATGCAATGTTCACATTTGACAGTTCATATTCACATCAACATTTCAAGTAAGAATATGCAACTCTATATTGGAATTCACCATGTCATGCAATGAAATGAGATGGAACTCACTCATGCAACTTTAACTCGAGTCCTCACTGACTCCCACAACACAATACAACGCATATGTGTAAAACAACGTCTTTGATGAAACACATCCAAATATCATTTTGAAATCAACCATATGTCATAAAACCATTTCATTATTGGATGTTTCCCATCAAATGAATAATTTATATATCAAAATCATGTGTCTTTATGGGGTATCGGATTTAGGAATCGCACCTTCGGCTCCATACGCCATTACACTTTTCTGGAATTTCACCGCCGATAAGTGTATGAACCAGGTGGCCGGGTCTTTCACCCGAGGGAGTATCTAGCCCTACTTGCTATACCCGACACAATTTTTCTTATGCATGTAATCGTGCGACTCCATTGGACGTTCCATCCCACTTTTTTGAGCCCATCATCAAGCACCATACAACCCTACACCCACACTCATGCATGTAGCCCATGAATGTGATGTCAATTCCATGTCCATATTGCAATGCATGCCAAATGAATAATTTTTACATATCAATGTATACCATGGCAATTTATATCATTTGCATATAATCCCCATAACCATTTTAAGTTCAATATATCCAAGAGCATATATCAACACTTCATCAACATGATAACATATAATACATGCTAATATCACATTTCATTCACAAGGCATAATATAAAACACGAAGCATGCCCATATGATCCCAATTTTCAAGGGATTACATAAATACTTCCATATACCAAAATCAAGCCAAGATTTTATATGGACCATATCAAACAAAATAAAAATCAGAATATATGATTTTAACATAACCAATTATCGAAACATTCTAGAAATCACAAACTAGCACTTTCTAACTACCAATTCACACTAAAATTGATCCTACCCATTTTCATAACACCAACCATAATGGAAAAATATTAGAAATACCCAAAATAGCCCACATGAACCCTATGGACACCTTAGGTTAGAAATTGGTCCGAGTAGGAGGAACCCTACTTCTTGAAGCGTAAAGAATTCGTAGGAAGCCTCAAGAACAAGATTCAAGCCCAAAGCCTAGATTTCTCCAAAATCCTCCCTTTGGATCTTCGGTAAAAATCTTTATTTATGGTAGCCACGTGTAGCCTTCGTTGCGTAGATCGACTTTAATTCTTGGCCCGACGAATTTCGACTGACGAAACTCTGAGAATCGGTGGAAGAAAGCTTCAAGAATTTATTTTTTTTCCTCTTTGCTCTTGGGTCTGATCCAGCCGGCCAAATGAAGAGAAAACATATGATTTTTCAGCTATTTGCGCACTTTTATACTTTTTAAAGACTTGGCCCTCGACACGCCAAGTGTCCTCCTTTGTCCGAGTCCGTTTTTGCCCCAAAAGGATTAAATTTTGTACCCGATTTAAGCTTGAAAAACGTAAAAAACTTGACTATCTCAGAATTCGACAAAACTTGACAGGGCTGCTTGGTTTCGCGATGTGAATCCAACAACGAGATCCGTTGCTTCATCGGAGCTCTAGAAAAATATTGATTTTAATCTCGCATAATAGTGGCAAATTATCATTTTGCCCTTTATCAGAAAAAGTTCAAAATTTTCCCGGGTGTCACACTATGCCCCTTTTGCCGAAGAAAAAAGTCTTAATGCTGGAGCAAAAACCTTTTGCTTCAGCACCAAATAATTTTGCTTTGGCAAATAGTCGACGCAAAAATCTAGTTTTCTTGTAGTGGTGAGGTACTCGGCCTAATGAGGCTTTTATCTAATAGGTCCTATAATTGGACCTTTAGATTCTGCAAGTCCGCCAGTGCCATCCTATGTAGTGTCATGGAAATAGGAGATACACTAGGCTATAACTCAATGGTGAAGTCTACATCTCGATGTGGTAGTAACCCCGATAACTCATCTAGAAAGACACCTATATAGTCACACACCACTTGAGGCAGACTTAACTCTTGTCTCGCTTCATCCTCTAGGGTAAGACTAGCAAGCCAATCAATCAACTGGCCGTGCCAACAGGAGTCATACATTGCCTAGGATAGAGCATTGCGCTTCTAACCTTGAAACTTGAAACGAACACCCTCTAGTGTATAAGCTGCAACTCTCTTCCAATCACTGTGGATGACGACTCAATGTGCCACAAACCAATCCATCTTGAGGATGACGTTAAACTCCGTCATATCCATGAACCTAAGGTCAATTATGATCTAGATCCTTTGATCTCTAGCTCACAATCCCAACATATCCGGTTTATACTGACTCTGGCTCCTAAGGGTGAACTCACATATATAGGCTCAGCCCAAATATCGTACGCATGATGCAACAACAAGAAAGTGTGATGCAATAGAATCAAAAAACAATCTAGTCCATAATCTAGAGAGAAAAAAAGTATCATGAATTAGTGACTAATTTGCTACCTCAGTCTATGTTGTGACAGTAAAGACTTGCCATTGGTTCTTTGAAGTCCCTGCATGAAAGCCCTATCCTCAGCCTCGGACCATACCCTAACCTATCTGTCCTTGCTGAGGTGTCCCAACACGTGAGGCAGTGGGAACTTACCCCATATATTGATACTAATACTAGTTCTCTTAGCCCATGGTAGGGTAAGGAGGAATGAAAAATGTCCGTGGGGGCCCCACTGATGACTAGGACTAAGATGTCTCGTAACTCTATGATCCTTGTCTCTAAAGACGATCCCGTTTCAAGTGGCCTTCCTAGTGACATATGTAGCATTTCTTTTGGCCCACCTGATAGGGAATCCTAAAATTTCTCCCACATAGGGAGGATTGACTCTAGCCTTGGCCTTGATAGTCTCATCTCTTCCCCCGCGATCCTTGTGGGGTAGATGCCTCTACTTCTTCCCCAAACTAGTGGTGAAGGACTGAATCTCCCTTTTCTTGTCTTTTTCTCTAACTTCTTGAATGCTCTTAGCATCACCCACCTCTCTCTCGATAGCCATAACTATTTTGACTATTAAGTCTATGTCTTATGGGTGATAACCCATAACCTTGGACCGGATGGACAACTTTAAGCCATCCTCGAACTGTTGCATCTTGGCCAAATTTGTAGCCATGTAATCATTGGTAAAACATGCCAATTCAGAAGACTTGGCCAAATATTACATGACTATCATCATGCCTTATTTCATATCCAAAAATTATCTAGCCTAAACTAGCGAAAAAGTCGATTGAAAATAGTTGCTAATGAAAAGCTCACGGAACTCTGCCCAACTCATCGTCTCAATATCCCTTAAGGTTCCAGCCTGAGTTCATCATAGATGGGCCTTTCCCTCAAGCTAAAATGTTGCCAGCCTTATTTTAGTGGCACCAGATGTGATGTCCATAGCCTCCAAGAACTTTTCCACTTGCTGGAATCAGATTTGCTCGTCCCTCAAAAGTTGGAAGCTTGTGTGCCTTTAAATTTTTCAAGTGACTTGAGCATCCTTGGCTCACATTGTCGCTCTCCTGAACCAGGTTCATAGCCATAGTACCCATTGGCGCCATGAAGGCTTGTTGATCAAAAGTTGGTGGTGGTGGTTGGTTATTCCATCTACCCAAATGACCTCTTCTTCTAATTTCCATCTATACATAATGCATAGTTAAAATTAACATCTTACTATACTTTTATAAGATTAATTCTGCTTTGATGGAGTTCAAATGATAACATTTTCAGGGGAAAAGTTGTACAAGTGCCTAAAGTCAACAACATCAAACTTCCAAGCAGCACACACGTGGTCTGGAAAAGAATGGAAGAAAGAGGGAACAAAGCACCCACGTTTGAATGCCATCTCATATTCGAACATCATCTCGAAATAATTGAGGACCCCCAAGAGATTGCTGGGGAGCAATTTATTGCGGAGGAAAAAAGTTACATAAGTACCACGTTCGAACTCAAATAGCGTTCGAACGCTCACCAAAGAAGAAATTCTTCCACGTTCGAACGCAAATCCCAGATAGGCTGCAGGAAGATTAGATCTCCATCCAGGTTTTGGGGCATTCACTTGGACTTTAAGCACCTAGAACTATTTCTTTTACTCTCCTTTTACCCCATTCACCTGCCCTATAAATACCTTCCCTTGGAAATTGTTAAAGATAATCTTTTGGAAGTGGAATAAACCCTCCAAAAATAACTAGCTTTCTTCTACTTTCATTATTTGTTTCATAAGCTTCCATTGTTAAATCTTCTTTCTTTACTTAGAGGAGTGAAACTCTCTCACCTTTCTAGCTTTCTTGTAGTCTTGAAGGGTGGGAAGTGATTCACTCATTCTTTGCCGAAGATAGTCTTATTGTGTAGTGTATTTTCTTTTGTAATTGTTCTACTTGGAGGGATGAGGATAACTCCCTTTTCTAGTTTTTCAAAGCCATGAAGATTGAGTAGTTTATCATTCACACTTTAGTAAGAGGTGATGAACATGTATAAATCATTTGAAAGTCATATTTGTGCATTTTATGTATGCGTAATGCTTTATCATTTGATTGCTTATTGAATGATTGAATGCATCTAGCAAAGCTAAGGTACTTTGTACANGCGAAAAAGTCGATTGAAAATAGTTGCTAATGAAAAGCTCACGGAACTCTGCCCAACTCATCGTCTCAATATCCCTTAAGGTTCCAGCCTGAGTTCATCATAGATGGGCCTTTCCCTCAAGCTAAAATGTTGCCAGCCTTATTTTAGTGGCACCAGATGTGATGTCCATAGCCTCCAAGAACTTTTCCACTTGCTGGAATCAGATTTGCTCGTCCCTCAAAAGTTGGAAGCTTGTGTGCCTTTAAATTTTTCAAGTGACTTGAGCATCCTTGGCTCACATTGTCGCTCTNGGCAAGCTATCTCTTGGTATAGGGGGATTAATTGGTTCTTTTCAAGTACTCAAGCTAGATCTTCATGAAAGCATTTCAATCTATATTATTATTTTGCTTTAACTAAGAATGGAATAATATCATAGTGGTTGGAAGATTTGTAGAATTACTTGCTTGTTTATAGACGGGTGGAGTCCCGACCCTTGCAATTCTTGTAAATCTCTATAAATACATTGGAACCATGCTCTTAATTATCACAGTCTATCTTTATCCTCCAATTAACTTGCTATTGACATAGGGGTTAATTGAATTTTCAAGCACAAATATAACAATCGGATGATTGAGTACATGTTCAGATCCTCGAACTAAAGGGTGACTTTTTCATTTAAGAGAATATTATATTTCGTCTAGAAAATTCTACAATCAACATAACTTCAAATCTCAAGGGTTCTAGTCACTTTGATATTTATCACTTTTAACTGTATACCACTAACATTAGTTCCCCATGGATTTGGCGTTGGACTGAACCGGATTATATCTACAACTTGATCACTTGCACTTGGATGTAAACATTTCATATAGAGTCAAGTTTTTGGCATCGTTGCTGGAGAACCTTGCGGTGTTTTAATGTAAAAAGTGAAAAGACATTCATTTGTTGTATATATTTTTGATTTACTGTATATAATTTAGGTCTGAGGATGATCATCACTTTCCAAATTAACAAGAGAATCCGTTGGGTCTGTAAATCAATCTGAACCATCTTCACCTCAATCAATAGCAGATTCTTTTGATAATAGCATGGCCAAATAATGAGAGAGAATGGGAAGTTCCTAACATTCAAACTTGACGGGATTATTTGCATCCCACATGAAATAATGTCCCCTCTTGTTTTGTGTTTCCTACAATGCGTCCATCTGACTTAATCTGCCACCCAAGTGCAAGCAGTCAAGTTGTAGTAATAATCCGATTAAGTCCAGAGTCGAATCCAGAGGGAACTATGATTGCTGTTTTCAAGTAAGCAATAATAGAGACCAAGTGAATGGAAATTTTGAGAGCTTGGAATGGTGAGATTTCTTGAATAGAATAGAAGATTCTTTTCAAGAGTTTTCTAGAAAAAATATAAGATAAATTAGCAAAGATAACAGTCACTCTTTAGTTCGAAGATCAGAACATGTAGTTGATTATCCAATTTATTATGTTTGTGATTTATAACTCAATTAACTCCCATGTCAATAGCAAGTTAATCGAGAAATAAAGATGGATTGTGAGAATTAAGCACATGATTCTGATGTCTTTCTAGAAGTTTACAAGAATTGTTTGTGCCGAGACTTAACCCGTCCACAAACAAGCAAGTGTTTCTACAAGGCATCCAACCATGACATTAATGGTCCATTCTTTGAATAAAGCGCCATAATGGTGGAGATTGAAAGGTTGTCATGAAGTGTTAGTCGGGGTGCTTGTCTTGAACCAATGGGAATTTCTATGCAGGAGTTATCCATACCATAGAAGGAGCCTTTGATTATACAAAGTACCTTAGCTTTGCTAGATGCATTCAATCATCCAATGAGCAAGTGGAATATAAACCATTCGAACACAAAGGAATTGCACAAACATAACCTCCGGGTAATCTTTACATATTTATCACCTCTTACTAAAGAGTGAATGAAGAACTACTCACTCTTCACGGCTTTGGTAAAGCTAGAAGAGTGAATGATACTCATCCCTTCAACTAGAGGAGTTACTAAGTGAAGCAAAACTAAACAAAGATCTTATCTTCCACGAAGAATAAGTGAATCACATTCCACCCTTCACAGCTTTGGTAAAGCTCTAGAAAAGTGAAAGAGTTTCACTCTTCTAAGAAATAAGGATGTTCAAGCAATGGAAGTGAAATACATAAACAATAAAAGTAGAAGAAAGCTAGTTACTCTTGGAGGGTTTCCACCACAACCAAAAGATGAACTATCTCTCTTGATACTTGTAAGTAAAAGCAAGTACAACTACAACGGGAGTCTAAGCCTCCATCATAGTCATCACAACATGAATGTAAAGACATAGCATAAATAAATAAATAACTTCAACTACAAGAGGAGTCTAAGCCTCCATCATGGTTGATACAAATGCAAAATGAAAGCATAAAAATAAATGTACAAGGACTAGCTCTCTACTTTACTTATCAATAGAAAAGGATTTTCTTCCTAAGCCTTTACTCTACATAGAGAAGAATGCCCCCTTCAAGCTCCCAACATGGGACTATTTATAGGCAAGGAAGGGGGGGGGAGGAAACAAAAAGATAAGAGAGGATGAGTGAATAGTGTTTGTTGCCCATGAAAGCTAACTACTCTGCAGGCAGTCTATGGAGGACGTTCGAACGTGAATCAACGTTCGAATGTTGTCTTCTACTTTGCTTTAGGGGCATTCGAACTTTGTTTGACATTCGAACGTGTCTACTGGTCTTGCTTTAGAAACGTTTGAACACCAGATGGGGCTTGACCTTTTCCACTCAAGTGGTCTTCTGTAAAGTTCATTTCCACACTCTATACAGAAGTCTGTTCTTCGAATGATTCCAAAGGACGTTCTAATGTTGAATGGTGTTCGAACGTGGTACTCAAGTGCACTTTTTTCCTTGCTTGCTGCAGCACGCCATGTTTCATTAGTCTAGCCTTCAATCAACTCAAGTGGACGTTCGAACGTGGTACTCATGTACCTTTGGGGTCCTGGTGCTTGACTGCAACACATTATGTCTTAGCAGGATGGTTTTGTCATAGTTCTAATGGACGTTCGAACGTGAGTTGGCGTTCGAACGTTCTTGCTTTGTTCCAAGCCTTTCCAATTTCATTCCCTAATGTGCTGGTGCGATATTAAAGTGTGAATTTTGTTGCTCTCGAGCCCTTGTTCACTTTAGAACCTGAAATATCTTTACTTGAACTCCATCAAAGTACAATTAGTCCTAAAAAAGCATAATAATATGCTACATTTAAGTACTAATCACACCCCCAACCTAAATATTGCTACTCTCTAGTAATATGACACAAATGAAATGCAAACCTATCTCTAATGCCTTTTTCGTATGTCATCCGGTTGCATTTAGCTTATGTAACAAGCCGTTAAACCGCTAGGTTCATCATAGTGGACGAGTGGTATATAACAATGATTTCCCGTTTTCCACCTACCATGCATAGCTTTGATTTTACAAACCTTTATCGGAATGCTCCCAGCAAAACAAATCGCTTCAATTATAGTGACTTATCTCTCAAAGGGCATGTGATCAGAAGATAGCCAATCGAAAATCCCTTGCACAATTAGTATAAGAGTGAAGTTTTTAGGAAAATAGACTTTACTTTGGTATAATCCCATGAAAGAATATTGATGCAAATAAAGAAATTCTAATTAACACACCCCACTTGTAGTAGACAACATACATATGCTTCACACTCGAGACCACCTAGGGCTTTTTGTAGGTTGTAATGGGGCCAGAGGTCAGTAGCTAATGAAATGGCATCAATGGTGATCAAAAGCTATCTTTTATGCAGTGTTGCACACCTCCTTCTAGCTTATTGACATTTTGCATGGGAATGAAATTTCTTTCTTTCATTTTTCCCATTTTTTACTTTCTTGGCAATTCCCTATCTCACAGTACCTTTTCTCTTTTGACTGTTTCGACCGCTTTTCCTTTTATGGAATAGTAGCCACCATTATCTTTTCTATTTGTCTTGCCTTTCTGTATCATGTTGATTTGCAAGGGGGTGTAAGAAATTAGATAGCAAGGTATGGTAAATATATGCTTTTGTGGCTTGTTCATCACAAGGGTTTTTTTTTTTTTGAAAAAGAATTCATTTATTTAAGGCTCAAGCATGGCTGACTAGAGATATACTTTTGTAAAAGAATTAGCTAAGGCTCAAAGTTGATCCGAAGATGGCCTAAGATCCTTTCTTAAGTATGTGCATATGTACGTGTATGCAAAATTTCCCTGTGGGTTATGAAAATATATCACTTTAGTTGCATCATTCAAAGTAAGGTTAATGAGATTATTGAAAGAGATTGGAAGTGAAAGAGCTTACTTTGAGTACTTGTTGATATCCTCTCAAAATGCATTGTAAAGCTCAAGACTTACACGGTTTTCTTTGTCATCTCCACTGATTATGTTTGGTGTTTCGAGGAATGTT
This sequence comes from Ilex paraguariensis, assembly GCA_963454935.2. Classification (NCBI taxonomy): domain Eukaryota; kingdom Viridiplantae; phylum Streptophyta; class Magnoliopsida; order Aquifoliales; family Aquifoliaceae; genus Ilex; species Ilex paraguariensis. The sequence goes on along the minus strand of CAUOFW020000947.1, from coordinate 1,034,205 downwards.
GGATATATAGCGATTCCATTTTCGAGTCTGATCACCGTATATCTCAAGAATAGCAAATACTGATGTACATTTGATAATTAAATCATAGAGATAGTATCAAGGTTCCAAAAAAATGAGGTTTTACGTCTTGGTTGTTAAGTTGAGGTGTCAAACCTATCATGTGCTTAGTCATTTTTCACAAGCAATCTTAACATCCATATCTGTTTCGTTATTTATTAACAAGAATTAAAGTACTAATCCTATACATGCATTTTAAACAAATAAGAGATACAAAATGAATCATTCATTCCATAAAGGATGATGTGTCTACAATAATGTCAATGATTCAATTCATCCATTCAAAGCAAAACTTTAACTATCCACAATCAACTCTAAAAAGAAATAAACATCCCCCATATGTACAAATATCCACAAGAATTATCAAGAAGAAACCCCTCCACAACAGTACAGAAATTTCCCAGAAACTATTCAAAGAAGAAACAACNGACATCAATGGTGATCAAAAGCTATCTTTTATGCAGTGTTGCACACCTCCTTCTAGCTTATTGACATTTTGCACGGGAATGAAATTTCTTTCTTTCATTTTTCCCATTTTTTACTTTCTTGGCAATTCCCNACAAAAACAGAAATCAACCACTGCCCCTCAAGAACAGAACTAATCATCTCAATCCTCTCCTCTATCTCCACCAGCTCTACCAAGTCCACTGGCACCACCAGCTCCACTAGAACCACTAGGCCCACTCCTCAAATAGCCAAGAATCTCTTCCTATTGTCGGAGAATCTTGTCTTGGTTAGCCTCGATGCCAAGCATAATCTCTGTAGTGATCTGTGGGTGCTGGTGCCTGCCTCCTGTTGAGCCTGCATATAATCTCTCTCTAACTCCCTCTCCTCCTCTGCATTAAGCTCATCTTGTACCTCATCAACTCCCTAGGTCGGTGGCACCTCTTGTCTTGTCGCTGGGGTGCAACTATGCCCTTGGCTTCTCTTGAAAGAGCCTTTGTTTAGTGGCCCCATTGGCTTTTGAACTTCCATTTCAGACCTCACCCTGACCCCATAATCAATGCATATCTCAATCACCAAAGTGCCAAAAGGGAGTGCATTCCTCTTCGCATCACACCCTTCCTCATTTCACTCAGAATCAATAAGGGGAGGTCAATGCTATGCCCTCTTCCTAGTGCATAAGCAAGCGAGCCATTTCAGAAAAAATCTCATTTTTTCGTCCTATAGGGGCGAGGTTAGACACCGCCATCAAATTCAACATTTTGTACTTATTGGTGAGTTCCCCTTGTTTCAAAAATCTCCTTCTTCCCTATGAAAAATCAGCCATCCTAGTCAATTCCTTCCCAACCCTATCCAACGCAACATTCTTTGTTGGCAGGTAAGTTGGGTGTTGCACTTGAGGCACCTCTTTCCTTAGTTCCAAAATATATGCCTCATCCACATCAACGTGGGTGCCTCTTACGTATGTTCGGATGGCGCAGTTGATGATCTCGACGTTAAGTAGAACTCCCTCACCAAGACATCCCCACCATTCCTCAAATACCATACCCATTCCCTCCTCTTCATTTCCTCTAAAATTCCCAATTCTGCAAAGTCAGTAACAACAACATCTCTTTCACAGACTATAGCATGGTTTTGAAAGAAATTCTCATACCTTTTGACTTTGACTGCACTGGGAAACCTTGTTTGATCATACCTCTTTATCCTTAGCCTCCCCTCTCTTTCCTCAATGACTTCTTCTGCAAATTTAGGTTTCTGGTTTACTGGTTGATTGCGCCTGACAAGAAGCTTGACCCTAGGCTTGGTGTTTTCTCGATTTTGAACTTGAGAGGGTGTGAAAATCTTGAGTTTTCTTGTGAAGATGATGATTTTAGATGTGGAAATGAGTTTAGGATGGTCGATTTTAGGTAGAATTGAGGAATGGGTGGAGTTTTGAAAGTTGGGGGGTGAAAAGGGGTTCTAGGTTTTGGAGATTTTGAACTGGGGAAGACGGTGCAGGCTTTTATAGTCTAGGGAGGAACGTTTGAACGTTCATGTCGTTCGAACGTTTGTAGAAGAATTTTAACAAAAATGTTCGAACGTTAAATGTCGTTCGAACGTTTTGAGATCCCAATACTTTTGAGTTCTGTTAGAGACCAAAGTAGTGTAAGCTTCAGTCATTTGAATGTGATATTGGCGTTCGAACGTGCTATTGGCGTTCGAACGGACTGAGCTCCCAGTGCTTTTCATTTTAATCAGGGACTTCATCAGAGGCTGTGTACTGTAAGCAAGTGACATTCGAACGTCAATTAGCGTTCCAACGTTGAACCAAAATTTAAAAAATTTATACACTACTCTACACATAATCACAGAAGTTTATTTATTAAATTTTGAACCAAATTTTATGGCATCTCAGGACAAATCCCTACCCACGCTGTAGGTTGGAATTTCAGGATGTTCCTTACTCAGCCCATGTTTTCATTTCAGTCAAAAGTGTTTGTATAAAATACAAAGATTTTTACACAAATTCGGACCCTTGGCTTTCATCCCCAACAAAAGTATATTTTTCCACAGTTTACAAAGAAGTCTAATCCNCCTTGTTTGATCATACCTCTTTATCCTTAGCCTCCCCTCTCTTTCCTCAATGACTTCTTCTGCAAATTTAGGTTTCTAGTTTACTGGTTGATTGCGCCTGACAAGAAGCTTGACCCTAGGCTTGGTGTTTTCTCGGTTTTGAACTTGAGAGGGTGTGAAAATCTTGAGTTTTCTTGTGAAGATGACGATTTTAGATGTGGAAATGAGTTTAGGATGGTCGATTTTAGGTAGAATTGAGGAATGGGTGGAGTTTTGAAAGTTGGGGGGTGAAAAGGGGTTCTAGGTTTTGGAGATTTTGAACTGGGGAAGACGGTGCAGGCTTTTATAGTCTAGGGAGGAACGTTTGAACGTTCATGTCGTTCGAACGTTTGTAGAAGAATTTTAACAAAAATGTTCGAACGTTAAATGTCGTTCGAACGTTTTGAGATCCCAATACTTTTGAGTTCTGTTAGAGACCAAAGTAGTGTAAGCTTCAGTCATTTGAATGTGATATTGGCGTTCGAACGTGCTATTGGCGTTCGAACGGACTGAGCTCCCAGTGCTTTTCATTTTAATCAGGGACTTCATCAGAGGCTGTGTACTGTAAGCAAGTGACATTCGAACGTCAATTAGCGTTCCAACGTTGAACCAAAATTTAAAAAATTTATACACTACTCTACACATAATCACAGAAGTTTATTTATTAAATTTTGAACCAAATTTTATGGCATCTCAGGACAAATCCCTACCCACGCTGTAGGTTGGAATTTCAGGACGTTCCTTACTCAGCCCATGTTTTCATTTCAGTCAAAAGTGTTCGTATAAAATACAAAGATTTTTACACAAATTCGGACCCTTGGCTTTCATCCCCAACAAAAGTATATTTTTCCACAGTTTACAAAGAAGTCTAATCCGAGTATTCATCTGTCTCCGTGCCTTTTGAACAACTAGTAACTCTCCCAATTTTCTCTTTCACAAATCGATTAAGCAGAGTACCAAAATAGGATGGCGTGTCAGGATAATCCTTACTCTGTCTATTCACTATCCAATCTAATCGATCGAGTGCACGACCAGAAATTGGTTCAGAACACTGTTTATATTTCTTCTCGTGAAAGACTCTACCACACTGTTTACAGGCACCAAGTCTTTTGGCATGACAGCATTTAGCAAAAGTGCTTCTGTCGCACAGGGGTTTCGGTTGTTGTTCTCGAATCTCATTCTTTCTCCCCAATCTTGCTTTTCTCATGATCATAGTGTGCACATCAGAAGGAAAAGTGCACAAAATTCCTAAACTAAACCCAAAAAGTTTAACATCCTTGCTTTCTATGCTTTAAGACTCACTATCTAGTTCTTTAACATCTGACAGTCACAAAGACGATCAGAGATGACCCACAAACATAACCATCACCATACAAAACATGGTAATGTACATAATCTGGTCAAGTATAGCAACAACAACAGAAATTTAAAAATTTTCTATAGGCACATATAAATTGTAGTTCTCACCCCCGACCTAAACTGAACATTGTCCCCAATATTTTGATTTTATCGATATGGTGAGCTTTGGAGATGAGGTTGAATGGTAGAGATCTTGTTCATTAGACAAAACCTACAAGCAAAATACATAAATCAAACATCTCGTTGCAGATATGGGTTTTTGCTAGGATAAAAACACTTGATTCTGAGTGCAGACAGAAGAAGAAGAGCCATGTATAAATAGAGTAAACACATGCAGATCATGAGACAAAGGACTGGGTCTTCAGGTAAAATGGTCATGGTGTTGTTGGGAGATGGGTCGTGGTTCCAGAAGATTGCAAACAATGAAGAAGAAGAAGCAGAAGAAGAAGAAAGAAAAAGGAAAAAGGGAAAGGGGAAAGAAGTGTGTGGAAAGAGATGAAACAGGGGTGAGTGCTTTATAAGGGCAGTCTCGTGGATTGGGTTTCTGCCTGACCCGACCCCTTTTTGTGTCAATAGGCACGAATCTCGGAGGAGTATTTTGGATCCATTAAGAGAATGGTCTCCACATTTTTAACAAAGTCCTCCAAAAATGGTTTCAAGCGCTAGCCATTAACAGTAAAGAAATTATCGTTTGTGGGGTTCTCCACCTCCACTGCCCCATGTTCAAACACTTTTTTGACAATGTATGGTCTAGTCCATCTTGACTTCAACTTACTAGGAAAAAGGCAGAGTCTTGAATTGAAAAGCAGAACTTTTTGATCAGGTTCGAAAGACTTTCGCATAATGTTCTTGTCATTTTAAATTTTCATCCTGGTTTTAGCAATCTTAGCATTTTCATATGCTTCATTTCTCAATTCCTCCAATTCATTAATTTGAAGATTTCTTGCTAGTTTGGCTTTGTCGATGTCAAAGTTCATTGCCTTAATAGCCTAGTATGCCCTATATTCTAATTCCACAGGTAGGTGACAAGGCTTTCCATAGACTAATTGGTAAGGAGACATGCCCAAAATTATTTTAAAATCAGAACGATATGCCCAAAATGCATTAGTTAGTCTTGACGACCAATCTTTGCGGTCTGGATTTACCATTTTTTCTAAAATTAATTTGATCTCCCGATTAGCTAATTCAACATGTCCACTAGTTTGTGAATGGTATGGGGTTGCAAATTTATGAAAAATCAAGTATTTTTTCATCAGATTCCAGAAAGGGTGATTGCAAAAATGAGCACCCCCATCACTTAGGATGGATTTTGGGATTCCAAACAGGGATAAAATATTTTCTTTTAAAAACATGATCACCATTTGATGATCATTATTCCGGCATAGAATTGCCTCAACCCATTTGGATATATAGTCTATGGCTACCAATTGTATAGATAGCCAAAGGAGGGGGGAAATGGTCCCATAAAATCGATGCCCCAATAGTCAAAAATTTCAATTATTGGAATGGGGTTTAGAGGCTCTTCGAAATACTTCCCAACCTTTGACATCTATCTCAAGTTAAACAAAAGGCATGGACATCTTTGAAAAGTGTGGCCTAGTAAAATCCGCACTGCAAGATTTTCACAGCAGTTTTTCTAGATGAAAAATGGCCACCACATGCTTTAGAATGACAAAATGCTATTACTTGTTTGCTTTTTCGAGCGGAGATGCAACGTTTTATGATTTGATCCTTAAAGTACTTAAATACATACAGATCTTCCCAATAGAAGTTATGAACCTCCCTCAGAAATTTCTTTTTGGCCATGGGAGTAAAGGATGGAGGGAGTGTTCTAGTAGCCTGAAAGTTAGCAATATCGGTGTACCATGGGGTTTCATCAATCATGAACAACTGTTCATTGGGAAATTTCTCATTGATCGATAATCAATCCTCGTAAAATTCATAAGTTAACCTAGACTGATGCTCTGCCACCACATTCTCAACATCCTTTTGTCCTTAATGACTAGGTCAAACTCTTGAAGTAAGAGTATCCATCGCAAGAGCCTTGGTTTGGCATCCTTTTTTGTGAGCAAAAATTTTAATGCTGCATGGTCTGTGAACACAGTAACAGAAGAACCAACAAGATAAGGATGAAATTTTTCCAAGGCAAACACTACAACAAGCAATTCTTTTTCAGTTGTTGAATAATTTATTTGAGCATCATTCAAAGTTTTACTTGCAAAGTAAATGACATGTGGTTTCTTATCTTTTTTTTGTCCCAATACAACACGTACAGCATAATCACTTGCATCACACATTAGTTCAAAGGGTAGAGTCCAGTCAGAGGGTTGCATTATTGGGGCAGAAATTAACATGCTTTTAATCTTGTCAAAAGCTTTTTGGCACGTTTCACTTCAATCAAAGATTACGTCTTGACTCAGGGGATGACACATGGGTTTTGCTATGGTACTGAAGTCTTTTTATGAATCTCCTATAAAATCCTGCATGTCCCAGAATTGATCGAACATCTTTCATAATCTTGGGAGCAGGCAAGTTGCCAATCAGATCTATTTTGGCCTTGTCAACTTTCATGCCCTCAGACGACATAATGTGACCTAAGACAATGTCTTGTGTTACCATGAAATGACATTTTTCCCAATTAAACACTAGATTGGCTTCCTGACATCTTATCAACACTTTTTCTAGGGTGGCCAGACACAGATTAAATGAGTCACCATAAACAGAGAAGTCATCCATGAATACTTCCAAAAATTTTTTGACCATGTCACATAATAGACTCAACATGCATCTTTGGAGTGTTGCAAGAGCATTAAAAAGTCTGAATGTCATCATTTTGAATGCAAAAGTGCCAAAGGGGCACGTGAAGGTGGTTTTCTCCTGATAATTGACTGCTATCTCAATTTGATTATACCCGAAATATACCTAGAGCGTTTTGAATCCTTTTCTATGTATATATGATATTCAGCTCAAGAGTCATATTCCCAAAGGTTAATTTTATGACCCCATTCCTGTAATTAATTAGTGCATTTGAAGATGTCAGGGAAGGGTTGACCAAGAATAAAGGGAATTAGATTCTCTGAGTGCTTTGCTGGTTGAGTATCTAGGGCGATGAAGTCAATTGGGAATATAAAGTTGTCCACTTGGACAAGTATATCAACAATACCCCTAGGAATTTTGACAGATCTGTCTGCCAACTACAGTGTAACACTCATGGGTTTGGGTTCTCCTAGACCTAATTGCTGGTAAACAGAAAATGGGAGCAAATTGACACTTGCTCAAAGGTCTAACAGTGTTTGTTCGATTCTAAAATTTTCAATGACACTAAACAGTTGGACATCCTAGTTCTTTGTATTTTGGAGGGGTTTTGTGTTAAAGCAGGGCACTGGCATGATCTGTCAGGAAGGCTCTTTTTTGAACAGTCTGGCTTCTCTTGACTGTGCACAAGTCTTTTAGAAACTTGGCATAAGATGGAACTTGTTTGATTGCATCCAGAAGTGGGATGTTGATTTTTACTTGATTGAAGAGCTCGTAAATTTTTGGCTGATTATTCAACTTCTGTGCAATTTTGAGTCTATAAGGAAAAGGAGTAGGAATAGAACATGGGGGTTCTTCTTCCCTTAATGGCTCTGGTTCTTGTTCAATCATGGGCTCGGGTTCCTCTTCTTTCTCACATTCAGGCTCAATTATTGAATTGACTAAGATTGACTTAGGTTTCAGGAGTAACATGTCTTTGATGGTCTTGGCAATCACTTCACCACTTCTTAATGTAGTGACAACTTGAGCTTGGTCTTGTGATTTTTCCATGGTTGTGGGATTTCCCACTTGAAATTGGCCTTGTGGTGGTTTTGGTTGGGCAGGAAACTTGCCCTTCCCATGTGTGGTAATGGATTAGGTCAAGTTTTTGATGTGGCTTTTAAGATCCTCGAAAGATTGAGTGGTCTGTGTTTTGAAATTAGTAAAAGCCTGAGTGGAACTATTGTTTTAGTTCATTTGGATGTGCATAAACTGATTCAAAGTATCCTTAAGGTTCCTCTTTTATGGTGGTTGGTATGGTTGGTATGCGAGAGGTCTTTCAAGTGATGGGTGTGAACCTTGTTGTTGGTTCATGGGAGTTCGCTGTGTGTTTCTCCAACTCGCCACCCTGGATTATATGTTTCAAAGTATGGGTTGGAGTAAAGCTTGTTGAAGTTGGAGATAAGATTTGTTTGTTCCAACAAAACCTCTTTGAATGCTAGAATGGTAGAACACTCCCCAGTAGGGTGTCCTATCAGTGCATAGATCCCACACACTTGTTCTATGGGAGAGCTAACATCAACTTGATGAACCTTTTTCATCTCTAAAGCTTCAAGCTTTCGAAATAAGGTGGACATTTTTGCTCTTAGGTCATCGTCATCTTTCAAGACATACATACCCCCTTGTGAAGTAGTTGGTTTAGTTTCAACAATGGTAAGGGAGGCTGAGTCCCACATCTGAGAACTGTTTGATATGGTGTCAAAGAAATTGAATGCCTCTTCCGGACTTTGGCTCATAAACTCTCCTTGAGCCATCATTTCAACAAACTGATGTAGTCTAGTGGGCATGGAGTCATAGAAAACTTCTACCAAAGTCCAATTCTCAAAAGCATGGTGTGGGCAAGACTGGAGTAGATCCTTGAATCTCTCCTAACTTNCTAGGAAAAAGGCAGAGTCTTGAATTGAAAAGCAGAACTTTTTGATCAGGTTCGAAAGACTTTCGCATAATGTTCTTGTCATTTTAAATTTTCATCCTGGTTTTAGCAATCTTAGCATTTTCATATGCTTCATTTCTCAATTCCTCCAATTCATTAATTTGAAGATTTCTTGCTAGTTTGGCTTTGTCGATGTCAAAGTTCATTGCCTTAATAGCCTAGTATGCCCTATATTCTANGATTTCTTGCTAGTTTGGCTTTGTTGATGTCAAAGTTCATTGCCTTAATAGCCTAGTATGCCCTATATTCTAATTCCACAGGTAGGTGACAAGGCTTTCCATAGACTAATTGGTAAGGAGACATGCCCAAAATTATTTTAAAATCAGAACGATATGCCCAAAATGCATTAGTTAGTCTTGACGACCAATCTTTGCGGTCTGGATTTACCATTTTTTCTAAAATTAATTTGATCTCCCGATTAGCTAATTCAACATGTCCACTAGTTTGTGAATGGTATGGGGTTGCAAATTTATGAAAAATCAAGTATTTTTTCATCAGATTCCAGAAAGGGTGATTGCAAAAATGAGCACCCCCATCACTTAGGATGGATTTTGGGATTCCAAACAGGGATAAAATATTTTCTTTTAAAAACATGATCACCATTTGATGATCATTATTCCGGCATAGAATTGCCTCAACCCATTTGGATATATAGTCTATGGCTACCAATTGTATAGATAGCCAAAGGAGGGGGGAAATGGTCCCATAAAATCGATGCCCCAATAGTCAAAAATTTCAATTATTGGAATGGGGTTTAGAGGCTCTTCGAAATACTTCCCAACCTTTGACATCTATCTCAAGTTAAACAAAAGGCATGGACATCTTTGAAAAGTGTGGCCTAGTAAAATCCGCACTGCAAGATTTTCACAGCAGTTTTTCTAGATGAAAAATGGCCACCACATGCTTTAGAATGACAAAATGCTATTACTTGTTTGCTTTTTCGAGCGGAGATGCAACGTTTTATGATTTGATCCTTAAAGTACTTAAATACATACAGATCTTCCCAATAGAAGTTATGAACCTCCCTCAGAAATTTCTTTTTGGCCATGGGAGTAAAGGATGGAGGGAGTGTTCTAGTAGCCTGAAAGTTAGCAATATCGGTGTACCATGGGGTTTCATCAATCATGAACAACTGTTCATTGGGAAATTTCTCATTGATCGATAATCAATCCTCGTAAAATTCATAAGTTAACCTAGACTGATGCTCTGCCACCACATTCTCAACATCCTTTTGTCCTTAATGACTAGGTCAAACTCTTGAAGTAAGAGTATCCATCGCAAGAGCCTTGGTTTGGCATCCTTTTTTGTGAGCAAAAATTTTAATGCTGCATGGTCTGTGAACACAGTAACAGAAGAACCAACAAGATAAGGATGAAATTTTTCCAAGGCAAACACTACAACAAGCAATTCTTTTTCAGTTGTTGAATAATTTATTTGAGCATCATTCAAAGTTTTACTTGCAAAGTAAATGACATGTGGTTTCTTATCTTTTTTTTGTCCCAATACAACACGTACAGCATAATCACTTGCATCACACATTAGTTCAAAGGGTAGAGTCCAGTCAGAGGGTTGCATTATTGGGGCAGAAATTAACATGCTTTTAATCTTGTCAAAAGCTTTTTGGCACGTTTCACTTCAATCAAAGATTACGTCTTGACTCAGGGGATGACACATGGGTTTTGCTATGGTACTGAAGTCTTTTTATGAATCTCCTATAAAATCCTGCATGTCCCAGAATTGATCGAACATCTTTCATAATCTTGGGAGCAGGCAAGTTGCCAATCAGATCTATTTTGGCCTTGTCAACTTTCATGCCCTCAGACGACATAATGTGACCTAAGACAATGTCTTGTGTTACCATGAAATGACATTTTTCCCAATTAAACACTAGATTGGCTTCCTGACATCTTATCAACACTTTTTCTAGGGTGGCCAGACACAGATTAAATGAGTCACCATAAACAGAGAAGTCATCCATGAATACTTCCAAAAAAGTTTTGACCATGTCACTGAATAGACTCAACATGCATCTTTGGAGTGTTGTAGGAGCATTAAAAAGTCTGAATGTCATCCTTTTGAATGCAAAAGTGCCAAAGGGGCACATGAAGGNGCATTAAAAAGTCTGAATGTCATCATTTTGAATGCAAAAGTGCCAAAGGGGCACGTGAAGGTGGTTTTCTCCTGATAATTGACTGCTATCTCAATTTGATTATACCCGAAATATACCTAGAGCGTTTTGAATCCTTTTCTATGTATATATGATATTCAGCTCAAGAGTCATATTCCCAAAGGTTAATTTTATGACCCCATTCCTGTAATTAATTAGTGCATTTGAAGATGTCAGGGAAGGGTTGACCAAGAATAAAGGGAATTAGATTCTCTGAGTGCTTTGCTGGTTGAGTATCTAGGGCGATGAAGTCAATTGGGAATATAAAGTTGTCCACTTGGACAAGTATATCAACAATACCCCTAGGAATTTTNCCTTTACTCTACAAGAGGAAGAATGACCCCTTCAAGCTCCCAACATGGGAGTATTTATAGGCAAGGAAGGGGGGTAGGAAACAAGAAGATAAGAGAGGATGAGTGAATAGTGTTTGACGCCCATGAAAACCAACTACTCTACAGGCTGTCTAAGGTGGACGTTCAAACATGAATAAATTACTCTCGGATGATGAGATGGACCTTATTGTTGGATTTGTCTCACAAAATCTAGTTACCCTGTCAATTTTGTCGAATTCCGAGATAGTCAAAATTTTCGTGTTTTTTGTGACGGTCGGGTCTNCTTTCTTTGACCAAAAAATTAATGATTTACCTTTTCAATGCATTGGTGTGGTGTAGAGGAAAAACATTTCTCAAAAATTCAATTTGTAGTGCCCACCAGTCAGGTATTGAAAGGGTTTTTAAAGAATTTAGTCATTGTTTAGCTCTATCTTTTAGAGAGAATGAAAAAAGTTTCATTTTGGCTAGCTCAGAATTGTCTGGAAACGTTTCAAATACTTCCTCAAACTCTTTTTTGTAAAGATATGGATTTTCTATTTTGAGTCCATAGAATTGAGTGAATAGTTGAACTATCCCCGTCTTTACAAAAAAGAGAGGTGCATCGTTAGGAAAGATAAAACAAGAGGGGACACTATTTCTTATGGGATTTAAGTAATCCCTCAGTGTTCGACTGTTAGGCACTTTCCCCTCTCTCATAGGAATTTCCTCTCGTCTTTCACCATTCGTCATTCTATTTTCACACGAGTCTGCTACTGATCTAGATGAAAGTGGTTTTGGTTGATTCACAGACCTAAAGGATTCTGGTGGCAAATTTTCATAGTGAGGAGCATTTTCAGACATAAAAGTAATTAAAACAAGTTTATACACAGTAAAGTAAATTTATACACAAAAAGTGAAGTCTTTTTACCTTTTACCGTAAAACACCTTTTATGGTTCCCCATAAATGGCGCCAAAAACTTGACTTGATCCAAAATGTGTACACCCAAGTGCAGGCGGTTNCATGGGTTTGGGTTCTCCTAGACCTAATTGCTGGTAAACAGAAAATGGGAGCAAATTGACACTTGCTCAAAGGTCTAACAGTGTTTGTTCGATTCTAAAATTTTCAATGACACTAAACAGTTGGACATCCTAGTTCTTTGTATTTTGGAGGGGTTTTGTGTTAAAGCAGGGCACTGGCATGATCTGTCAGGAAGGCTCTTTTTTGAACAGTCTGGCTTCTCTTGACTGTGCACAAGTCTTTTAGAAACTTGGCATAAGATGGAACTNAGAGGTGAGATTTCTTGAATAGAATAGAAGATTTTTTCAAGACTTTTCTAGACAAAATATAAGATAAATTAGGAAAGATAACAACCACTTTTTAGTTCGAAGATCAGAACATGTAGTTGATTATCCGGTTTATTATGTTCGTGCTTTATAACTCAATTAACTCCCATCTCAACAAGTTAATTGGAAGATAAGATGGACTGTGAGAATTAAGTACATGATTCCGATGTCTTTCTAGAAGTTTACAAGAATTGTCAGTGCCGAGACTTAAACCGTCCACAAACAAGCAAGTGTTTTTACAAGGCATCCAACCGTGGCATTAATGGTCCATTCTTTGAATAAAGTGCCATAATGGTGGAGATTGAAAGGTTGTCATGAAGAGTTAGTTGGGGTACTTGTCTTGAACCAATGGGAATTTCTATGCAAGAGTTATCCATACCATAGAAGGAGCCCTTGATTATGCAAAGTACCTTAGCTTTGCTAGATGCATTCNTGAATTGACTAAGATTGACTTAGGTTTCAGGAGTAACATGTCTTTGATGGTCTTGGCAATCACTTCACCACTTCTTAATGTAGTGACAACTTGAGCTTGGTCTTGTGATTTTTCCATGGTTGTGGGATTTCCCACTTGAAATTGGCCTTGTGGTGGTTTTGGTTGGGCAGGAAACTTGCCCTTCCCATGTGTGGTAATGGATTAGGTCAAGTTTTTGATGTGGCTTTTAAGATCCTCGAAAGATTGAGTGGTCTGTGTTTTGAAATTAGTAAAAGCCTGAGTGGAACTATTGTTTTAGTTCATTTGGATGTGCATAAACTGATTCAAAGTATCCTTAAGGTTCCTCTTTTATGGTGGTTGGTATGGTTGGTATGCGAGAGGTCTTTCAAGTGATGGGTGTGAACCTTGTTGTTGGTTCATGGGAGTTCGCTGTGTGTTTCTCCAACTCGCCACCCTGGATTATATGTTTCAAAGTATGGGTTGGAGTAAAGCTTGTTGAAGTTGGAGATAAGATTTGTTTGTTCCAACAAAACCTCTTTGAATGCTAGAATGGTAGAACACTCCCCAGTAGGGTGTCCTATCAGTGCATAGATCCCACACACTTGTTCTATGGGAGAGCTAACATCAACTTGATGAACCTTTTTCATCTCTAAAGCTTCAAGCTTTCGAAATAAGGTGGACATTTTTGCTCTTAGGTCATCGTCATCTTTCAAGACATACATACCCCCTTGTGAAGTAGTTGGTTTAGTTTCAACAATGGTAAGGGAGGCTGAGTCCCACATCTGAGAACTGTTTGATATGGTGTCAAAGAAATTGAATGCCTCTTCCGGACTTTGGCTCATAAACTCTCCTTGAGCCATCATTTCAACAAACTGATGTAGTCTAGTGGGCATGGAGTCATAGAAAACTTCTACCAAAGTCCAATTCTCAAAAGCATGGTGTGGGCAAGACTGGAGTAGATCCTTGAATCTCTCCTAACTTTGGTAAAAGGTTTCCCTTTCTTTGACCAAAAAATTAATGATTTACCTTTTCAATGCATTGGTGTGGTGTAGAGGAAAAACATTTCTCAAAAATTCAATTTGTAGTGCCCACCAGTCAGGTATTGAAAGGGTTTTTAAAGAATTTAGTCATTGTTTAGCTCTATCTTTTAGAGAGAATGAAAAAAGTTTCATTTTGGCTAGCTCAGAATTGTCTGGAAACGTTTCAAATACTTCCTCAAACTCTTTTTTGTAAAGATATGGATTTTCTATTTTGAGTCCATAGAATTGAGTGAATAGTTGAACTATCCCCGTCTTTACAAAAAAGAGAGGTGCATCGTTAGGAAAGATAAAACAAGAGGGGACACTATTTCTTATGGGATTTAAGTAATCCCTCAGTGTTCGACTGTTAGGCACTTTCCCCTCTCTCATAGGAATTTCCTCTCGTCTTTCACCATTCGTCATTCTATTTTCACACGAGTCTGCTACTGATCTAGATGAAAGTGGTTTTGGTTGATTCACAGACCTAAAGGATTCTGGTGGCAAATTTTCATAGTGAGGAGCATTTTCAGACATAAAAGTAATTAAAACAAGTTTATACACAGTAAAGTAAATTTATACACAAAAAGTGAAGTCTTTTTACCTTTTACCGTAAAACACCTTTTATGGTTCCCCATAAATGGCGCCAAAAACTTGACTTGATCCAAAATGTGTACACCCAAGTGCAGGCGGTTTAGTTGTAGTAATAATCCGATTAAGTCCGGAGTCGAATCCACAGGGAACTATGATTGGTGTTTTGAAGTAAGCAATAATAGAGACCAAGTGACTGGAAATTTTAAGAGTTTGGAGTGGTGAGATTTCTTGAATAGAATAGAAGATTTTTTCAAGACTTTTCTAGACAAAATATAAGATAAATTAGGAAAGATAACAACCACTTTTTAGTTCGAAGATCAGAACATGTAGTTGATTATCCGGTTTATTATGTTCGTGCTTTATAACTCAATTAACTCCCATCTCAACAAGTTAATTGGAAGATAAGATGGACTGTGAGAATTAAGTACATGATTCCGATGTCTTTCTAGAAGTTTACAAGAATTGTCAGT
Organism: Ilex paraguariensis; assembly: GCA_963454935.2. NCBI lineage: Eukaryota > Viridiplantae > Streptophyta > Magnoliopsida > Aquifoliales > Aquifoliaceae > Ilex > Ilex paraguariensis. The sequence continues at coordinate 1,019,193 of CAUOFW020000947.1, read as the reverse complement.
GCCGAGACTTAAACCGTCCACAAACAAGCAAGTGTTTTTACAAGGCATCCAACCGTGGCATTAATGGTCCATTCTTTGAATAAAGTGCCATAATGGTGGAGATTGAAAGGTTGTCATGAAGAGTTAGTTGGGGTACTTGTCTTGAACCAATGGGAATTTCTATGCAAGAGTTATCCATACCATAGAAGGAGCCCTTGATTATGCAAAGTACCTTAGCTTTGCTAGATGCATTCAATCATCCAATGAGCAAGTGGAATATAAAGCATTAAAATATAAAGGAATTGCACAAACATTACTTTCGGGCAATCTTTACATATTCATCACCTCTTACTAAAGAGTGAATGAAGAACTACTCACTCTTCATGGCTTTGGTAAAGCTAGAAGGGTGAATGATACTCATCCCTCCAAGTAGAGCAGTTACTAAGTGAAGCAAAACTAAACAAAGAGCTTATCTTCCATGAATAATAAGTGAATCACATTCCACCCTTCACGACTTTGGTAAAGCTCTAGAAAATTGGAAGAGTTTCACTCTTGTAAGAAAGAAGGATGCTCAAGCAATGGAAGTGAAATACATAAACAATAAAAGTAGAGGAGAGCTAGTTACTCTTGGAGGGTTTCCACCACAACCAAAAAATGAACTATCTCTCTTGATACTTGTAAGTAAAAGCAAGTACAACTACAAGGGGGAGTCTAAGCCTCCATCATAGTTGATATAAATGCAAAATGAAAACATAAACATAAATGTACAAGGACTAGCTCTCTACTTTACTTATCAAGAGAAAAAGATTTTCTTCCTAAGCCTTTACTCTACAAGAGGAAGAATGACCCCTTCAAGCTCCCAACATGGGAGTATTTATAGGCAAGGAAGGGGGGTAGGAAACAAGAAGATAAGAGAGGATGAGTGAATAGTGTTTGACGCCCATGAAAACCAACTACTCTACAGGCTGTCTAAGGTGGACGTTCAAACATGAATAAATTACTCTCGGATGATGAGATGGACCTTATTGTTGGATTTGTCTCACAAAATCTAGTTACCCTGTCAATTTTGTCGAATTCCGAGATAGTCAAAATTTTCGTGTTTTTTGTGACGGTCGGGTCTCGATTGACCCAAAAATGAAATTTTAATGAAATTTTAAAAGTTGAAAAATAATTTAAAGCAAGTCAAAATAAAAATATTTTGAACTTGAACTGCGCCAAAATTTAATCATTTTGGGACGAAAACTAACTCGAAAAAGGAGGCTTGTGTGGCGCGATGGGGACCTAGTATTTAATCGTTTTGATACCAACATCTGCTGGGTCATCACGTTGGAGAGGAAGAGAGGGAAAAATAGACAAAATCCAACTTCTCTATACGATCTACGCCTCCTCGTTGCTCAAATCAACTCAAGCCAAGTATCAAAGTCGTTTCTCTCAATGAGGGCTATGCGGCTATACCAAAAAGCACGGGTTTGATCGAAGTCCGAGAAATAGGATTTAGGGAAAGTGAAGATTCTAGCTTGAATTGCGTCTTTGAAGCTTCTTAACATCGTTTTATGCTTCAAGAGGTAGGGTTTTCATCCTAATTAGGTTTATTTCCAACCTATGTTTGAAATATGGAATGGGTAGGTTGATAGAAGTTGTATCACTTGCCTATTGTTGTNACTGTTAGGCACTTTCCCCTCTCTCATAGGAATTTCCTCTCGTCTTTCACCATTCGTCATTCTATTTTCACACGAGTCTGCTACTGATCTAGATGAAAGTGGTTTTGGTTGATTCACAGACCTAAAGGATTCTGGTGGCAAATTTTCATAGTGAGGAGCATTTTCAGACATAAAAGTAATTAAAACAAGTTTATACACAGTAAAGTAAATTTATACACAAAAAGTGAAGTCTTTTTACCTTTTACCGTAAAACACCTTTTATGGTTCCCCATAAATGGCGCCAAAAACTTGACTTGATCCAAAATGTGTACACCCAAGTTGCAGGCGGTTTAGTTGTAGTAATAATCCGATTAAGTCCGGAGTCGAATCCACAGGGAACTATGATTGGTGTTTTGAAGTAAGCAATAATAGAGACCAAGTGACTGGAAATTTTAAGAGTTTGGAGTGGTGAGATTTCTTGAATAGAATAGAAGATTTTTTCAAGACTTTTCTAGACAAAATATAAGATAAATTAGGAAAGATAACAACCACTTTTTAGTTCGAAGATNAGTATGGGTTGGAGTAAAGCTTGTTGAAGTTGGAGATAAGATTTGTTTGTTCCAACAAAACCTCTTTGAATGCTAGAATGGTAGAACACTCCCCAGTAGGGTGTCCTATCAGTGCATAGATCCCACACACTTGTTCTATGGGAGAGCTAACATCAACTTGATGAACCTTTTTCATCTCTAAAGCTTCAAGCTTTCGAAATAAGGTGGACATTTTTGCTCTTAGGTCATCGTCATCTTTCAAGACATACATACCCCCTTGTGAAGTAGTTGGTTTAGTTTCAACAATGGTAAGGGAGGCTGAGTCCCACATCTGAGAACTGTTTGATATGGTGTCAAAGAAATTGAATGCCTCTTCCGGACTTTGGCTCATAAACTCTCCTTGAGCCATCATTTCAACAAACTGATGTAGTCTAGTGGGTATGGAGTCATAGAAAACTTCTACCAAAGTCCAATTCTCAAAAGCATGGTGTGGGCAAGACTGGAGTAGATCCTTGAATCTCTCCTAACTTTGGTAAAAGGTTTCCCTTTCTTTGACCAAAAAATTAATGATTTACCTTTTCAATGCATTGGTGTGGTGTAGAGGAAAAACATTTCTCAAAAATTCAATTTGTAGTGCCCACCAGTCAGGTATTGAAAGGGTTTTTAAAGAATTTAGTCATTGTTTAGCTCTATCTTTTAGAGAGAATGAAAAAAGTTTCATTTTGGCTAGCTCAGAATTGTCTGGAAACGTTTCAAATACTTCCTCAAACTCTTTTTTGTAAAGATATGGATTTTCTATTTTGAGTCCATAGAATTGAGTGAATAGTTGAACTATCCCCGTCTTTACAAAAAAGAGAGGTGCATCGTTAGGAAAGATAAAACAAGAGGGGACACTATTTCTTATGGGATTTAAGTAATCCCTCAGTGTTCGACTGTTAGGCACTTTCCCCTCTCTCATAGGAATTTCCTCTCGTCTTTCACCATTCGTCATTCTATTTTCACACGAGTCTGCTACTGATCTAGATGAAAGTGGTTTTGGTTGATTCACAGACCTAAAGGATTCTGGTGGCAAATTTTCATAGTGAGGAGCATTTTCAGACATAAAAGTAATTAAAACAAGTTTATACACAGTAAAGTAAATTTATACACAAAAAGTGAAGTCTTTTTACCTTTTACCGTAAAACACCTTTTATGGTTCCCCATAAATGGCGCCAAAAACTTGACTTGATCCAAAATGTGTACACCCAAGTTGCAGGCGGTTTAGTTGTAGTAATAATCCGATTAAGTCCGGAGTCGAATCCACAGGGAACTATGATTGGTGTTTTGAAGTAAGCAATAATAGAGACCAAGTGACTGGAAATTTTAAGAGTTTGGAGAGGTGAGATTTCTTGAATAGAATAGAAGATTTTTTCAAGACTTTTCTAGACAAAATATAAGATAAATTAGGAAAGATAACAACCACTTTTTAGTTCGAAGATCAGAACATGTAGTTGATTATCCGGTTTATTATGTTCGTGCTTTATAACTCAATTAACTCCCATCTCAACAAGTTAATTGGAAGATAAGATGGACTGTGAGAATTAAGTACATGATTCCGATGTCTTTCTAGAAGTTTACAAGAATTGTCAGTGCCGAGACTTAAACCGTCCACAAACAAGCAAGTGTTTTTACAAGGCATCCAACCGTGGCATTAATGGTCCATTCTTTGAATAAAGTGCCATAATGGTGGAGATTGAAAGGTTGTCATGAAGAGTTAGTTGGGGTACTTGTCTTGAACCAATGGGAATTTCTATGCAAGAGTTATCCATACCATAGAAGGAGCCCTTGATTATGCAAAGTACCTTAGCTTTGCTAGATGCATTCAATCATCCAATGAGCAAGTGGAATATAAAGCATTAAAATATAAAGGAATTGCACAAACATTACTTTCGGGCAATCTTTACATATTCATCACCTCTTACTAAAGAGTGAATGAAGAACTACTCACTCTTCATGGCTTTGGTAAAGCTAGAAGGGTGAATGATACTCATCCCTCCAAGTAGAGCAGTTACTAAGTGAAGCAAAACTAAACAAAGAGCTTATCTTCCATGAATAATAAGTGAATCACATTCCACCCTTCACGACTTTGGTAAAGCTCTAGAAAATTGGAAGAGTTTCACTCTTGTAAGAAAGAAGGATGCTCAAGCAATGGAAGTGAAATACATAAACAATAAAAGTAGAGGAGAGCTAGTTACTCTTGGAGGGTTTCCACCACAACCAAAAAATGAACTATCTCTCTTGATACTTGTAAGTAAAAGCAAGTACAACTACAAGGGGGAGTCTAAGCCTCCATCATAGTTGATATAAATGCAAAATGAAAACATAAACATAAATGTACAAGGACTAGCTCTCTACTTTACTTATCAAGAGAAAAANTCGAAATAAGGTGGACATTTTTGCTTTTAGGTCATCGTCATCTTTCAAGACATACATACCCCCTTGTGAAGTAGTTGGTTTAGTTTCAACAATGGTAAGGGAGGCTGAGTCCCACATCTGAGAACTGTTTGATATGGTGTCAAAGAAATTGAATGCCTCTTCCGGACTTTGGCTCATAAACTCTCCTTGAGCCATCATTTCAACAAACTGATGTAGTCTAGTGGGCATGGAGTCATAGAAAACTTCTACCAAAGTCCAATTCTCAAAAGCATGGTGTGGGCAAGACTGGAGTAGATCCTTGAATCTCTCCTAACTTTGGTAAAAGGTTTCCCTTTCTTTGACCAAAAAATTAATGATTTACCTTTTCAATGCATTGGTGTGGTGTAGAGGAAAAACATTTCTCAAAAATTCAATTTGTAGTGCCCACCAGTCAGGTATTGAAAGGGTTTTTAAAGAATTTAGTCATTGTTTAGCTCTATCTTTTAGAGAGAATGAAAAAAGTTTCATTTTGGCTAGCTCAGAATTGTCTGGAAACGTTTCAAATACTTCCTCAAACTCTTTTTTGTAAAGATATGGATTTTCTATTTTGAGTCCATAGAATTGAGTGAATAGTTGAACTATCCCCGTCTTTACAAAAAAGAGAGGTGCATCGTTAGGAAAGATAAAACAAGAGGGGACACTATTTCTTATGGGATTTAAGTAATCCCTCAGTGTTCGACTGTTAGGCACTTTCCCCTCTCTCATAGGAATTTCCTCTCGTCTTTCACCATTCGTCATTCTATTTTCACACGAGTCTGCTACTGATCTAGATGAAAGTGGTTTTGGTTGATTCACAGACCTAAAGGATTCTGGTGGCAAATTTTCATAGTGAGGAGCATTTTCAGACATAAAAGTAATTAAAACAAGTTTATACACAGTAAAGTAAATTTATACACAAAAAGTGAAGTCTTTTTACCTTTTACCGTAAAACACCTTTTATGGTTCCCCATAAATGGCGCCAAAAACTTGACTTGATCCAAAATGTGTACACCCAAGTGCAGGCGGTTTAGTTGTAGTAATAATCCGATTAAGTCCGGAGTCGAATCCACAGGGAACTATGATTGGTGTTTTGAAGTAAGCAATAATAGAGACCAAGTGACTGGAAATTTTAAGAGTTTGGAGTGGTGAGATTTCTTGAATAGAATAGAAGATTTTTTCAAGACTTTTCTAGACAAAATATAAGATAAATTAGGAAAGATAACAACCACTTTTTAGTTCGAAGATCAGAACATGTAGTTGATTATCCGGTTTATTATGTTCGTGCTTTATAACTCAATTAACTCCCATCTCAACAAGTTAATTGGAAGATAAGATGGACTGTGAGAATTAAGTACATGATTCCGATGTCTTTCTAGAAGTTTACAAGAATTGTCAGTGCCGAGACTTAAACCGTCCACAAACAAGCAAGTGTTTTTACAAGGCATCCAACCGTGGCATTAATGGTCCATTCTTTGAATAAAGTGCCATAATGGTGGAGATTGAAAGGTTGTCATGAAGAGTTAGTTGGGGTACTTGTCTTGAACCAATGGGAATTTCTATGCAAGAGTTATCCATACCATAGAAGGAGCCCTTGATTATGCAAAGTACCTTAGCTTTGCTAGATGCATTCAATCATCCAATGAGCAAGTGGAATATAAAGCATTAAAATATAAAGGAATTGCACAAACATTACTTTCGGGCAATCTTTACATATTCATCACCTCTTACTAAAGAGTGAATGAAGAACTACTCACTCTTCATGGCTTTGGTAAAGCTAGAAGGGTGAATGATACTCATCCCTCCAAGTAGAGCAGTTACTAAGTGAAGCAAAACTAAACAAAGAGCTTATCTTCCATGAATAATAAGTGAATCACATTCCACCCTTCACGACTTTGGTAAAGCTCTAGAAAATTGGAAGAGTTTCACTCTTGTAAGAAAGAAGGATGCTCAAGCAATGGAAGTGAAATACATAAACAATAAAAGTAGAGGAGAGCTAGTTACTCTTGGAGGGTTTCCACCACAACCAAAAAATGAACTATCTCTCTTGATACTTGTAAGTAAAAGCAAGTACAACTACAAGGGGGAGTCTAAGCCTCCATCATAGTTGATATAAATGCAAAATGAAAACATAAACATAAATGTACAAGGACTAGCTCTCTACTTTACTTATCAAGAGAAAAAGATTTTCTTCCTAAGCCTTTACTCTACAAGAGGAAGAATGACCCCTTCAAGCTCCCAACATGGGAGTATTTATAGGCAAGGAAGGGGGGTAGGAAACAAGAAGATAAGAGAGGATGAGTGAATAGTGTTTGACGCCCATGAAAACCAACTACTCTACAGGCTGTCTAAGGTGGACGTTCAAACATGAATAAATTACTCTCGGATGATGAGATGGACCTTATTGTTGGATTTGTCTCACAAAATCTAGTTACCCTGTCAATTTTGTCGAATTCCGAGATAGTCAAAATTTTCGTGTTTTTTGTGACGGTCGGGTCTCGATTGACCCAAAAATGAAATTTTAATGAAATTTTAAAAGTTGAAAAATAATTTAAAGCAAGTCAAAATAAAAATATTTTGAACTTGAACTGCGCCAAAATTTAATCATTTTGGGACGAAAACTAACTCGAAAAAGGAGGCTTGTGTGGCGCGATGGGGACCTAGTATTTAATCGTTTTGATACCAACATCTGCTGGGTCATCACGTTGGAGAGGAAGAGAGGGAAAAATAGACAAAATCCAACTTCTCTATACGATCTACGCCTCCTCGTTGCTCAAATCAACTCAAGCCAAGTATCAAAGTCGTTTCTCTCAATGAGGGCTATGCGGCTATACCAAAAAGCACGGGTTTGATCGAAGTCCGAGAAATAGGATTTAGGGAAAGTGAAGATTCTAGCTTGAATTGCGTCTTTGAAGCTTCTTAACATCGTTTTATGCTTCAAGAGGTAGGGTTTTCATCCTAATTAGGTTTATTTCCAACCTATGTTTGAAATATGGAATGGGTAGGTTGATAGAAGTTGTATCACTTGCCTATTGTTGTAAAAATTGAGGAAATGGGTATTGAGAATGGTTAGAATGATTTCTATCATGAATTAGGTATGTGAAAATTACCTAATGTGATTCTTAAGTTGTGTGATTAATTGGGAAAATTATGTGATCACATGATTGGATGCCTTGAAGGTGTTTCAAATAAATACAAATTTGAAATTAAGTACGTTTGCATGGATAATAACATGCTAGGGAATTGTTATGGGTGTGATGTTAATATATGCTTTATCATATGTTAGCATTATGATCAGTGTAGAAATTATGTGCTTTTGATATAATTGACAATAGAATGGTGGAAATTGCTCATTTGACATTTATTGCATATTGGGCATGATGTTGGTATCACATTCATGGGCATTGTGCATAAGTGTGGGTGTGTGTATACATGGTTCAATCAAACACCATACTTGGTGGGTGATGGGTGGGCTCGAGAAAAGTTGGAATGAAGTTTCGACTGAGTCACACAGTTGCATGAAAAACTTGTGTCCCGTATAGGAATAAGGGCTAGACTCTCCCTCAGGTGCAAGACCCGGCTACTAATTTATACACTTTTGACGATGTAAGTCCAAAAAAGTGTATCGGTGTGTGGAACCGGCGGTGTGACACCAAAAGTCCGCTACCCAATAAAGATACATAATTTTGTTTATAAAATTTTCATTCGATGTGTAACATCAATGGTGGGGGCTTGGAATGCTCGGCTTTCACACATTGGTATTGCATTGTGTTGTGGGAGCCGTTGAGGGCTCGAGTTAAAGTGCATGAGTGAGTCTCATCTCATTTCATGGCATGACATGGAATTCTTGTCATTGAATGCATATTCTTGACAGGAATGTTTTGAATGGTTGATTGTTGGATGTGAATATTTTATATGCATCTAGGTTGGGAAGTAACCTCTTTATGAGATACCCTACTGAGCGTGGCTCATCCTTCCTGGAAAAACATTTTAGATGCGGGGTTCACACTGGCAAACGGCTCCCAATTCGAGCCTCAAGGGTGAGCAAGGCTGACTTATGACTTTTATGACTAATTTTGTATAATTTTTGTGAAAATTCCATTTTGGCATGTAAATAAATGGAAATGATGGAAATGGACCAAGTTTATATGAAAAACTTCATGATATATGTGTTAGGTTGGCTTGAATGCAATTGGAATGGATTGGAATTGAAAAAGAAAGGAACCATAGGAAAACAAGGAAAACCTTTCAGAAGGTTAGATAAGACCTTCCAAAAGAAGTTTTGGAGTGGGCAAAACCTTCCGGAATAAATTTTTCAGCAGGCAAAACCTTCCAGAATGTCGATCAAAACCATCCGGTAGGTTTTCTTAAAATCTGAAATGTTTGAAATGCTTTTGCCATGCTTTTGGGGTTTGAGTCATTTTTTTTATAAATGATGTAAATGGAAAATAACTAAGTATAAATTGTTATATATTGGACCGCGGATGGGTCATACGAACGTCGTGTACACAGTTATGTATTTGGGAGTGTCCGGCACAAGGGAGACTCTGCCCAAACTGCATGTGTTCTTTTTGTGATCCAGGTTAAAGGGATATTATTGACGTGATGTCGGATTGTGTGACAATCACGAGTACTTTCACACGTTGATGGTGGTCGAGGGTTAATAAAGGACCCCCGATTTTAGTTGCATCACAACTTGGTATCAGAGCCTAGGTTTGCAAATTACCAGGGATATGGGTCTAGACCATTGCGTCCATTGTGTATTTCATGTTATGTGCTTTAAATGTTACATGTTATGTGTTGTGGGTTATGTTAATTTGATACATGGTTAAATGTATATGGATAAGAGACACAAGGGTTAGAGAACATAACATTAGGAGTCGAAAAGAGAATGAACGAGATGGTTCAGGGTGTAGATGTCTACCAGTGAGTGGCACATACACTACTAGTGAGACAAGGAAAGAAATCTCAAAGTTTGAACTTGATCCCTATCTTGGGATACTAAGTAAATGCCCTATTGCTAATTGGCATGTGTGTAGATGGCAAATAGAGGAAGAGGATACGACCGAGGCGGTGGGTAGAACAATAACCAACCACCACCGACCTTTAACCAACAAGCCTTCATGGAGGCCATTGGCACGATGGCTACCACCATTACACAGGCTAGTGCAAATGTGGGGCAAGAAGGCTCAAGTAACCACCAAAGGTTCAAGGCACACAAACCTCTGTCTTTTCTGGGAGGGGCAGATCCTATGGTGGCCGACCGTTGGTTCCAATAAGTTGACGAGATTTTAGAGGCTATAGAGATCACCCCTGATGCCACAAATATAAGGCTAGTTGCATTCCAGCTTGATAGAGAAGCCTATCTATGGTGGGATTGGGCAAATGCCTCGAAGAACATAGAGGCAATGACATAGGGAGAGTTTCGAGAGCTCATCATGGGCATGTACTTCCTAACAGCCATTCGGCATGCAAAGGCCCGATAATTCTTAGACTTGAAGCAAGGGACTATGACAGTGATGGAGTATGTGGCTACGTTCACCAAATTAGCCCACTTTGCCGATGATTATGTGGCCTCCGACTTAGCCAAAACTGAGAAGGCTTGGGGATGAGTTGAAGTTGTCCATCCAAGGTAAAATTGTGGGTCACTGCCTATAAGATTTGGACTCAATGGTTGAGACGACAATGGCCATTGAGAGAGAGGTTGACGACACATGAAACACTCGGGAGGCGGGTGCTAAGGATAAGAAGGAGGAGGTCAATCATCTTCTTCTAATTCAGGAAAGAAGCAACAGACTTTTACTCCACAAGGACACTAGGGATAGGGCTACGACTATCAAGGCCAAGGCCATGGTCAATCCTCCCAATGCGAGAGACACTTCAGGGCTTCTTGCAAGGCAGGCTCACAGACATGTTTTTATTGCAACCAACCGGGCCACAGGAAATAGAATTGTCCCCAAAGACAGGGATCTCAAAGTTATGGGACATCTTAGTCCCAGTTATCAGTGGGGCAACCACACACATACTTTGCCCCTCCCTATCCCACCACGGGCCAGGGGAGTCAGTATCAATTCTAGGGCGCCACTCAGGCCCCTACCACTTTTCGAGTGGAGACTCTGTAGTCAGGCTAGATGAGCTAAGGTATGGGCCGAGGTCGGGGATAGGGCATGTAGGCTGGGACTTCAGGGACAAAAGGGCAAGTCCACGCCATCACACCTTAGACTAAACCAGCGGATCAGTTAGTTATCGAGGGTACATTTATACTCTATAGCTTCTGGGCAAGAGTATTGTTTGATTCTAGTACATCTTATTCATTTACTGCTACATTATGTGTGAGAGATTTGGGCTTGGAGGTTGAGATCCTAGAAGAGCCATTCTATGTGAATTCACCCCTAGGAGCCAGGGTGTGTGTTGATCAAATATGTTGAGGTTGTGAGTTAGAGATCTTGGAGATTCTACTCGCCATGGACCTTAGGGTCATGGACATGTTAGAGTTTGATGTTATCCTTCGGATGGACTGGTTGAAGGCCCATAAAGTTGTCATTTAATGTGATATGAAGAGGGTCACTACATACACACTAGACAGTGTTTGTTTCAAGTTTTAGGGGGTGAAGCACGAAGCTTTGCCCCAAGCCATGTATGACTCCCGATGGCACAGGTAGTTCATGAGCTAGCTTAGTAGCCTTACCCTAGAGGACTAGGTGAGACAAGATTTGGGTCTGCCTTGAGTGATTTGTGAGTTTGAGGATATTTTTCCAAACGAACTACTGGGATTACCTCTACATAGGGATGTTAACTTTACCATTGAGTTACATCCCAGTACATCTCCCATTTCTATAACTCCACATCAGATGACACTAGCAGAGTTGTAAGAACTCAAAGTCCAACTACAAGGGTTGTTGGATAGAGGCTTTATTAGACCGAGCACTTCACCTTGGGGCCCTCCGATATTGTTTGCCAAGAAAAAGGACAAGACCCTTTGGCTATGCATAGACTACCGGCAGTTTAATCGGGTTATTATCAAGAATAGATATGCTTTGCCAAGGATTAATGATCTGTTTGATTAGTTGAAGGGAGCGCAGGTCTACTCCAAGATAGATCTTTGAACTGGCTAGCATTAGTTGAGGATTAGAGAGACAGATATCCCTAAGACGGTGTTCAAAATATGGTATAGGCATTTTGAGTTCACCATGATGCCCTTCGGATTAACAAATGCCCTGGTGGCATTCATGGATCTCATGCATAGGGTGTTCCAGCCCTACCTATATCAGTTCGTTGTGGTTTTTGTTGAAAACATCTTGATCTACTCCAAGATAGAAGAGGAGCATGAGGATCAGTTAAGGGTTGTTCTCCAGACATTGTGAGATCACCAGTTGTATACTTAGTTTAGCAAGTGTGAATTTTGGCTTATAGAGGTAAAGGTTTTAGGACACGTGGTATCGACTTCGGAGGTATTGGTTGACCCAAAGAAGGTTGAGACAGTTATAATTTGGGAGAGGCCGAAGTCAATCTTTGAAATACACATTTTTTTGGGATTGGTAGGGTACTACCGGAGGATCATCGAGGACTTCTCCTGACTAGCCGCACCTATAACCAAGTTGACCCGGAAAGAGGTCAAGTTTTAATGGGTTGAATCGTGTGAGAAGGTATNATCTCTCTTGATACTTGTAAGTAAAAGCAAGTACAACTACAAGGGGGAGTCTAAGCCTCCATCATAGTTGATATAAATGCAAAATGAAAACATAAACATAAATGTACAAGGACTAGCTCTCTACTTTACTTATCAAGAGAAAAAGATTTTCNTTCCAGGAGTTGAAAATGAGGCTTACTTCAACTCCTATTTTGATAGTCCCGAAGAGGGGACAGATGTACACAGTGTACAGTGATGCCACCAGAGACAGGCTTGGTTGTGTTTTGATGCAGTTTGGGGGGGGGTGATGGCTTATGGTTCTCGACAATTAAAGAACCACAAGTAGAATTACCCCACACATGATATGGAGTTGGCAACCATGTTCTTTGCCTGGAAGGTTTGGTGCCAATATCTACATGGTGAGCAGTTCTAGGTATTTTTGGACCACAAAAGTCTAAAATGCATTTTCACTCAGCAGGCCCTCAACATGAGGCAGCGTAGGTGGATAGAGTACCTAGAGGACTATGACTTCACTTTGCATTTCCATCCCAATGGGAGTTATGGCTAGCGTGGCTTCACGAGAGTGGTGGATGCTTGAGACTATAGGACAGTTTGGGCTGCATTATCGGGGTTAGCCTCAGGGTGTTTTAGGGAGCTTGGCGGCTACGCCTTCCCTACTGAACATGGTGATTGAGTCCCAAGGGCAGGACCTAGAGTTATCATCTATTAGGGACCGAGTGTAGAAGGGTACTAGTGACGAGGGCTGGGCCATTCACTAGGATGGTTGTCTTTGGTATAAGGGGAGGGTTATGGTTGCCCAGTTAGTGGATCTGACAGAGAAAATCCTCAGGGAGTTCCATTGCTCCTAATTTGTTGTGCAGCCAAGTGGCACGAAGATGTACCATGATCTTAGTCGCCAGTATTATTGGAGTGGGATGAAGGAACACGTTGGAGACTTTTTCGGTAGATGTCTCATGTGTTGACAAGTTAAGTTTGAGCACTAGAGACCATCTAGGTTGCTCCAACCTTTAGAGGTGGCTGAGTGGAAGTGGGAGCACATCACGATAGATTTTGTGACCTATTTTCCACAGACATCGCGGGGGTATGACGCGGTTTGGGCGACAGTGGACCAGCTTACCAAGTCAGCACACTTTTTGGTGATGCGAATGACTTTCAGACTAGAGGAGTTTTGCTGGTTATATATACGAGAGATAGTGTGGCTGCATGGGGTGCCCATGTCTATAGTATCGGATTAGGACCCCAGGTTTATGGCTTATATTTGGAAGAGTTTCTAGTGGATCATGGGGACACAGTTGATGATGAGCATAACTTTTCATCCCCAGATGGACAGTCAGTTAGAGAGGACCATCCGGACGGTAGAGAACATGCTACAGACATTCGTCCTAGATCTCAAGGGTAGCTAGGAAGAGCACTTTCCCTTAGTGGAGTTCCCCTACAAAATTTATCAAGCGAGCATTTAGATGACACCTTATGAGGCACAATATAGGAGGACTTGTCGTTCTTTGGTGTGTTGGACGAAGGTGGGAAAGAGACCCCCTATTGGTTTAAATTTGATTATAGACACCTCAAAAAAGGTGGACCTGGTATGAAAACTCCTCCTTATGGCTCAGAGCATGGATAATGTAATAGCATGCTAGGGAATTGTTATAGGTGTGATGTTAATATATGCTTTATGATATCTTAGCATTATGATAAGTGTGGAAATTATGTGCTTTTGACATAATTGCCAATAGAACGGTGGAAATTGCTCATTTGGCATTCATTGTATAATGGGCATGATGTTGACATCACATTCATGGGCATTGTGCTTGAGTGTGGGTGTGTGTTTACATGGTTCAATCAACTACCATACTTGGTGGATGATGGGTGGGCTCGGGAAAAGTTGGAATTAAGTTCCAACTGAATCGCATGGTTTCATGAAAAACTTGTGTTGGGTATAGCAAGAAGAGCTAGACTCTCCTTCGGGTGCAAGACCCGACTACTGGTTTATACAATTCTGATGATGCAACTCCAAAAAGTGTATCGGTGTGTGGAGGCAGCGGTGCAACACAAAAAGTCTGCTACCCAAAAAAAACACATGATTTTGTTTATAAAATAGTGATTCGATGTGTAACATCAATGGCGGGGGTTTGGAATGCCCAATTGTCACACATTAGCATTGCATTGTGTTGTGGGCGCCAGTGAGGGCTCGGGTTAAATTGCATGAGTGAGTCATATCTCATTTCATGGCATGGCATGTAATTCTTGTCATTGAATGCATATTCTTGATGGGAATGTTTTGAAGGGTTGATTGTTGCATGTGAACATTTCATATGCATCTAGGATGGGGAGTAGCCTCTTTAAGAGATACCCTCTTGAGCGTGACTCATCCTTCATGGGAAAACATTTCAGATGCGGGTTCACACCAGCGGACGGCTCCTAATTCGAGCCTCAAGGATGAAGAAGGCTAACTTGTGGCTTTTATGACTCATTTTGTATAATTTTGTGGAAATTCTATTTTGGCATGTTAATAAATGGAAATGTTTGTAATGGACCAAGTTTAAATGAAAAAATTCAATATATATGTGTTGGGTTGGCTTGAATGCAATTGGAATGAATTGGAATTGAAAAAGGTAGGAAATGTAGGAAAATTGGGAAAAACCTTTTGGAAGGTTAGACAAGACCTTTTGGAAGAAGTTTTCGAGTGGGAAAAACCTTCCGGAAGAAATATTTCACAAAGCAAAACCTATCGGAAGGTCGATCAAAACCTTCAAGTAGGTTTTCTTAAAATCTGAAAATTTTGAAATGCTTTTGCCATGCTTTTGGGCTTTCTGTCCATTTTTTTTATGAATGATATAAATGAACAATAACGGAGTATAAATTGTTATATATTGGACCTCGGATGGTCATGTAAACATCATTTACACATGTTATGCATTTGGGAGTGCCTAGTACATAGGAGACTCTGCCCAAACTACGTGTTCTTTTTTGTGATCCCAGTCAAGGCAATGCTATTGATGTGATGTCGGATTGTGTGATGATCACAGGTACTTCCACGGGTTGATGGGTGGTCAACGGTTGATAAAGGACCCTTGATTTGAAGGGCGTCACAACCCTCTTATGCCAAGTTTTTGAAAGTCCTCTGCGTGGTAAAGAGAATGATCAATGTACATAAAAGAGCATTTTTCATTGAACAAGCCAGTGTTATTATTCAATACAAGGCTCCTCCAAAGTACAAAGATCCTATGAGTCCTATAGTTTTATGCATAATTGGGAACTTCAAGATTGAGCAAGCTCTGCTTGATCTTAAATCTAGCATTAATTTGCTTCCTTATTCAGTCTATGAGCAGTTAGGACTGGATGAATTAAAACTCACAAATGTCACATTACATCTGGCTGACCGTTCTGTGAAAATTCCACGTTGTTGAAGATGTACTTATTGAAGTCTTAAAGTTTTATTTTCCAATGGATTTTATTGTCTTGGATATACACAACCAATCTTGCATGTCTCTACACAAATTCCTATCATCCTAGGGCGACCATTCCTAGCAAAATCAAATGCATTGAACAATTGTAGGAATGGAATCATGAAACTTTCATTTGAAAATATGACTTTGGAATTGAATGTGTTTGATATTGTTAAGCAACCCGGAGAGGAAGAAGAATTACATGAAGTAAATTGTTTTGAGTCATTAACTCAAAATCTATTTGAAAATGCTTGTACAAAAAAAGATTCACATGCACTATTAGAGTCCATAAATAATGTTGAATCTATTGTAGATATGTCTATTATCGGAAGATGGGTTCCAAAATTTGAAGAGTTATTGCCTTATAGAACAAAGTCTGTAGAGTGCAGCATTGTTGCTCCCAAACCAGAGTTGGAAACTTTTTCGGCTGACTTAAAATATGTCTTCTTGGGAGAGGATGAAACNTATAGAGTGCAGCATTGTTGCTGCCAAACCAGAGTTGGAGCCTTTTTCGGCTGACTTAAAATATGTCTTCTTGGGAGAGGATGAAACTTATCCAGTGGAAATATCTTCAAAATTGTTAGAAATTCAAGAAAAGTAATTGATAGGAGTTATCAAAAATCATCAAAGTGCAATTGATTGGACGGTAGCTGATATAAAGGGAATAAGTTATCTTCGTTGTACTCATCGTATTTACTTGGAAGAAGACTCTAAACCTTCCCAATAGCCGCAAAGAAGATTAAATCCACATTTAAAGGAAATAGGATAGACATAAGTGCTTAAACTATTAGATGCTGATATTATCTATCCTATATTTGAAACTATTTGATGTTGATATTATATATCATATATTTGATAGTAAATGGATCCGCCCTACACTAGTAAACAAAAAGTTTGGTGCTGGGTAGTGAGAAACCAAGAAAATGAATTAGTCCCAATGCATACAGTCACTGGTTGGCGTATGTGCACTGACTATCAGAAATTAAATTCTCTTACTAGAAAAGATCATTTTCCTTTACCTTTCCTGGACAAAGTGTTGGAAAGAATAGCCAGACATTAATATTATTGTTTTTTGGATGGGTATTCCGACTATAACTTGATTGAAATAACAATTGATGACCAAGAGAAAACTACTTTTACATGTCCTTTTGGCATTTTTGCTTATAAAAAAATACCATTTGGATTGTGTAATGCACCAGCCACTTTTCAACATTGTATGCTAAGCATTTTTAGTGATATGGTGTAGAAATTTTTGGAGACTTTTATGGATGATTTTCCTGTATATGGTGATTCATTTGAATTGTGTTTTAGAAAATCTTGAAAAAGTCCTTACTTTATGTGAGGAAACAAATCTTGTTTTGATTTGGGAAAAATGTCATTTCATTATCACATAGGGCATTGTTCTAGGACATGTAGTTTTTATAGAGGGAATTGAAGTTGATAAGTCAAAAATTGATTTAATAGTCAATCTCCCTAAGCCTAAGACTATAAAAGATGTTCTATCCTTTCTAGTTTATGCAGGATTCTATAGAAGATTCATTAAAGATTTTAGTTTGATATTTAGACCAATATGTAATCTTCTATGTCAGGACGTACTATTTGATTGGAATGATGCATGTCAATTAGCATTTGATAAACTTAAAAGTATGCTTATTTTTGCACCAATTATGCAACCTTCTGATTGGTCCTTACCTTTTGAATTGATATGTGATGCTATTGATTATGCAGTAAGAGATATCATAGGTCAATAAAAGAAAAACGACCCTATGTGATTTACTATGCAACCTTGAAATATCTACTTACCAAGAAGGATGCTAAGCTGTGTCTCCTAGATGGATACTACTGCTTCAAGAATTTGAACTTATTATCAAAGATAAAAGAAGGAGTTGAAAATGTGGTAGTGGATCATTTATCAAGACTGAATTATGATACAAAAGAAGAGTCAATACAAATTAAAGAAACATTTCCTAATGAACAATTATTTGCAGTAATAGAAGTACCAAGGTATGTAGATATAACTAATTATTTAGCCACATATGCTATTCCTTTTTATTATACTTAAATCGACAAGAAGAAATTTTTAACAGAGGTATGCAATTTCTTTTGGTAAGATCCCTATATGTTTGAATACTGCAAGGATCACAAATACACTTAAGAGACAAATCATGAATTTTTCTGTCAAAGAAGGGGAAACATTTTATATATGTTGGGATAGATTTAAAGAACTTTTGCAAGTCTGTCCACATCATGCATTTGAAAAATGAACTTTGCTAAGATTTTTCTATGAGACCCTTCCATTCATTCATAGGCAATTTCTGCAAGTAATGATTCATGGGACCTTTTTTGGATAAAAACCCCACTAAGGCTTTTGAATTTCTTGATANGTTTTTTCTATGAGGCTCTTCCATTCATTCATAGGCAATTTGTACAAGTAATGATTCGTGGGACTTTTTTTGGATAAAAACCCCACTAAGGCTTTTGAATTTCGTGATACCATTTCTGATAGTTTATGAATGTGGGGTGCATCTGTACCACCACTTGTTGAGTCCAAATCATTGAGCAGGTCTATGAAATTTGTTTTTTGTTAAGGCATCCCACTTTGGAATGTCCGACCATTCCAACATTCAAGGAGGTGCTAATGGAGCAATCCAATGCAGTCTCCAATATGGGTAAACCATATTTAAACCCAAATTCTAGAACGTACAACCAGGGTGGCGGAATCACCTGAATCTTAGTTAAAAGACCACTTAGCCCATAGCTCATCAACAACGTCTACCTCCACTACAACCTCAAGGCCCTCCAGCATATCCACCTTGCCAACCACCACAAAAGAGGAGTATAGAGGATTTACTAAACCAGTTCATGCATAGTCAAATGAATTTTAACTCTCAGTCTACATAGGCATTCAATGATTTAAAAAACCAGACATCACACTCCATAGATGATATTAAGAGTCATTTGGCTAAGTTGACCCAATCTTTGGGCATAAATGAGAAGGGAAAATTATTATCCCAACCTGAACCATCATAGGGTCAATACCAAGCCAATGCTTCTAAGTCATCTTCTGAACTGGTCTAGCCAGTTAAGAAGTGGTAAAGTGATTGATAAGACCATTGCACCCAAAGTCCAACACACAAATATGGAGTCTGAACTTGAACCTCAAAAGCAAGTTGAGTCAAATGAGGAAAAAGAATCACCATTTCCTATCCTTTTACCTTTTCCTCAAATAGTCAAAAAGCCACAACCTTTGAAATTATGCTGAAAATTTTGAATTAGTCAAGCAAATCAAGATAAACATCCCCCTGTTGGATGCAATCAAAAAAGTTCTTTCCTATGCTAAATTTTTGAAAGACCTATGCACAATAAAGCATAGGATTAATGTGCAAAAAATGGTGCTTCTTACTGAATAATCTAGTGTTATCATCCAACTGTGAAACCTGGGAAAAAATTGATTTATTTTTCTGAAAAAGGGCAAAATGTTAATTTATCATCTTAATGCGTATTTAAAATACATATTTTTATAGAGCTCGGATAGGACAACGGACCTCATTGTTGGATTCGCATCGCGAAATCTAGTTGTCCTGTCAATTTTCGTCGAATTCTGAGATAGTCGAGCTTTTCGTGTTTTTCGAGGCGACAGGCGTCAGGCGACCCCCAAAAATAGAATTTTTATAAAATATTTTGAGCTTAAACCAGTATGAAATTTAATCGTTTCGGGACGAAAACGGACCCGGACAAAGGGAGACACGTGGCGCGACTCGGGCCAAGCCTTGGAAATTATAAACAGGGCTAAATATCAGATATTTCAGCAGAAATATCTCTGAGATTCAGCTGGTTTTAGACGTTGGAGAGAAAGAGAAAAAAAAAAGGAAACAATTTAATTTTGTCTCTATGATTCAAGAAGATCTGTCGGTCGGAATTGCTCAGGCCAAGAATCAAAGTTGATCTACACGACAAGAGCTATGCGTGGGTACCAAGAACAAAGCTTTTCACCGAATATCAAAAGGCAAGATTTTGGAGAAATCAAAATCTTGAGCTTTGGGGGTGTTCTTGGAGGTTCTAGTATTCATTCTACACTTCTATTGAGGTAGGGTTCTTCCAACTTCGGTTTTACTCCTACCTTAAGGGGCTGTTTTTTTTGGCTGAAATATGACTGTTATGTGGTTGTTTTGTGGCAGAAATATGGATGTCTTATGGCCGTTTATGGGCTGTCCAAATGGACTATTTTTGGACATGTTTTAATGAGTGAAATTGGTTTATATGTGGGCTATTTTTGGGATAGTTATGGGGTTGTTAACGGACTGTTTTTATGGCCTAATATGGACTGAAATTGTGACTATTTTTAGACCATTCATGGACTATTTTTAAGGTCATTCCATGGGCAATTTTTAGGCCGTTCATGGACTGTTTTTAGGACCATTTAATGGACTATTTTAGGGCCATTTTACGGACTGTTTTAGGCCACTTTACGGACTGTTTTGTGCTCCGATTAGGGGCTGTTTTGTGGGTTGTTATACGGGTTAGTACATGGGCTGTTGTGTGTTATAATTTTCCTTTGTGATTAAGTGTGTTATTGACATAAAGATAGTGTTAACATGCTTGGAATTGTTTTATGAAAAAGTGTTAATGTATATGCATGCGTGTGTTATATTGACATTGTGACAAATTTGGTATCTATATGTTTAGAACATAACTTACCATGGATATGTTGAGATTGTTTATATGTCATTCATAGCATATTGAACATTGTAGCGTAGTGCATAGAGGCATCCCATTCATGGGCTTAGGCATGAGTATGGGTGTGTGTGTGTGAGTTGAGCATGGTTCATTCAAGCATCATTCTTGGTGATTGAAAGGTGGGCTTAGAAAAAAGTGGGATTGAATGTCCTACTGGGTCGCACGGTTACATGCATAAGAAAACTTGTGTCGAGTATAACAAGTAGGGCTAGACACTCCATTGGGTGAAAAACCCGGCCACATGGTTCATACATTTACCGGCGGTGAAATTTCAGAAAAGTGTAATAGCGTACAGAGCCGGAGGTGTGATTCTTGAATCTGATACCCAATAAAGGCACATGATGTTGATATATAAATTATTCATTTGATGGGAAACATCCAAGAATGAAATGGTTTTATGACATATGGTTGATTTCAAAATGATCTTTGGATGTGTTTCATCAAAGACGTTGTTTTACACAAATGCGTTGCATTGTGTTGTAGGAGTCGGTGAGGACTCGAGTTAAAGTTGCATGAGTGAGTTCCATCTCATTTCATTGCATGGCATGGTGAATTCCAATATAGAGTTGCATATTCTTACTTGAAAATGTTGATGTGAATATGAACTGTCAAATGTGAACATTGCATGTGCACTTAGGTGGAGAGTAGCCCTTGTAGGATATATTCTACTGGACGTTGGCTCACCCNTTGCATGGCATGGTGAATTCCAATATAGAGTTGCATATTCTTACTTGGAATGTTGATGTGAATATGAACTGTCATATGTGAACATTGCATGTCCACTTAGGTGGGGAGTAGCCCTTGTAGGATATGCTCTACTGGGCGTTGGCTCACCCTGTACGGGAAATATTTTAGGTACGGGTCATACGTCGAGGGACGGCACTCACTCGGGCACTTAAAGAGGAAGAAAAGCCGACTTGTGGCTTCCAATCCATTTCTTTTGTAAAATTAGACTTGTAATTAAATTTTGGCATGTAATGTGTAAAGGAATTGTAATAGAGTCTATATGGACCGTTTTAATATAGTCTTGCATGTTTNTTCCAATCCATTTCTTTTGTAAAATTAGACTTGTAATTAAATTTTGGCATGTAACGTGTAAAAAGAATTGTAATTGAGTCTTTATGGACAGTTTTAATATAGTCTTGCATGTTTGTATGAGTATGGATAATTAGACCCGGTGTGGCCAATGTTTACTTATAAATGGATCCGGTGTGATCATTGTTGAACATTGGACCTTGGATGGGTCTTGTTATTATATAATGCACAGGTTGTGTTTTGAGTAGAGTTCCCCTTACAAAGGAGACTCTGCCCAAATTTTTAATAAAGGATGGACCTCGGTAAATGGGTCACAACGTTGAGATATCGAGTTACTCAGTATGCACATGCATTCCGCGAGTTGATGGGTAATCAACAGACCCCCGGATTTTGGGGTGTCATAGCTTGGTATTGGAGCATAGGCATACGAATAACCTAGGGCTCGATGGACACTGGTATTGACCATTGCATTTCATGTTATGTGCTCTACTTGCTACATGCTATGTGTTACTTGTTATGTGAATTATATGCATGATAGAAATGTATAGGGAAGGGAATACACTGGGGTTAGAAAACATAACCTTGGGAGTTTGGAAAAAAGGGATGAACGGTATAGTTCAATGAGTAAATGTCTACTAAATACTTGATCCCTAACTTGGGATATTAACTAATTGATCTATTGCTATCTTATGTGTGTGGATGACAACTAGAGGATGGGGACGTCGGGGTGGATGGAACAACCAACCACCACCACCGGCTTTTAACCAACAAGCCTTCATGGAGGCTATTGGTCTGGTGGCGGCTACCATTGCACACGCTAGTGCTACAGTCGCTACTGTTGCACAGATAGGTGCAAGTGGGAGTCAAGGAGGTTCAAGTCACCTCTAGAAGTTCAAGGCACACAATCCTCCGATCATTCTGGGAGGGGTGGATCCTATGGTGGCTGACCATTGGTTCCGACAAGTGGATAAGATCTTAAGGGCTATGGAGATTACCTCCGATGCCACGAAGCTAACGCTAGCTACTTTTGAACTAGAGGGAGAATCCCAAGTGTGGTGGGGTTGGGTCAAGGACTCCAAGAACTTGGAGGTAATGACATGGGCAGAATTGAAGGAGCTCTTTATGGGCAAGTACTTCCCAACAGCTGCTCGACATGCAAAGGCTTGGGAGTTCTTAGACTTGAGATAAGGGACGATGACGATGATGGAGTATGTGGCTAAGTTCACAGAGTTATCCCGTTTCGCCGATGACTACGTGGGCAAAAATATGGCCAAAGTGAGGAAGTTTGAGGATGGTCTTAAGTTGTCAATCCGGGGTAAAATTGTGGGTCTTCTTCTATAAGACCTAGACTCGATGGTCGAGACTACTATGGCTATTGAGAGAGAGGTGGATGATGCAAGGAGCATCCGGGAGTCTGGTGCAACAGACAAGAAGAAGGAGGGCCAATCCTCTTCTTCTAGCTCAAGGAAGAAGCAGAGGATTTCTACTCCACAAAGGTTTCAGGGACAGGGCCGCAGATATCAAAGCCAAGGCCAAGGTCAATCCTCTCAAGGTGGGAGAAATCAGAGGCCTTCCTACCAGGTAGGCCAATGGACTTGCTATCACTGCAACCAACCGGGTCACATGAAGTGGGATTGTCCTCAAAGGCAAGGACCCCAAAGTTATGGGTCATCTCAGTCTCAGACTTCGGTGGGGCAGCAACAAACACATTATACTCATCATTACCCTACCATAGACCAGGGGAACCAGTACCAGTTCTAAAATGCTACTCAAGCCCAAACTATTTCGCGTGCGGGGATTCTGTAATTCGACCAGATGGGCCAGGGCATGGGTAGAGGCCGAGGCCAGGGCTTACAAGCCGGTACTTCGTGGACCCAGGGGCGTGTCTACGCCATGATACCTCATACTGAGCCGACAGATCCGCCAATGATATAGGGTACATTTCTACTCTCTCGTTTATGGGCAAGGGTATTATTTGATTCTGGTGCATCGCATTCATTTATTGTTGCATTCTGTGTGAAAGACTTGGGCTTAGAAGTTTAGACCTTGGAAGAGCCATTGCATGTGAGTTCTCCCCTAGGAGCTAGGGTGCGAATTGATCAGATATGTCGGGATTGTGAGTTAGAGATCTCGGGGATTCTACTCACCGTGGATCTTAGGGTCATGGACATGTCGGAGTTTGATGTGATACTTGGTATGGATTGGTTGGCGGCACATTGGATAGTCATTGATTGTGATTGAAAGAGGGTCACTGCTTATACGCCAGAGGGTATTTGTTTCAAGTTCTAGGGGGAAAAACGTGATTACAAGCCTTACCCTAGAGGACAAGGCAAGATAGGAGTTGGGCCTTCCTCGGGTTATATGTGAGTATGAGGATATTTTTTTAGATGAGCTATCAGGATTACCACCACATAGGGATGTAGACTTCACTATTGAGTTGCATCCCGGTACATCGCCTATCTCTATGACTCCACACATGGATGGCACCAGTTGAGTTGCAAGAACTCAAGGTCCAGTTGCAAGAATTATTGGACAAGGGCTTCATTAGACTGAGCACTTCACCTTGGGGCGCTCTGGTGTTGTTTGCCAAGAAGAAGGATAAAACCCTGTGATTGTGCATAGACTATCGACAGTCGAATAGGGTTACTATCAAGAATAGGTACCCTTTGCCAAGGATTGATGACTTATTTGATTAGCTGAGAGGGGCGCGAGTCTACTCCAAGATAGATCTCCGTACTGGTTACCATCAGTTGAGGGTTAAGGAGGTAGACATCCCTAAGACAACGTTCAAAATGCGGTATGAGCATTTCGAGTTCAAAGTGATGTCATTTGGGTTGACGAATGCTCCGGCAGCATTCATGGATGTCATGCATAGGATATTCCAACCCTATTTAGATCAGTTTGTCGTGGACTTCATTGATGACATCTTGATCTACTCCAAGTCTGAGGAGGAGCATGAGGGTCATTTGAGAATTGTTCTCCAGACATTGAGAGATTATCAGTTGTACGCCAACTTTAGCAAGTGTGAATTCTGGCTTACTGAGGCGAATTTTCTAGGGCATGTGTACTATCGGCGATTTATTTAGAATTTCTCCTGATTGGATGCGCCTATGACAAAGTTGACCCAGAAAGAGGTCAAGTTTGTGTGGAATGATTCTTGTGAGAATGCATTCCAGGAGTTGAAGAGGAGGCTTACTTCAGCTCCTATTTTGATACTTCCAGAATGGGGACAGTGGTACATGGTCTATTGTGATGCCTCAAAGGACAGGCAGTGATGTGTTTTGATGCAATTTGGGAGGGTAGTAGCTTATGGTTCTCAGCAGCTAAAGAATCACAACCAGAATTATCCCACACATGACATTGAGTTGGCGGCCATTGTCTTTACATTGAAGGCTTGGCATCGCTACCTGTTTGGTGAGCAGTCTGAAGTGTTTTCGGACTACAAGAGTCTGAAGTATATTTTCACACACTGGGCCCTCAACATGAGGCAACGTCGGTGGATGGAGTATTTAGAGGACTATGACTTCACTTTGCATTACCATCCTGGTAACGCAAACGTGGTGGCTGATGCACTTAGCCGAAGGTCATAGAGATTTTGGGCTAGTGTAACTTCCTGGGAGTGGCAGATGCTCAAGACTGTGGGACAGTTCGGGCTATTTTATATGGGTCAGGCTCATGGTACTTTGGGGAGTTTGGTGGCTACGTCGTCTCTATTGAGCAGGGTGATTGAGTCCCAGAGTTAGGATACAGAGCTATTGTCCATCCGGGACTGTGAACAGGTAGGTACAGGTGATGAGGGCTGGGCTATTCATTCGGATGGTAGTCTTCAGTATCGAGGAAGGGTTGTGGTTCATTAGTTGGCGGATCTGAGAGAGGAGATCCTTAGGGAGTTTCATTGCTCCCATTTTGCAGTTCACCCAGGGGGCACGAAGATGTATCATGATCTTCGTTGCTAGTATTACTAGACTGGAATGAAGAGGCAGGTTGGCGACTTTGTCAGTCGATGTCTCACGTTTTATGACCTAATATGGACTGAAATTGTGACTGTTTTTAGGCCATTCATGGACTATTTTTAGGGCCATTCCATGGGCAATTTCTAAGCCATTCATGGCCTATTTTTAAGACCATTTCATGGACTGTTTTAGGGCCATTTTATGGACTATTTTAGGCCACTTTACGAACTATTTGGTGCTCCAATTAGGGGCTATTTTGTGGGTTCTTATGCGGGCTAGTACATGGGCTGTTGTGTGTTATAATTTTTCTTTGTGATTAAGTGTGTTTTTGACATAAAGATAGTGATAACATGCTTGGAATTGTTTTATGAAAAAGTGTCAATGTATATGCATGCGTGTGTTATATTGACATTGTGACAAATTTGGTATCTATATGTTTAGAACATAACTTGCCATGGATATATTGAGGTTGTTCATATGTCATTCATAGCATATTGAACATTGTAGTGTAGTGCATAGAGGCATCCTATTCATGGGCTTAGGCATGAGTATGGGTGTGTGTGTGTGTGAGTTGAGCATGGTTCATTCAAGCATCATTCTTGGTGATTGAAGGGTGGGCTCAAAACAAAGGTGGGATTGAATGTCCTACTGGGTCGCACGGTTACATGCATAAGAAAACTTGTGTCGGGTATANGTTGAGCATGGTTCATTCAAGCATCATTCTTGGTGATTGAAGGGTGGGCTCAAAACAAAGGTGGGATTGAATGTCCTACTGGGTCGCACGGTTACATGCATAAGAAAACTTGTGTCGAGTATAGCAAGTAGGGCTAGACACTCCCTCAGGTGAAAAACTCGGCAACTTGGTTCATACACTTACCGGCGGTAAAATTCCAAAAAAGTGTAATGGCGTACGGAGCCGGAGGTGCGATTCCTGAATCCGATACCCAATAAANACTTATGTCGGGTATAACAAGTAGGGCTAGATACTCTTTCGGGTGAAAAACCAGGCCACTTGGTTCATACACTTACCGGCTGTGAAATTCCAGAAAATTGTAATGGCGTACGGAGCCGGAGGTGCGATTCCTGAATCCGATACCCCATAAAGGCACATGATTTTGATACATAAATTATTCATTTGATGGAAAACATCCAAGAATGAAATGGTTTTATGACATATGGTTGATTTCAAAATGATCTTTGGATGTGTTTCATCAAAGACGTTGTTTTACACATATGCGTTGCATTATGTTGTGGGAGTAGGTGAGGACTCGAGTTAAAGTTACATGAGTGAGTTCCATCCCATTTCATTGCATGACATGGTGAATTCCAATATAGAGTTGCATATTCTTACTTGGAATGTTGATGTGAATATGAACTGTCAAATGTGAACATTGCATGTGCACTTAAGTGGGGAGTAGCCCTTGTAGGATATACTCTACTGGGCGTTGGCTCACCCTATACGGGAAACATTTNTTAAGTGGGGAGTAGCCCTTGTAGGATATGATCTACTGGGCATTGGCTCACTCTATACGGTAAACATTTTAGGTACGGGTCATACGCCGAGGGACGACACTCACTCGGGCACTTAAGGAGGAAGAAAAGCCAACTTGTGACTTCCAATCCAATTCTTTTGTAAAAATTAGACTTGTAATTAAATTTTGGCATGTAATGTGTAAAGGAATTGTAATAGAGTGTATATGGACAGTTTTAATATAGTCTTGCATGTTTGTATGAGTATAGATAATTGGACCTGGTGTGGCCAATGTTTACTTATAAATGGACCCGGTGTGGTCATTGTTGAATATTGGACCTCGGATGGGTCTTGTTATTATATAATGCACAGGTTGTGTTTTGAGTAGAGTTCCCCTTACAAAGGAGACTCTACCCAAATTTTTAATAAAGGATGGACCCCGGTAAATGGGGCACAACGTTGAGATATCGTGTTACTCGGTATCCACGGGCATTCTGCGGGTTGATGGGTAATCAACGGACCTCAGGATTTTGGGGTGTCACACCAACACAAGGCACCTCTTGAGTAGAAAGATTTGATTTATCAAACTATTTCATGCATTATTGGAAATTCCAAGATTGAGCAAGCTCTGCTTGATCTTGGGACAAGTGTAAACCTACTCCCATACTTTGTATATCAGTAGCCAGGTCTAGGAGACCTTAAGCCCACTAGTATCACTTTATAGCTGGCAGATTGGTTTGTTAAAATTTCAAGATGAGTGATTGAGGGTGTACTTGTCCAGGTCGATAAATTATATTTTCTTGTGGAATTCATNGATAAAATTTCAAGATGGGTGATTGAGGGTGAACTTGTCCAGGTCGATAAATTCTATTTTCTTGTGGAATTCATTCTTTTAGATTTAAGGCTTGTGCACATAGGTACACAAATTCTTGTCATTTTAGGTCGACTGTTTCTTGCTAAATCTAATGATTTTATAAGCTATAGAAATGGATTAATGAAATTTTCTTTTGGTCATATGACTTTGGGATTGAATGTGTTTGACATTGGGAAGGAGAAATGCATGAAATTAATTGCATAAAGGCTGTAATGCAAAATCTTTTTGAAAATGCATTTATTGGAAATGAGTTGGCATTGCATGGATGTGATAAGTTGTTGAAGTTCACAAGGGACAAAAATTTTGTAAATAATTCTGTTATAAATATGTTACCTGTTGGGACCTGGGTCTCGAAGTTTGAGTTATCACCTGATGGCACAAAGCTTCTTGTACCTAGTGTCATTGCACCTAAATCAGAGTTAAAACCTCTTCCAACTAACCCTAAATATGTCTTTTTAGGAGAGAGATGAACCTATCTAGTGGTGTTTTCTTCAAAATTGTTTGAGTCACTAGAGTTAACATTGTTAAGAGTCATTAAAAAGCCTCAGAGTGCAATCGGATGGACCATTGCTAATATAAAGGGAATAAGTTATCTTCTCTATACTCATTATATATAGTNCATCAAAGTGCAATCGGATGGACCATTACTAATATAAAGGGAATAAGTCATCTTCTCTATACTCATTATATATACTTGGAGAAAGACTCAAAACCCTCGCGCCAACAGCAACAAAGGTTGAATCCAAATCTTAAAGAAATTGTTAGGGCTAAAGTACTTAAATTGTTAGATGTGGGTATTATCTACCCCATTTCTAATAGCAAATGGGTTAATTCTACAGAAGTAGTGCCCAAAAATTCAGGTGTTACTATGGCGAAAAATGAGGAGAATGAATTAGTCCCACGTATTG
Source organism: Ilex paraguariensis (assembly GCA_963454935.2). NCBI lineage: Eukaryota > Viridiplantae > Streptophyta > Magnoliopsida > Aquifoliales > Aquifoliaceae > Ilex > Ilex paraguariensis. The sequence continues at coordinate 990,521 of CAUOFW020000947.1, read as the reverse complement.
TCACCGGTTGCATATGTGTATTGACTACAGAAAGCTACGCTCTCTTACCAGAGAAGACTACTTTCCCCTACCTTTTCTGGACCAAGTTCTGGAAAGGATAGCAGGACATGTATTTTATTGTTTTCTTGATGGATTCTCTAGATATAATCAGATTGAAATTCCACTTAATGACCAAGAAAAATACCACATTCACATGCCCTTTCAGCACTTTTGCATATAAAAGGACATTGTTTGGATTATGTAACACACCGACCATTTTTCAAAGAAGTATATTGAGTATTTTTAGTAACATGGTGGAGCATTTCTTGGAGGTTTTCATGGATGACTTTTCTTTTTATGGTGACTCTTTTGAATTTTATTTGAATAATCTTGAAAAAGTCCTCACACGGTGTGAGAAGACTAATCTTCTTCTAAATCGAGAAAAATGTCACTTTATGGTAACACAAGAAATTGTATTGGGTCATATTCTTTCATCGGAGGGGATTAGGGTTTGTAAGTCTAAAATTGATTTGATAGCTAATCTTCCTTCATCTAAGATTGTACAAGATGTTCGATCATTTCTAGGTCATGCAGATTTTTATAAAAGATTCATAAAGTATTTCAGTTTAATATCCCAATCTATGTGTAATCTTTTGTGTCAAGATTTGTCTTTTGATTGGAATGATGCGTGCCAAAATTTTTTTGATACACTTAAAAGCATGCTCATTTTTGCACCAATTATGCAACCTCCTAACTAGTCATTACCTTCTGAATTTATGTGTGATAGTAGCGATTATGTTGTTGGTGCAGTTTTAGGACAAGGAAGAGATAAAAAGCCATATGTGATTTATTACGCAAGTAAAACTTTGAATGATGCACAAATGAATTATTCCACAATAGAAAATGAATTGCTTGATGTAGTATTTTCTTTAGATAAGTTCAGATCATATTTAATTGGATCCTCAATTATTGTTTTTACTGATCATGCAATATTGAAATATCTACTTACAAAGAAGGATGCAAAACCACGTCTCCTCAGATGGATACTTCTGCTTCAAGAGTTCGATCTTATCATTAAGCATAAAAAGGAAGTTGAAAATGTGGTGGCTGATTATTTGTCAAGGTTGAATTATGATACAACGAATCTTTTTTAGATGATCAACTTTTTTCAATAATTGAGGTACCCTGGTATGCGGATATTGCCAATTACTTGGCCACTGTTACTATTCCTATTCACTTTACCTCAACTGATAAGCAGAAAATTTTGAGAGAAGTGAATAATTTCTTTTGATAAGATCGCTAATTTATCAAATATTGTAAGGATTAGATCATTAGATTTTGTGTCCCTAATCATGAAATCCATTAGGTAATTTCTTTGTCACTCTGAAGCTCGTGGTGGGCATTTCTCCTCAAAGAAAACCGCTGCAAAAATTTTGTAATGTGGATTTTACTGGCCCACTTTTTAAAGATGTATTTGTTTTTTGTCTAACATATGATACATGGCAAAGTTTGAGGAATATTTCAAAAAGAAATACAATGCCTTTAAACCCTATTTTAATCATTGAAATTTTTGATTGTTGGGGCATTGATTTTATGAGACCATTTATGCCCTCCTTTGGATATTTGCACATTTTGGTTACTATTGATTATGTTTCAAAATTGATCAAGGCTATTCCGTGTTGGAACAATGATCACCGTATGATGGTTAAATTTTTGAAAGAAAATATTTTGTCTAGTTTCGGAATTCTTCGGGCTATTATAAGTGATGGGGGAATGCATTTTTGTAATAAATATTTTAAAAAATTAATGAGAAAATATTTGATTTCATATATAGTTGTTGCCCCCTGTCATCCTCAAACGGGTGGTCAAGCATAATTAGCCAATGGGGATATTAAACTTATTTTAGAAAAAAACAGATAATCCTGACCGCTAAGTTTGATCATTAAGACTGACAGATGCGTTATGGGTATACTGCACTGCTTACAAAATAATTTTGGGAATGTCTGCTTATTGAGTAGTTTACAAAAAACCAAGTCACTCACCTATGGAATTGGAACATCGGGCATATTGGACAATCAAAATGATGAATTTTCACATAGACAAAGCATGTGCATTGCAAAAATTTCAGATAAGTGAATTGGAAGATATCATAAATTAGGAATATGAAAATGTCAAGATTACAAAGGCCAGCATGAAAATGTTTCATGAAAAAAATATTATTCAAAAGACCTTTGAACCTACCCAAAAAGTCCTATTATACAATTCAAGGCTCCGCCTATTTCCTAGAAAGTTGAGGTCTAAGTGGACGAGTCTATACATTGTTAAACAAATTTTTGGACTTGGAGCAATTGAGATTCAAAATCCATTAAATGGCAATCATTTCAAATAAAATGGGAAGAGACTTAAGCAATTTCAGGATGGATTTGTTCGGAATGTGGCTGCCATTATTGTAATGGAAGCACAATACTCTTCTTAAATGATTATTTTTGTAATATAATTGTAAATAGTCATACTGATATTTTGTTCATTTTGCAGGTTAGGATACATTGTTGATAATGTCCCCATCCAATATCTATCTTCCATTTGTTTCTCGTAATTCTTTACTTTATATTTTTCACATTGAGGACAATGTTAAGTTTAAGTTGGTAGGTAGGATGTAGTTCACATGTATTACTATTTTTGAAAATTTGAAATTTCTTTTAAAAATTTGAAATTTCTTTTGAGAAAAATCATGTTCGTGACCATCAGACGTTAAAGAAATGGATAGTGAGTTTTTTTATTTTCAAAAATTTTTTTAAAATGGATGAATTTTTTTTTTTTGGTTTAGTTTTGGTGTGTTATGCACTTTTCCAAAGAATGTACACNAATTTTTTTAAAATGGATGAATTTTTTTTTTTTGGTTTAGTTTTGGTGTGTTATGCACTTTTCCAAAGGATGTACACTCTTTGATCATGGAAAAAGCAAAATTTGTGAGAAAGCTAGAAACATTTGGTGGTCAAGCAAAACCTATTTGTGGAAAAAGTTCATACGCTAATAGCCGATGTGCAAATCGAATTAGTGGTTGTATAAAATGTGGTCGATTAATGTATATGAGAGAATTCAATCAATGTTCTGAAACAATCTCGGGTCGTTTGTTAGATCTTCTTTAGTGGATTAAGTATGGGAAGAGCAAAGATTACCTTGAGACGCCATCTTATTCTAATCCAATGCTCACAAGATATGTGCGTGTGAGATTAATCAATTCACTGATGTTGTCAACTTAGGGATTTTGATTAAAAACTGACCATGGTCAAGAATATGTTGTTTTAGGATTTTATGTATAGCTTATGTTTTTTGTTGTGTTAGTTTATGTGTTTTGGTGTGTTTAATTTTAAATTTTAAGAAAGTTGCATTTTTATGTTTAAATTAGTAATTTAATGATGATTTGTGTTAAGTAGGCAGTTAATTGAGAAATTTTGAATTAATATGAAGTTTTATGCCTGCAGGAAGTGTAACTGAAATTAGGAAAACTGCTGGAAATCAGGAAGGTTAACTGCTAGACTGCTAGAATGCCTGCCTGGCATAAAAAGAAAACCAGAACCGTCCGTACAGTAGTACCCTCTATAAAACCAATCAGTTCACAAATCTAAGCAGTTTCTTTTCCCTTGTAGCAGATATTTCAAAACTAGCAACTCCAAGCTACTTTTTCTCCTTAGATTTGCCCTTCTTGTCAACTTTATTTCAAATCTACTATGTTTAAACACCTACCTATTGCATTGTATAAGCCTTTACTGATTAAAATTTTGTGAGACCACCTATTTTTTTTAAAAAAAAAATCAAGATTTTCATCATGGGTCCAAGGAAGAAGACAATAACTCACAAATATGGTGCATCTTCAAGTTGTCTATGGCGAGGAGATTCTCAACCACCCACAATAATCCCGCAAGAACAAAAGCAGCCCCAAGTGCATAATATATTCGACACTGATATGTTTGAGAACATAGAGCAAAAAATTTGGTATGATTGTTACTTTTCATCTAAAACTATCATTGTTGAGAGTCCAGTTATTTATGGGGATTATGCTCTTTAGTGAACATGTGTGGGTTTTGCATATGAATGTTTAGTGACGGAATTTTACAGTAATGCTGAGGTTACTGGGGTTAGAAGTCGATCTACATATGTTAGAGGAGTTAAATTTCAAGTTATAGTGTCTAATATTGTTGATCAATTGAACCCTAATGGGAGACACCTTATGCTCAATACCCTCTTACTCCATTCCCTTGTATATTTATCGTTGGAATTGAATTAACTGGAAATCCGAACTATGTTTGGGGTAGGTCAAATAAGTATATTAAGCAAGGTGACTTGACTAATAAGTATCAAGGCCAAAATTTGATTACCGTTAATAATTTGTTGCCCTAGTCTTAGAAGAACCAAGTTTATACAAAAAAAGCACATTTGCTATACTTTTTAGGAATGGGACATACCATTGATCTACCAACCCTGATAATGGATTAGATGATATTGACTATGAATAATAAGAAACCCTCGCTCCCTTTTGTTGTGGCTAGTTTCTAATTTGTGTAAACACAAAGAAGTGATATCTGATCCCTCGTGGCCTACCGTGGAAAGTTATGTACCTTTATATAAGACATCATTGAAAAAGTTCCAGGGAATCCAGGCAGAAGTGCAGCAAGATGTACCACCTTTGCCTCTAGCAGACCCATTCGAAGAAGGAGCAAATTTTTCGCCACTAGAAGAGCAGTAGCAATAAGAGGAACAACCCTATATCCTAGTAGATGATCAAACTGATAGGCAGATTTTGTTGGGCCTTGAGACGAGGATGATCCAGTTTGACCAAAGAATGACCCAGTACAAGGAGAATGAGCAAGAGATCATAAGACAACTTAAGAGAGGATACAGTGGTGGCCCATCGGCATCAACATAGTTAGTCGGGGTTCTTTTGGATATATTTCTACAACTTTCTCTCTCTCTCTCTCTCTCTCACCTTTCTTTTGAATATTTCATATGATTCGGAGTAGGATTACATTGTCATTCTGTTTACTTGCAGCAAGTATAACACTAATCGAATCACACGGGAATTTCATACTCTAGTTGTGCATTGTTTTTATATTTTCATGGAAAACTTACTATTTTTTGTACAAAATGGTTTCCTATTTTTGGAAAATTTTTTGAAATACCATGATCCTTTGTAAAACCCGAAGGAGTTTTTGAGCCTACCTTCTTTGGACAATTTTAAACGCTTATTCAAGTAAGGATTTTAGTTCAGCTAAATATTTCTTTGAATAATCTCATTAATCTTGTTTTAATTAACACTAATTGGGTGACATGTTAGCATTCTCTTTTAGAATTCTTACAAGAATTATGCATGTGTATGTATTCTGGAAAATGATCTTAGGCCATTTGTGATCTTATATTGAGCTATGTCCAATTCTAAATGTATCCCTAGTAAGCTGTGATTGAGCATAAAAAATTTTCTTTAACCCATATGTTGACCGAGCCAAGAAGAAATATTTATCCAACCCTAGCTATCTAATTTTCTTGCACGCTCTCTAAAAAAATCATTATATGGAGAAATAAAAGTGGAGAAGTATGATGTGAAAAGAAATGAAAAAATGAAGAAAGGAAAGAATTTGTGGGAAAAAGAATGAAATAAAGAATGCAAAAGAAAGTTTTGTAATGGGAAGAAGGAAAAACAAGCAATTGAAGGCCTGAGATTGAAAGAAAAAATGAAAAATGGTGTTGCTTTTGTAAAGTTTGGAAGTTAGTGGGAGATGTGTGCTTACAAAAATGAAAAGGATAGTTTTTGAATCCCTTCGAATTCGTTTCTTAAACCTAACACCCTTGGCCACATTATAACCCTAATAAAGTCCTTTTTAATTCCAGAAGTCATGTATATGTATTGTTCTCAATCATTCGTTATAAAGAAGAGTGTTGATAATGTTAATATTCTTTTATGAGATTATACCAAAATTCCAATTTTATTCAAATAACCTTCTTTTGGAATGTTACATGTGTCCATTACTTTGCTTTCTTCACAATATTCTTATCACATGTAATTTTTGAGTGACAGTCACTAAAACTTAAGTGTGTTCTTTGCTGAGTGATTTCCAGGAAAGGAACAACATCAAAGGTAAATTTTTTACAGCTTAGCGGAGGGTTGTGATATTTCTTACAGAATTTTTGAACTGGAAAAAATCTACACACACACGCAATTTGTTTTATGAAAATATAATAAATAGTATTACAAAGGGTGTGTGTTATTCTTACAATGATAAGTGAAGGAGGAATATTTTGAAAGAGGGATAGAATAATGATTTAATCTTATGTGTGAAAAGTTTGACTTATTTTATCTTAACAGTTGAAGTTTGTAGGCACCTTCACTAAAAACCTTTATGAGACACAACTCATCCAACTAAGGATCCCCTAGAGGTTTAAAGGCTTGTTGTGTGACACCCCTATAACCGGGGGTCCTTTGTCGTCCCATTGAACACCCATCAACCTACGAAAATACCCATGAATGTCGCATAACCTAACACCCATCACAACATCCCCTTCACCAGGATCATAACCAATAAAGAGTTCAGAAAGAGTCTCCCTTGTACTGAGCACTCCCAAATGCATAACCTATGTATAATTCAATCACTTGACCATTTCAATGTTCAATAGACATCAATTTACCCTTAATATTACTCCATTTATCTCCTTTGAGCAAAAAGACTCAAGGCACGGAGGTTTAATAGAAGAATTTAAATTTTTTAAAAATTTAAGGGGACCTACCTGTAGATACTCGACGTTCTACTGGTAGAAGTGCCCATTGGATTTCTTTTATTGGTAGATACTCGACGTTCTACTGGAAGAACTGCCTACTAGATTTATTCTACCGATAGATACTTGACGTTCTACCGGTAGAAGTGCTTACTGGAATTCTTCTTCTGGTAGATAATCAATGTTCTACTGGTAGAAATATCTAGTTTATCCCTGATTCAATCATTTTTCAATTCCAACCCTTCCAATCTCATACAACAACCACCCAAACTCATGTAACATTAAATTTTACATAAAATATGGTTCATATGAGTTCGTTATACAATCAGTTGCACAATATTAGATGTCCAAAAATAATTACACACTTGTTTTACAAAAATGTGATATAAAGCCACAACTCAACTTTCTTCATCAATAAGTGCCCAAGCGAGAGCCATCCATTGGCGCTTGTCCTGCACCTGAAATGTTGTCCCCATAAAAGGTGAGTCACGCTCAATAGGATATCTCCTAAAGAGGCTACTCCACAACCTAGATGCATATAAAATGCTCACATGCAATTCGACGATCAACAAACAATTCATTTAAGAATATGCAATTCATAGTGAAATTCTCTATGACATGCCATGTTATTAGATGAGAGTCACACATGCAATACAACCTGAGCCTTCACTGACTGCCATATCACATGCAATGCCATGCATATGAATCTGGGCATTTCAAGCTCCCGCCATTGATGTTGTACATCCAATGACCATTATAAATATGAGGTCTTTCTTGGGGGTGGGTATTTATGGACTTACACTAATGGGAACCCAACCGACATGGCATTTATGGACTTCTACCAATGGCTCTACATATGCCGACACACTTTATGGACTCGATACCAACGAAGTGCATATCCAAAATCACCGGGTCTTGCACACGAGGAAAAATTTAGCCCTTCTTGCTAACCACGACCCTATTTTCAATGCAAACATGCGTGACTCAGTCAAACCTTGGTCCAACTTTTCTGAGCCCAAGCATCATCTACCAAAAATGGTGTTTGATTAAACCATGCACACACCCACACCCATGCCACATGCCAAAGAATGTGATGTTTCCCGTGCATATGCAATGTAATGTACCATTGCAATTTCAATGTCATGTTCACCATATCATGAATGTAGCTTGACATACATAAATTTCAAAATGTCAATTATATCTTGTGCATATAATTACATTCCACATTTTCCCACCAAACATGTTATAACATTTTTAATGAAACCAACATGCTACATCAACATAGGCATTTTAACAAACACCTTCAAGGTATAAATGTAAACACATAGCATGCCGAATCAACACATTTCTCATGAAATTACCAAAACAAAAAATTTTACCCAAAACTCAATTCATGCAAAAATTGATTTTAGCATATTCTCATACCATTTCTCAGATTCTAATTACACTAGAATTACATTAAGACAAGAGATATCATCCCAAATCATGCTACCCATCTAATATGAAACCCAAGGTTGAAAATAAACCTAGTTAGAAGAAGAACCCTACCTCTTGATGCGTGATACAAGTGGTAGAAAGCTTCCAGGAACCCCAATGAAGCTTCAAACCTTGATTCCCAAAAATTATATTCTTGAGACTTCATTAAAATCCGCTATCTTTGGTATGGTTTTATAGCCCACATCGCGTAAAACAATCTTTGTTCTTGGCCCAAGGTGATTCGACGAACGGAGAGCCATAGATCTTAGAGAGAAGATTGAAGAACCCTTCATTTTCCCTTTCTTCCCTTCCCTTCTCATTTCTGGAAATACAATGTTGAGAAATTATGACGCAGCAAATTCGGGTGTCCGTAATTACCCCGTTGATCACCCATCAACCCGCGGAATACCCGTGGATACCATGTAACTTGATACCATGGTGTTATGCCCCATTTACCGGGATCCATAACTCAACAAAATTCGGACAGTCTCCTCTGTACGAGTAGCTTTGCCCAAAACACATGTGCAATCATACAACATTGACAACACCAAGTCCATTTATCCATACTCATATGACAACAATTATATGTCCAAAACTAAATTACATAATAGTTTTACAAAACATGGTTTAAAGTCACATCTCGACTTTTTTTAATCAATGAATGCCCGAGTGAGAGCCATCCACGTACGCATGTCCCACACCTGAAATATTGTCCCATAAAGGGTGTGCTACGCTCAATAGGTTATCTCCTAAAGAGGCTACTCCCCAGCCTAAATGCATATGAAATGTTCAAATGCAAATCTCAAGCAACAATTACTCCATTCAAGAATATGTAATTCAACAATGGAATCCTCTATGTCATGCCATAATATGAGATTAGACTTACACATACAACTCAACCCGTTCTAGATCCACTAAAACAATTGATTTTGCATCTTTAACAAACACTTCATAAAATGCTTTTAGACGTTGACCATTAATAGTAAAAGCATTAACATTTGACGGATTCTCTATCTCCACCACTCCATGTGAAAAACCTGGGTAAATTTGAACTTCTTAGAAAAAGAGACAAAACAGTAATTTGTCACTATGGTATAGGTTGCAACCCTGACTTTTTTTAGATCTCGTATGACGAAATAGACCTCACTATTGGATTCATCTTGTAAAATCTAGTTTTTTGTCAATTTTTTGTCGAATTCTGAGATAATCAGATTTTTTGTATTTTACGAGATAGTCGGGTCTCGAGTAACCAAAAAATGAAATTTTTAATAAAATTTTAAAGGTTAAAAAATAATTTAAAGTAAGTCAAAATAAAAAGGGGGAGGCCTGTGCGGTGCGATGAGGACAAAGTATTTAGGGAGTATAAAAGGGGTAAGAAATCAGATTTCTTCCCCACAAATCTACTGGTCTTCACGTTGGAGAGGAAGAGAGGGAAAAAGAGAGAAAATCCAACTTCTCTATACAATCTATGCCTCCTCGTATAATCTATGCCTCCTTATGTACATATGAAAGAATTTGAAGAAGTCTGTGGAACTTTACAAGATAATTCTAAAATAGTTAGATTAAAATTTTTTCCTTTTTCTTTGAAAGATAAAGAGAAACAGTGGCCTAACTCTTTAACACCTAATTCTATAACAAATTGGCAAGCTTTACAAACTGAGTTTTTTTTAAAAAAAAAATTATGTGCATCGTACCAATACAGTAAGACGTCAAATAATGAATTTTGCTATAAAAGAAGGTGAAACTTTTTATCAATGTTGGAAAAGATTTAAAGATCTTCTCCAAGCTTGTCTACGTCATGAATTTGAAAACTAGACTTTAGTTGGTTTTTTTTTATGATGCTCTTCCACCTACAATACGACAATTTGTCGAAATGATGGCGCAAGGGGAATTTATGAGTAAAAATCCTGAAGAATCATTTCATTTTTTTGATACTATTTCTGAGAGTTCCCAGTTGTTGGACTCAACTTCTTCAAATATAATGGAAACTAAGTCATCTACATCTAAAAGAGGAAAATATATATTAAAATAAGATGATGACTTAAGAGCTAAAATGGTTAATTTATCTCGAAAACTAGAAGCCTTAGAAATGAAAAAAATTAAACAAGTGTCTATGGTATCTACTACTGATCAAATATGTGAAATCTGTGCATTGTCAGAACATCTTGTAGTAGAATGTCTAACGATACCAGCATTCAAAGAAGTGTTAATTGAACAATCTAATGCTATTCCAACTTATAATAAGCTTTATTTAAATCCATATTTTGAAACTTACAACCCGAGATGGAGAAATCATCCAAATTTTAGTTGGAGAAATACACAATCTACAAATCAAACACAAGGTCCACCACAACCACAAAATCAACAACAATATCAACCATATCAACCCACACATAAAAGAACTCTGGAAGATATTATGAATCAATTTATTCAAACTGAAATGAATTTTAATACTCAAACAACTCAAGCTTTTAATGATTTTAAAGTCCAAACTGCTTAGAGTATTGAAGATATCAAAAGTCATCTAGCTAAGTTGACTTAGTCCCTCAATATGCTAGAAAAGGAAAAATTTCTATCTCAGCCTAAACCTCCAAGTCAGAATCAAGCTAATTCTGTGTTCGCTGAACCTTCTCCAAGTCAAGTACAAGCAATCACAACAATAAGAAATGGTAAGGTAATAGATAAAACTATTAAACCTAAAATTTCCAAGAAAATGCATAAGTCAATTCCTGTTAATGAACCAATTGAACCTAAACCTTCAGCCAAAAAGCAACCAAAAATACATAATGAGGAAAATCAACCATGCCCTATTCCTTTACCATTTCCTCAAAGGATCAAGAAACCTACATCTGAAAAAGATTAATCTGAGATCTTTGAACTATTTAAGCAGGTTAAGGTTATTATTCCTGTATTAGGTGCAATTAAATGAGTTTCAGCTTATGCTAAGTTTTTAATCGATCTTTGCACAATAAAAATAAAAACAAATGTACCAAACAAAGCATTTTTAACTGAACAAGTTAGTACTATAATAAAACAGAATAATCTTCTTAAATACAAAGATTTTGATAGTCCTACAGTCTCATATATCATTGGAAATTTTTGAATTGAAGAAGCCCTATTATATCTTGGAGCTAGTTTTAATCTAATGTCATATTCAGAGTATACATAATTAGGATTGAGTGAGCTGAAACCTACTAGTGGTACACTACAATTAGCAGACCGATCAATCAAAAATCCACGAGGAATTGTGGAAGATGTTATCATCAAAGTTGATCAATTTTTTTTTCCAACAGATTTTATCGTTATAGATACGCAACCAATTTTTCATGCATCTGCATATATACCTATTATTTTAGGTCATCAATTCCTAGCTACATCAAATGTGTTGATTAATTGTAGAAATGGAATCAAAAAACTTTCATTTGAAAACATGACCTTGGAATTAAATGTTTTTAATAGTGCAAAACAACCTAGAGAAGAAGATGACGTGCATGAAATAAATTGTGTTGAGTCCATGACTTAAAGGTTTTTTGAAAAGATTTTTCTGAAAAAAGATTTATAGGCATTAGAATTTGTATATGATAATGAGTCTGAAAAGATAATCTGAAGACTCCAATGTCAAAATCTTTAAGTCAGATTTAAAACCACTTCCAACTAATCTGAAATATGTTTTTTTCAGAAAAAGATGAAATTGATCCCATAATCATATCATCAAATTTATCTGAAAGTGAAGAAAAAGAATTAACAAAAATATTAAAAAATCATCAAAGTGTTCTTGGATGAAAAATAACAGATATAAAAGGTATAAGTCTGCTTCTATGTACTCATTGTATATATTTAGAAAAAAATGCTAAACCATCTCATCAAATGCAAAGAAGGATGAACCCATCTATAAAAGAAGTAATCCAAAATGAAATACTTAAACTATTAAATGCAAATATTATCTATCATATATCTGATAGTAAATAGGTTAGTCTTGTACAAGTAGTCCCTAAAAAGTTTAGTATTACTGTAATAAAAAATCAAGAAAATGAATTAGTTTCAATACGTACAGTCATAGGTTAGCGTGTGTGTATTGACCATCAAAAGCTAAATTCCCTCACCATAAAGGATCACTTTTCGTTGCCTTTTCTAGATCAAGTACTAGAAAGAATAGCTGGTCATGCATATTACTATTTTTTAGATGGATATTATGGTTATAATCAGATTGAAATTGTGATAGATGATCAAGAAAAAACTACATTTACATGTCCTTTTGGTACTTTTGCATATAAAAGGATGCCTTTTAGATTATGTAACACTCCAACGACCTTTTAGCATTGTATGTTAAGTATATTCAGTGATATGGTAAAATGATATCTAGAAGTTTTTATGGATGACTTTTCAGTATATGGTGATTCATTTCATTTATGTTTGGAAAATCTTGAAAAAGTGCTCATTCGATGTGAAGAAACAAGCCTTGTCTTAAATTGGAAAAAATTTCATTTTATGGCTACACAAGGTATTGTGTTAGGACATGTAGTGTCTAAAAAAGGGATTGAAGTTGATAAATCAAAAATTGATCTGATAGCTAATCTGCCTTCACCAAAAATAGTAAAAGATATTCACTAATTTCTAGGTCATGCAGGATTCCATAAAATGTTTATAAAAAATTTTAGTTCAATATCTAGACCTATATATAATTTTCTATGTAAAGATGCATTATTTGAATGGAATAATGCATGTCAATTAGCATTTGATAAATTAAAGAGCATGCTTATTTCTGCACCAATTATGCAACCTCCTGACTGGTCTTTGCCTTTTGAATTAAGGTGTTATGTAAGTGATTATGTAGTAGGAGTTGTATTAGGTCAAAGGAAAGAAAAATAAACCTTACGGTATTTATTATGCAAGTAAAACTCTAAATGATGCACAAATAAACTATTCAACTGCAGAGAAAAAACTATTTGTTGTTGTATTTGCTTTTAGATAAATTCCGTTCATATCTGGTTGGATCGTCAATTGTTTTATTTTCAGATCATGTATCTTTAAATATTTACTTACTAAGAAAGATGCTAAATCACGTCTCTTACGTTGGACCATTATAAGTGATGGTAGATTACATTTTTGTAATAAAATTTTTGAAAATCTAATGAAAAAATTCTCGATTTCACATAAAATATCCACTCCATATAATCCACAGACAAGTGGACAAACTGAATTAGCTAATAGAAAGATAAAACATATCTTAGAAAAACAGTAAATCCATATCGTAAAGATTGGTCCTTAAGATTAATTGATGCGCTTTAGGCTTACCGTACTGCATATAAAACTATTTTAGGAATGTCTCCTTATCGATTAGTTTATGGAAAACCATGCCACTTGCTTGTAGAATTAAAACATTGAGCATATTGGAGAATCAAAATGATGAATTTTGATATGGACAAAGCTGAAATATCTCGCAAACTTCAAATTAATGAATTGGAGGAATTAAGAAATGAAGCTTATGAAAAACCGAAAATTACAAAGTTAAGAACCAAAATTTTTCACGATAAAAATATCATACAAAAATCTTTTGAACATTTTAAAAAAGTTCTATTATATAATGCAAAGTTTTGTTTATTTCCTATAAAATTAAGATCTAGATAGATAGGTCCTTATATTGTCAAGCATGTTTTTGACTATGGGGCAATTTGAAATTGAAAATCCATTAACTAAAAATATTTTTAAAGTAAACAGTCAAAGGCTTAAACCATATTATGATGGATTTACTCAAGATATAACTTTTGTACAACTTTTTGATCCAATTTATGTGCTCTGAAAAGGTTATTGTTGTTTGGTTAATAAATAATATTGCTAATTAGTTGTAATTTATTTGACATATTAAATCTCCTGAGTAAAAGTCAGATATCCTAATTGCTGAAAGACAAAAGATTACTGGTTCTTATTATCAGTACTGATTATCACTGTTTTATACATTGCAGATAATGTCTAATTTAGGTTGGGGAGGTATGGGTGTAAATTTACTTATGTGTAAACTTACTTAGGTGTGAATGTACTTATATTTGTGTTTAATGTTTTGAAAAAAAAAATAAATAAATAAATTTTGTTCATCTTTGTGACTGGCAAACATTAAGGAACTGGATAGTGAGTAAATAAATTTTTGAGTAATCTTTAAAAGTTAAAAAAAATATATTAAATTTATAATGGACGAAATACTATTCTGGTTGAGTTTAATTTTACCACGTCATCTTCCAAAAGATATACATGCATTGATCATGCAAAAAGCTAGAAGAGTTAGAAATTTAGAAAATTTTGCAAGTCAACCACTACCCATGTGTGGAAAAAGTACATTTGCTAAACGCGTAAGATCAAAACATCTTGATGGTTATGTACGGTGTGGTCATTTAGAACATTTGAAACAATATAATTAGTGTGAGCAACCAATTTCAGGTCAAGCATCAGATCGTCTCCAGTGGATTAGGTATGGCCAAAGTAACGATTATCTTGAGACGTCGTTCTATTCTACCCCAATATTAACAAGATACGTGATAAGTGAAGTTAACCGTGTCCATAGTGTCATTGATACAAATAGTTCTGATACTGAATTAGTGTGATCGATGTATAATTTTGGAATAGTGTAAATAACTGTAAATAAATGTAAATAATTATAGATTAATTAGGAAAATCAGTAAATAATAAATAAAAAATTAAAATTAATAAAACCAATTTTTTTTTTTAAAAAAAATGGTTAGTAAATTTTTGTAGAATATTTAAATTATATGAAATGTTATAACTGTTGGATTTTTNTAAAAAAAAAATGGTCAGTAAATTTTTGTAGAATATTTAAATTATATGAAATGTTATAACTGTTGGATTTTTTCAGAAATTCAGAAAATCAGAAAAGCAGCAGCCTGCAGTTGAAACACAAAAACCAGTCAGGCATTACCGTCCGAATGGTGGGGGTTGGCGTCAGGACGACAGTGCCCATATAAATGTCCCCTCCATGCAAAAAACCGATCAGTTCATCTCCCTCACAAGCCAGAATTCGAAATAGCCAAGATTCTCCAATGAAATCCTCCCAAATCTACTACACTCAATCGTTTATTTTTAAATTTGTTCCGATTATTCACTTACCCATCACATTTGAAGGTATCTACCAATTGAAATCACTTGAAACTCAGTATTTGAAGAAAAATCAAGAAAAACATGGATTCAAGACATTGAACGAGAGGATCTTGAAGTCGTGCACAAAGAGATCAACATCAACAACCTCAAGCACCTCCACAACCACTTGAACCAGGAAATATTTTCAATGAGGTGATGTTTAAAAATTTTGAACAACAGGCCTTGTATGATGTTAAATTTATATCTAAAACTATCATTTCTAAAAGACCAGTTATTTATGAAGATTTTGAGAACAAAGGAGTAAGATAAATTCTTACTGAAAGAGGATGGTTACATTATGTTAGATTTATTGTGCCTGCTTATGATTGCTTGGTCCATGAATTTTATAGTAATGTTGAGATAATTGGAGAAAGACAATTGCGGGCATTCATACGAGGTATAGTTTTTTAAGTTACACCGGCCACTATAGTCGAAATTTTTCAACCCATGCAAAGACTAGAGCAACCCGCAATATCCTTATATTGAACTGCCTGACAACCATAGGGAGAGAATTGATGGGTAATCCAGAGTTTGTTTGGGGCAGACCAAATAAATACATAAAGCAAAGGGATCTGACAGACAAATACCGAATCTTGAATCTGATAACAGTGAACATTTTGTTACCGCAAGCTCGGAAAAACCTTGTGAAAAATCAATTATGCATTTGGGATGGGACACATAATTGATCTTCCAAACTTAATCATGGACCAAATGTTGCTTATAGTGTATAGAAAGGAACCCTCACTCCCATATGCTATGTTAGATTCTCAATTATGTAGGAACAAGGGAATAATTGTTGATCTAATATGGAGAATAGTGGAACATGCTGGACCGTTAGATAAAACTTCTTTAAAGAAGAGTCAAGGATGACAGCCTAAAGAGCAACTCAAAGCACAAACTCCACCACAAGAGGAACCATTCCAAGCTCCTGAAGAATTTTTCCCGCAAGAACAGCTGCAGCCACAAAAGGATTAGCCATACATACTGCTGGATAACAGAACTGATAGGCAAATTCTGCTAGGATTGGAGACCACTGTTAATTCACTCAATCAGTGTATGGATGATTATGAATAGAATCAAGCTAAGATCTTCAAAATACTAAGAGAGCATTTTGGTGGAGGCTTATCTACTTCTTAAATACTAGAGATTCTACACAAAAACTTTGCTATCTTTCACTTATATTTTAAATTATGCACATTGACTTTATGTTTTGAACTTGTTAATGTTTTGCATTTATGTTTTGAACCTATTTGTGATTTTGAAATTGGTTGTGTTTAAGTTTGTTTTTGTGACTAGATAGGGAAATTATGGGGTTAAGATAGGAAGACTAGTTCATATAATTCACAGTTGAATTCGGTTAAATATTCCCATACTTTAAAAGAATAGTCTTAATCTGATCACGCGGGAATTTCATATTTTAGTTGTGTATTATCTTAACAGTTTTTGTTTAAACTTATCCTTTTTAAGCACAGTTAGATTTCTTTATTGTTAAAAACCTTGTGAAATATTACAATCTTTACATGTATAGTGAAGATGTAAAACCTATTGTATATTTTAAACCAATCTTTTTTGGAGAGATATTGTACATCTACTCAAATAAGAATCTTCGATTCAGTGGTAAATGACTTGATCCGAAATATGTGCACCCAAGTGCAGGAGGTCAAGCTGTAGTAATAATCTGGTTAAGTCCAAAGTCGAATCCACAAGGAACTGTGATTGGTGTTCTGAAGTAAACAGTGACCGAGACCAAGTAACTGGAAACCTTGAGAGTTTGAAGTTATGGGATTTCTTTGAATAGAATGGAAGATGCTTTCCAAGGGTTTTATAGACAAAATATAAGATAAAGTCAAATGTAAAACAGTCACCCTTTAGCTTGAGGGTCAAAATATGTAGTTAATCATCTGATTTATTATAATTATGTTTTATAACTCAATTAACTCCTATGTCAACAACAAGTTAATTGGAAGGTAAAGATGGACTGTGAGAATTAAGCACATGATTCCAATGCCTTTCTATAATTGGACAAGAATTGCCTATGCCGAGATTTAACCCATCTACAAACAAGCAAATGTTTCTACAAGGCATCCAACCATGGCATTAATATTCCATTGTTTAGATAAAGCATAAGGGTACTTGCGTTGAACCAACGGGTCTCTCCATGCAAGAGTCATTCATGACATAGAAAGAACCCTTGGTTATACAAAGTACCTTAGCTTTGCTAGATGCAATCAATCATTCAATAAACAAGTGGAATATAAAGCATTAAAGTATAAAGAAAATGCACAAATATAACTTCTGGATAATCAATACATGTTCATAACCTCTTACTAAAGAGTGAATGAGGAACTACTCACTCTTCATGGCTTGGGCAAAGCTAGAAAAGTGAGTGATACTCATCCCTCCACGTAGAGAACTTACAAGGTAAAGTACAATAAACAAGGAGTCAATCCTCAATAAAGAATGAGTGAATCACATTCCACCCTTCACGGCTTTGGTAAAGCTCTAGAAAAGTAGAAGAGTTTCGCTCCTCTAAGAAAGAAGGAAACTCAAGCAATGGAAGTGAAAAACATAAACAATGAAAGTAGAAGAAAGCTAGTCACTTGTAAAGGGTGGCTTCCTCAACCAAAAGATGGAGGGTTGCTTCCTCAACCCAAATATGAAAGAATTATGTATGCTGCCCAAGTCCAAGTGAAAGCCAACCACTCTATAGTCTATCTATGGAGAACGTTCGAACGTGAGTTGGCGTTTGAACGTTGTATCTGTTTTTCCTTTATAGGCATTCGAGCGTTGTCTGGCATTAGAACGTTTTTGCTATTTTTTATTTCTGGGTGTTCGAACGCCAAATGGGTTGTGACCTCCTCACTCGAGTAACCTATGGTCTTCTATGGAAACCCATTTCCACACTCCATGCACATCTTGGCTCTTTGCATTTATCACTCTAGTGTTCAATCAAATCAAGTGGACGTTCGAATGTAAGTTGATGTTCAAACAGGGTGCTCAAGTGCTTCAGGGTCTTCCTTCTTGACTGCAACATGACTTGATCCGAAATGTGTACACCTAAGTGTAGGCGATCAAGTTGCAGTAATAATCTGGTTAAGTTCGTAGTCGAATCCACAGGGAACTATGTTTGGTGTTTTGAAGTAAGCAGTGATAAAGACCAAGTAACTGGAAGTCTTTAGAGTTTGAAGTTGTGGGGATTTCTGGACAGAATATAGGATTCTTTCCAATGGATCTTTTTCTAGACAAAATATAAGATAAATTTGCAAAGATAACAGCCACTCTTTAGTTCGAAGATCAGAACATGTAATTGATTATCTAATTTATTATGTTTGTGCTTTATAACTCAATTAACTCCTATGTCAACAACAAGTTAATCGCAAGATAAAGATAGACTGTAAGAATTAAGCACATGATTCCGATGCCTTTCTAGAAGTTTACGAGAATTGTTTGTGCTGAGACTTAACCCGTCTACAAACAAGCAAGTGTTTATACAAGGCATCCAACCATGTCATTAATGTTCCATTCTTTGAATAAAGCATAATAATGGTGGTGATTGAAAGGTTGTCATGAAGAGTTAGCTGTGGTGCTTGCCTTGAACCAACGGGTCTTTCTATGTAGGAGTCATATGTATCATAGAAGGAGCCCTTGGTTATACAAAGTACCTTAGCTTTGCTAGATGCATTCAATAATCCAATGAGCAAGTAAAATACAAAGCATTAAAGCATAAAGGAGTTGCAAAAACATAACTTCCGGATAATCTTTACATATTCATGACCTCTTACTAAAGAGTGAATGAGGAACTACTCACTTTTCATGGCTTTGGCAAGCTAGAAAAGTGAGTGATACCCATCCCTTCAAGTAGATGAGTTACTAACTGAAGCAAATTAAACAAAGAGCTTATCTTCAATGAAGAATAAGTGAATCACGTTTCACCCTTCACGGCTTTGGTAAAGCTGTAGAAAAGTGGAAGAGTTTTACTCTTCTAGGAAAGAAGGATGCTCAAGCAATGGAAGTGAAATGAAAGAACATTGAAAGTAAAAGAAAGCTAGTTACTTTTGGAGGGTTTCCACCACAACCAAAAGATAGGCTATCTCTCTTAATACTTATAAATGAAAGCAAGTACAACTACAAGGAGAGTCTAAGTCTCCATCATTATTGTCACAACATAAATGTAAAAACTTAGCACAAGTAAATAAAAGACTTCAACTACAAGGGGAGTCTTAGCCTCTATCATAGTTGATACAAATGCAAAATAAAAACATAAACAAGAGATGTACAAAAACTTGCTTTCTACTCTACTCTACAAGAGAGATTTTTGCACACTTTTACTCTACAAGAGGAAGAATGCCTTTCAAGCTCCCAACATGGGAGTATTTATAGGCAAGGAAGAGGAAGGGGGGAATACAAGAAGATAAGAGAGGATGAGTGAATAGTGTATGCCGCCCATGAAAACCAACTACTCTACAGGCAGTCTGTGGAGAATGTTCGAACGTGAAACGACGTTCAAACGTTGTCTTCTGTTTTGCTTTAGGGGCGTTCGAATAGTGTCTGTCTTTCGAACGTGTCTTCTATTTTTGCTTTATGGACGTTCGAACGTAGATGGGACCTAAACTTTTCCACTCAAGTGGTCTTCTGTAAAGTTCATTTCCACACTCTATCCAGAAGTCTGTTCTTCAACTGATTCCAAGGGACGTTCAAACATTTAATGGCATTTAAACGTGGTACTCAAGTGCTTCAAAGTCCTTTTTTGTTTGCTGGAACATGCCATGTCTCATCAGTCTGGCCTACGATCAACTCAAGTGGACATTCGAACGTTAGTTGGCGTTTGAACGTGGTGCTCAAGTACCTCAGGGTCCTGGTTCTTGGCTGCAACACACTGTGTCTCAGCAGGCTGATTTTTTCATAGTTCAAATGGATGTTCGAACGTGAGTTAGCATTCGAACGTTCTTATTTTGTTCCAAGCCTCTCCAATTTCATTCCCTAAGGTGCTGGTGCGACATTCAAGTGTGATTTTTGTTGCCCTCGAGCCCTTGTTTGCTTTAGAACCTGAAATATCCTTACTTGAACTCCATCAAAGTACAATTAGTTCTAAAAAGGCATAATAATATGCTACATTTAAGTACTAATCACAACACGCCATGTCTCAGCAGTTTGGTCTTCTCATAGTTCAAGTGGACGTTTGAACGTGAGTTGGTGTTCGAACATTCTTGCTTTGTTCCAACCTTCTCCAATTTTGTTCCCTAATGCATTGATGCTACACTCAAGTGTGATATTTGTTGTTCTTGAGCATTTGTTCACTTTAGGATCTGAAATGTCATCACTTAAACTCCACTATAGTACAATTAGTCCCAAAAAGGCATAGTAATATGCTAGATTTAAACAACAAGACTTTTTGAGAAGGCTCAAAAGACTTCCGCATAATGTTTTCGTTATGAAAAATTTTTATCTTGGATTTTGCAATTTTTGCATTCTCATATGCTTCATTTCTTAATTCCTTTAGTTCATTAATTTGTAATTTTCTTGAAAGTCCGGCCCTATGCTCCAATTCCACAAGTAGGTGACCAGGCTTTCTATAGACTAATCGATAGGGAGACATGCCCAAAATTGTTTTAAAAGTAGTGCGATATGCTCAGAGTGCATCAGTTAGTCTTGACGACCAATCTTTACGGTCTGGATTTACCATTTTGTTTTCAAAATTAATTTGATCTCCCGATTAGCCAATTCAGCCTGTCCACTAGTCTGTGGATGATAAGGGGTTGAAATTTTGTGAAAAATCAAATATTTTTTCATCAAATTCCAGAAAGGAGGATTGCAAAAATGAGCCCCCCATCACTTATGATTGATTTAGGAACTCCAAACCGAGACAAAATGTTTTCTTTTAGAAATTTGATCACCGTTTGGTGATCATTATTCTGGCATGGAATTGTTTCAAACCATTTGGATACATAGTCTACGGCCACTAAAATGGTGAAATGGTCCCATAAAATCAATGTCCCAACAGTCAAAAATTTCAATCTCAATAATCAAGTTTAAGGGCATCATGTTTCATTTTGAAGTGCTTCCCAACCTTTGGCATCTATCACAAATTAAACAAAAGGCATGGACATCTTTGAAAAGTGTGGGCCAGTAAAATCCACACTGCAAAATTTTTGTAGCGATTTTTCTTGAGGAGAAGTGGCCACCACATGATTCAGAATGGAAAAATGATATTACCTGTCTGCTTTCATAAGTGGAGATGCAACGTCTTATGATTTGATCCTTACAATACTTGAATACATATGGATCCTCCCAAAAAAAGTTACGAACCTCCCTCAGAAATTTTTTTTTGTCCATGGGGGAGAAGGATGGAGGGAGTGTTCTAGTAGCAAGGAAATTGACAATATCAGTGTACCATGGGGTCTCATTAATTATGAATAGTTGTTCATCGGGGAATTTTTCATTGATTGGCAATCCATCTTCATGAAAGTCATACGTCAATCTGGACAGATAGTCTGCCACTACATTCTCAACACTCTTTTTATCCTTAATGACTAGGTCAAACTCTTGCAGTAAGAGTATCCATCTTAAGAGCCTAAGCTTAGCATCCTTCTTTTTAAGCAAGAATTTTAATGCTACATGGTCAGTGAACATAGTAACAGAAGAACCAACAAGATAAGGACAAAATTTTTCCAAAGCAAAAACTACTGCAAGCAATTCTTTTTCTATTGTTGAATAATTCATTTGAGCATCATTCAAATTTTACTTGCATAGTAAATTACATGTGGTTTCTTATCTTTTCTTTGTCCCAATACAACACCTATAGCATAATCACTTGCTTCACATATTAGTTCAAAGGGCAGAGTCTAGTCAAGGGGCTGCATTAATGGGGATGAAATTAACATGACTTTAAGCTTGTTGGTACGATTCAGTCCAATCAAAGATTACGTCCTGAATCTAGAGATAANCTAGTCAAGGGGCTGCATTAATGGGGATGAAATTAACATGACTTTAAGCTTATCAAAAGCTTGTTGGTACGATTCAGTCCAATCAAAGATTACGTCCTGAATCTAGAGATAACACATGAGTTTTGCTACGGTACTGAAATCCTTTATGAATCTCCTATAAAAGCCTGCATGTCCTGAAAATGATCGGACATCCTTTACAGTCTTGGGAGCAGGCAAATTCCCAATCAGATCTATTTTTGCCTTGTCAACTTTCATGTTTTTAGATGACACAATGTGACCTATGACAATGCCTTGTATTACCATGAAAAGACATTTCTCCCAATTAAGCACTAGATTGGCTTCTTGACACCTTATCAGGACCTTTTTCTAGATTGGTCAGACACAAATCAAATGAGTCACCATAGACAGAGAAGTCATCCGTGAACACTTCCAAAAATTTATTAACCATGTCACTGAACAGACTCATCATGCATCTTTGAAATGTTACAGGAGCATTACAAAGTTTGAACGACATCCTTTTGAATTCAAAAGTGCCAAAGAGGCATGTGAATGTGATTTTGTATTGATCATTGAGTGCTATCTCAATTTGATTGTACCCGGAATACCTATCTAGGAAACAATAAAATTCATGGCCTATAATTCGTTCTATAACCTATTCCAAAAAGAGAAGAGAGAAATGGTCCTTCCTAGTCACCAAATTGAGTTTTCGATAGTCAATACACATTTGCCATCCTGTGACAACTCTAGTTGATTCTAGTTCATTGGCATCATTTTTTACCACTGTGACCCTAGACTTTTTGGGCACAACTTGGGTTAGACTAACCCATTTGCTATCGGAGATGGGAAAGATTATCCCTAAATCTAAGAGTTTAAGCACTTTCATTTTCATAACTTCCTTCATGTGAGGGTTCAGTCATCGTTACATGTGACAAGAGGTTTTTGAATCCTCTTCTATGTATACAGCATGATTGCAGATCAACGGGCTTATACCTTTCAAGTCAGGGATGGTCCACCCAATGGTGCTTTTAGGGCTTTTAAGAATTTTAATCAGTTTAGACTCTTGCAATTCTGTGAGGCTAGATGAAATTACCACTGGGTACGACTTGTCCTCTCCTAGGAATGCATATTTGAGGTCAGATGGTAGGTTTCAATTCAGGTTTTGGTGGCTTGTCACTTGATGAGAGCGGCTTAGTGCCACTTGGTGAAAGTTCCTCGAATTTGGGGATCCATGTATCAACACCATGAGTTGGGTAATTTTTTGGATCATCATCTGTTGTCTCAGATGTGATAGATTTTGACAGAGAGGATTCAATGGAATTTTCATATAATATGTTATTTAGATGGTCCTAAAGTAATGACTCAATGGAATTTATTTATCTCTCTTCTTTGTCTTCACTTGGGTGTTTGGCAACATTCAAAATATTCAGCTCAAGAGCCATATTCCCAATGGTTATTTATATGACCCCATTCTTGTAATTGATTAGTGCATTTAAAGTTGATAGGAAGGGTCATCCAAGAATTATAGGAATTGGGTTCTCTGAATGCTTTGCTGATTGAGTATAGAGAATGATGAAGTCAACAGGGAATACAAAGTTATCCACTTGGACAAGTACATCTTCCACAATACCCCTTGGAATTTTGATAGATCTGTCTGCCAACTGAAGTGTGATACTTGTGGGTTTAAGTTCTCCCAGACCCAACTACTAGTAAACAAAGAATGGGAGCAAATTGACACTTGCTCCAAGGTCTAACATTGCTTGTTCGATTCTGAAATTTCCAATGACACACGACATAGTCAAAACACCCTGGATCTTTGTATTTTGGAGGGGTTTTGTGTTGAAGCAAGGCATTGGCATGTTTTGTCATGAAGGCTCTTTTTTGAATATTCTAGCTTCTTTTGACAGTGCACAAGTCTTTCAGAAACTTGGCATAAGATGGAACCTATTTGATTGCATCCAAAAGTGGAATGTTGATTTTTACTTTCTTAAAAAGCTCATAAATTTCAGGCTGACTATTCAACTTTTGTGCAGTTTTGAGTCTGTGAGGAAAAGGAGCAGGAATGGGACATGATGGTCCCTTTTCTTTTGATGGTTCTGAATCTTGTTCAACCATAAGTTTAGGCTCCTCCTCCATTACAAGTTCAGGCTCCACTATCTCAGGTTCAATTGGTTTAGGCTCAACTAATGAGTTAACTGGGATTAACTTAGGTTTTGGCTTGGGGATTAGCCTGTCCCTAATGATCTTGTCAATCACTTTGCCACTCCTCAGTGTAGTGACAACTTGGGCTTGGTCTTGTGGTGTTTCCATGATTGTGGGATTTTTCATCTGAAATTGACCTTGAGGTGGTTTTGGTTGGGTAGGGAACTTGCCATTCTAATGTGTGGTCATGGATTGGGTCAACTTTTGGATGTGGCTTTTAGGATCCTCGAAAGATTGAGTGGTCTGTCTTAAAATTAGTGAATGCTTGAGTGGAATTATTATTGTACTTCATTTGGCTTTGCATGAACTGATTCAGTGTATCCTCAAGGCTCCTCTTTTGCGGTGGTTGGTATGGTTGATAAGTGGGAGGTCCTTGAGGTGGTGGGTGTGAACCTTGTTGTTGATTCATGGGAGTTGGTTGTGTGTTTCTCCAACTGAAGTTCGGGTTGTTTCGCCACCCTGGATTGTATGCTTCAGAGTACGAGTTGGAGTAAGGCTTGTTGAAGTTAGAAATGACATTTATTTGTTCCAACAAAACTTCCTTGAATGCCGAAATGGTTGGACACTCCCTAGTAGGGTGTCCTGTCAATGCACAAATCCCACTCACTTGTTCTGTGGGAGGGCCAACATCAACTTGATGGGTAAAACTCGGGAAAAATTAAACTTTTTTCGATAAAGGGCAAAATAGTAATTTATCACTATTATGCTAGTTTAAAATGCATAATTCTAAAGAGCTTAAATAGAGCAACATACTTCGCCGTTGAATTCATATCATGAAATTGAGCTGCCATGTTAAATTTTATCGAATTTCGAGATAGTCTAATTTTACACATTTTTGGAGACAATTGAGTGACAAATAAACTTTCAAAGGTACCCAAAAATGAAAATTATGAAATTTTCTTATAATTGAGTAAATTTTCAAATAAAATTAATTTGAACTGAAATACAAATTTAATTAAGTCGTTTCGGGTTAAAAACGGACCCGAAAGTGATAAACGTGCGGGACAATGTGGAACTCGCAATTAAGAGTATAAATAGGGGTTAATATCTGAAAAATCAGATATTTTTCTCACCAATTTGGCCGGTTGCTTTAGGCATTAAAGAGAGAAAAGAGAGAGAATAGGAAAAAATCTATTTTTCTACCTTTCTTTTGCGATCCAAGGAGTTCTGTCGGTCGGAATTCATTGCACCAAGATTTAAAGTTGGTCTACGCGACGAGGGCTACACATACGTACCAAGAACGAAGAGTTTCACCGAAGATCCAAGAGGAGGATTTTGGAGAAATCAAAGGTTTGGGGCTTCAGAGTTGTTCTAGAGTTTCTCCCTTTGTTTTACGCTCCAAGAGGTAGGGGTTCTCCTACTTTGGTTCATTTCCTACCTATAGTGTTATATGAAATGTATAGGTTAATAGAAATATATATGTCACTCACCTATGCATGTGAAATAGTTAAAATGAGTGGGAAAAATGAGTATTGGAAGGGGTTAGAATAGACTTTCTAACTTGAATTTGAGGTGTGGTAATTACTTGGTTTGTAATTCCATGGAAAAGTGATTTTATGGGCTTGCTATATGTTTAATATTATGTCTGGCAAATGATGTTGGAAATATTGTGTCTTGATGGTATATTGAAAAGAATGCCTAAGTGGAAATTAAGTTGTTATAGGATGGATTATGGATAACAAGGTTGTGAATTGTTAATTTATGCTATATGTTGTTAATATTTTGGAAACATGTTGATTTTTGGTAATTATATACAATTGATATTAATTCCCATATTGTATGTGGATATTTTGTTAAATGGCTCATTTGCCATACATTGCATATGAGTACGACATAGACATTGCAATGGTGCACTATATTGCATTTGCACGGGGAATACACATCCATGATCATGAATACAGGTGTGTGAGTGCATGGTTGGATCAATTATCCCACTTGGTGTTTGATGAGTAGGCTCGAGAAAGTGGCATTGAATGTCCTACTGAGTCGCACGATTGCATACATGGAAAACTTGTCTCGGGTATAGCAAGAAGGGATAGATCCCCCCTCGGGTGCAAGGCCCAGCTATTGGTTTATACGCTTCCGACGATGCAAGTCCGGAAAAAGGTTATCGGTGTGTGGAGCCAGCGGTGCAACACCAAAAGTCCATTATCCAAATAAAGACACATTGTTTTGGTAATATAAATGATTCATTTGATGGGAAACATCCATAAATGAATTGGTTTTTATGTACACATGAGTTTTGCTTGAAAATGATCTTTGGATGTATTTCATCAAAGATAAATGTTTTACACACATGCATTGCATAGTGTTGTGGAAGTTGGAGTAGGCTTGGGCAAAAGAAATGCGTGAGTGAGTCTCATCTCATATCATGACATGGCATGGAGGAATTTCATCTTGAATAGCATGTTATTGGATGAAATGGAATTATGTTTGTGATTGTTGCATGAGACCATTGCATATGCACTTACGTGGGTAGGTGCCTTTGTAGGAAATACTCTACTAGGCGTGGCTCACCCTATACGAGAACACATTTTAGGTGCAGCGCATATTTCGGCGGATGATACTCATTCGGGTCCTCAATGGTGAAGAAAAGCCGGTTTGTGGCTTTTGAAAACAAGTTTTGTGTAAAACTTTGGTTTATATTCCATTTTGATATGTAATCATGTAAATGGTTTGTAATAGAACTTGTAGATATCAAGTTTTATGCGATAAACAACATTATATATGTTTGAAATGATGTTAGGGTGGTTTGGAATGGACTGGACATGCAAAACAGGTGAAACGGACAACACTAGGCAGAGGGTACCGGTACCGTATGGTCCAGAAGACAGAGCGTACCGGTACTGTCTATCCAGAGGACAAACCGTACCAGTACGCAGTACTAGTACGCAATACCAGTATGCTTTTCCAAATTTTAAAGCTAAAGTGCTATGCCTTTGGACTTTGGTTCCTTAGTTCCAATGATACAATGGACCCTAAATGGGATCTTTTGGGGTGTATTGAACCCCGGTTGGATTAAATGATTAAAGGAACACGGGTTACACGTGTGAGTTAAAATCCCAGGTAAAGGGATACTATTACTTGATATCGGATTATGCGGCACTCATGGACATTTTCGTAGGTTAACGATTGTCAACAGAACCCCCGGATTTAGGGTCGTCACAGCTTGGTATCAAAGCCTAGGTATACAGATTACCTAAGGCTTAGTGGGCATTGGGTCTAAACCATTGCATGCATTGTACATTTCATCTTATGTGCTTACGTTTTGTTACATGATTACGTGCTACATGATTATGTGCATTGTATACATGGTAAAATGTATATGGAAAGAGACACTAGGGTTTGAAAACATAACCTTGGGGGTCGGGAAAGAAATGAACGGGATAGTTCAAGGTATAAATGTTTACTAGTGGGTGGCATAGACTCTACTAGGGAAACAAGGAGATAAATTTCAATGTTTCAAGTTTGATCCCTACCTTGGGATGTTATGTGAATGTTCTATTATTATTTGACATGTGTGTAGATAGCAACTAGAGGAAGGGGACGTCGGGGTGGACGGAACAATAACCAACCACTACCGGCTTTTGACCAACAAGCCTTAGTGGAGGCTATTGGTACGATGACTATTACCATAGCATAGGCTAGTGCTATGGCTGCCACTATTGCACAGACTGGTGCAAGTGGAGGACAAGGAGGCTCAAGCAACCTCCATAAGTTCAAGGCACATCAGCCTCTGATCTTCAAGGGAGGGGTGGATCCTATGGTGGCTAACCATTGGTTTCGGCAACTCGATATGGTCTTGAGGGCTATAGAGATCACCTCTGACGCCACCAAGATAACCCTAGCAACATTTTAGCTGGAGGGAGAATCCCAACTGTGGTGGGATTGGGTGAAGGACTCCAAGAATTTGGAGGCAACAACTTGGGTAGAGTTCAAGGAGCTCTTCGTGGGCAAGTATTTCTCGACGGCCGCAAGTCATGCAAAGGCCCTGGAGTTCATGGACTTGCAACAAGGGACGATGACGGTGATGGAATACGTGGCTAAGTTCACGGAATAAGCATGTTTCGCGGATGACTATTTGGCTATTGACATGGCCAAGGTGAGGAAGTTCGAGGACGGCCTGAAGTTGTCCATCCAGGGTAAAATCGTGAGTCTTATTCTGCAAGACTTGGACTCAATGGTCACGACTGCTATGGCCATTGAGAGAGAAATAAAGGATGTACGGAACATCCGAGAGGCGCGTGTGAAAGATAAGAAGAAGGAAGGTCATTCCTCTTCTTCTAGCTCGGGGAAGAAACAGAGGACTTCTACACCTCAAGGATTCCAAGGATAGGGCCGCGGTCACCAAGGCCAAGGTCAGGGTCAATCCTCCCAGGGTAGGAGACACTTTAGGGCTTCCAGCCAAGCAAGCTCACGGCAATGTTTCCAATGCCTCCAGCCGGGTCACATGAAGCGGGATTGTCCCTAGAGGCAGGGATCCCAAGGCTATGGCCCATCTCAGTCATAGTCGTCGGTGGGGCAGCCACAGATGCATTATACTCCTCACTACCCCACTATGGGCTAGGGAAGGCAATACCAATTTCAAGGAACTGCACAGGCCCCTACTACTTCTCATGCAGTAACTTTGCAATCAAGCCAGATGGGCCAAGGCATGGGTTGAGGTCGAGGTCGAGGCCAAGGCTCACAAGCCAGGACTTCAGGAACCTAGGGGCGTGCTACGCCATGGTGCCACAGACTGAGTCGACAGATCTTTTAGTGATATAGGGTACATTCCTACTCTCTCGCTTATGGGCTAGAGTATTATTTGATTCTGGTGCATCGCATTCTTTTATTGCTGTATCATGTGTGAAAGACTTGGGCTTAGAGGTTGAGACAGTGGAAGAGCCACTGCATGTGCGTAAGCTAGGATTTTAATTGTTTTAGTGTTTAAAATTTTAGGGTTTTTGTGCAAAATTGCCAGAAATTACGAGGATCAATCTGTCATAGCTTGAAAGATCAAGGGATCAAAGTGTGAATCAACCAAGAGAAGTCAGCACAACAGCATGATCAGGAGCAAAATTCCAGCAAGGCGGCACCGTCTAGACGGTGGCTCTTGGCGTCCGGATGGTGGCCCTTGGCAACTCACCTTTATCCTACACCTCCTGCTTTGAGCATTACCTATATATATATACATAGCCTCTTCACTTCAAACAGATGGGCTGGGAGGTGTGGAGAGAAAGAAGGAGAAAAGAAAGAGAAAAAGGAAGAAAAAAAAAAAGAGAAAGTCTTAGAGAAACTCAAGATTTGGTTTGTCCTACTCTCAGCCGAAACTCTGTATTTTTATATTTCTGTTGGGTCTTTATATTCAAATAATTGAACCACCATCACCATTTTGTCTTAACTGATATTAAGGGTGGTTGTATTTCAGTTGTGCCTTGTGAAAGAAATGTCTGTAGTTTATTTACTGTTGTAATAATAATGACCTGCACTCCTTAATTGTCTATCGTAATGGAGTGTGAGTAATTTACTTATACCCTTCAGTGAAAGGTGAACATGTGTAACATACTAGTTAACTTCTAAAAATGCCGATGTTTTATTAAGTTATATATATATATATATATATATATATATATATATATATATATTGGGAGTGACAGCCCGGAATTATGTCATCAATGAATCATTAACCTGCCGGTTAAATATCTACGATGTTCCATCGACATGGCTAGTCCTCCACAGGAACGGTGAGGATGTTCTACTGTTGCATGATACAATTGTCGGTCTAATGATCTAAGTGATCCTCATGAATAGCTTGTCCTTCTAGATTACTAGGGTTGTTTAACTAATATAATATATAATAATCATCGGTCTAACGATCTAAGTGATTCTCATGAATGGCTAGTCTTTCTAGATTACTAGGGTTGTTTAATTGATATAAATATTATAATAATAACCAATGGAGTAATTCAAGTGAACCTCATGAATGTCTAGTCCTTCTGGTTTATTTGAATTAATCAATTGTCATATAACCAGCTAACCTAAGAAGTTGATGTGTTATGACTAAATAATACCACTAGCTAACGTAAGAAGTTGTTCTGTTATGGTTTAATATACATATGATTGTTATACTATTGCCAATTGAGTAATTCAAGCAATCCTTATGAATGCCTTATCCTTCTGGGTTACTTGTATTAGTCAGTTGACATGTATGCCACTAGCTAACCTAAAAAGTTATTATGTTATGGTATAGTACACCACAAGCTAATATAAGAAGTTGTGGTATAATTAACATACATTAGACCTACCAGTTGACTTTTCAGTAAAATGGAAGTTAATTGTTGTAAGGTACCATTTTATAGTATTTAACCACTATAAAACATATGAGATCCTTAAACTTAAGGGTACTTTTCAAATTATTGTCTTTTAATACCCAGTTTGCACATTTCATTTACTTAGACTAGTTATCAATCTAAGCTGACATCACAAACTATCTCATGTTACACTACTTTAATAATAACTTCACTATTCTTATTTTAAACTCTAAATTACTAAAAACTCTTTGTGAGATCGATCTTGGACTTAAATTGAGAAAAGTACAATTCAACCACTTATACTTGGGTGTATAATATAAATTATGTCACATAATAGTTTGAATCAGTTTACACTAGTGCAGTTGCAAGAACTTAAAGTCTAACTGCAATAGTTGTTGGACAGAGACATTATTAGATCGAGCAGTTCACCTTGGGGCACTCCAGTATTGTTTGCCAAGAAAAAGGACAAGACCCTTCGGCTATACATAGATTACTGGTAGTTGAATCAGGTTACTATCAAGAATAAATACCCTTTGTCGAGGAGTAATGATCTGTTTGATCAGCTGAGGGGAGCGCAGGTCTACTCCAAGATAAATCTTCGCACTGGCTACCATCAGTTGAGGATTAGAGAGGTAGATATCCCTAAGACGGCGTTTAGAATGTGGAATTGGCATTTTGAGTTCACTGTGATGCTCGTCGGATTGACGAAAGTCTGAGCGACATTCATGGATCTCATGCATAGGGTGTTCCAGCCCTACCTTGATCAGTTTGTCATGGTATTTGTTGACAACAACTTGATCTACTCCAAGACAGAGTAGGAGAATGAGGATCACTTAAGGGTTGTTCTCCAGACATTGAGAGACCACCAGTTGTACGCCAAGTTCAGCAAGTGTGAATTTTTGCTAATAGAGGTAAATTTTTTGGGCACGTGGAATTGGCTTCAGGGGTGTCAGTTAACCCGGAGAAGGTTGAGGGAATTATGAGTTAGGAGAGGCCAAAGCCAGTCTTCGAGATATGCAGTTTCTTGGGATTGGCAAGGTACTACCGGAGGTTCTTTGAGGACTTCTCTTGACTAGCAACACCTATGACTAGGTTCACCCGGAAGGAGTTCAAGTTCCAATGGGATGAATCATATGAGAAGGCATTCTAGGAGTAAAAAAGGAGGCTTACTTCAGCTCCTATTTTGATAATCCCGGAGAGGGGACAGATGTACACAGTGTACTGTAATGTCTCTAGAGACGGACTTGATTTTTTTTTAATGCAGTCCGGGAGGGTTATGGCTTGTAGTCCTCGACAATTAAAGAACCAAAAGCAGAATTACCCCATGCGTGATATGGAGTTGGCAATCATAGTCTTTGCCTTGAAGGTTTGGCGCCACTATCTATATAGTGAGCAGTTCAAGGTGTTTTCGGACCACAAAAGTCTAAAATATATTTTCACTCAGTGGGACCTCAATATGAGGCAGCATAGATAGATGGAGTACTTGGAGGACTATGACTTCACTTTGTATTACCATCCTGGTAAGGCAAATGTGGTGGCTAATGCACTTAGCCAAAAGTCACAAGGAGTTGTGGCTTCCTAAGAGTGGCGGATGCCTGAGACTATGGGATAGTTTGGGCTGAATTATCGGGGTCAAACTCAAGGTGTTTTAGGGAGCTTGGTAGTTATGCCTTCCTTACTGAGCAGGGTGATTGAGTCCTAGGGGTAGGACCCAGAGTTATCATCCATTAGGGACTGAGTGCAAACGGGTACCACTGATAAGAGTCGAGCTATTCACTCGGATGGCAGGTTTCGATATAGTGGGGAGGGTTTTGATTCCCTAGTTAGCGGATTTGAGAGAAAAAATCCTCAGGGAGTTCCATTGCTCCCGATTTACTGTGCACCCAAGTAGGACAAAAATGTACAATGATCTTCGTCGCCAATTTTATTGGAGCGGGATAAAGTGGCACATTGGAGACTTTGTCAGTAGATGTCTCACATGTCAGCAAGTTAGGATTGAGCACCAGAGGCTAGCTGGGTTGCTCCAACCCTTGAAGGTGGCTGAGTGAAAATGGGAGCACATCACAATAAATTTTGTGACCCACTTGCCACGTATATTGTGGGGGCATGACGCGGTGTGCATGATAGTGAACTGGCTTACCAAGTCGGCACACTTTTTGGTGTGCAAATGACCTTCAGGCTGGAGGAGTTCTGCAGGTTGCATATACGGGAGATAGTCTGACTGCATGGGGTGCCTATGTCTATAGTATCGGATTAGGATCCCAGGTTTATAGCTCACTTTGGGAGAATTTCTTTGTGGACAATGGGGACACAGTTGATAATGAGCATAACTTTTTATCCCCAATCGGACAGTCAGTCAGTTAGAGAGGACCATCTAGATGCTAAAGGACATGCTACAAGCATGTGTCCTTGATCTCAACGGTAGCTGGGAAAAACACTTACCCTTAGTGGAGTTCACCTACAACAATTATTATTAAGCGAGCATTCGGATGACACCCTATGAGACACTATATGGGAGGCCTTGTCGTTCTTTGGTGTGTTGGAATAAGGTGGGCGAGAGACCCTCTACTGGACTAGATTTGATTAGAGACACCTTAGAGAAGGTGGACCTCATACAAAAACGTCTCCTTACAGCTCAGAGCCTACAAAAAAGCTATGCTGACAGACGAAAATGACCTCTAGAGTTTGAAGTTGGTGATCATGTCTTCTTGAAGGTGATGCCTAAAAGGGGAGTGGTCAAATTTACAAGGCAAGAAAAGCTGTCACCGAGGTTTATCGGGCCCTTCAAGGTACTCGAGAGGGTGGGCACATTGGCTTACCGATTGGCATTACCGCCAAATCTATCTGGTGTTCACACAATCCCCCATGTCTCCATGCTCTACAAGTATACTCTAGATTTGACACATGTAGTGGATTGGGGTGAGCTGATTATTGATGCAGAATGGACCTTCGAGGAGGGACCAGTGCGTATCATAGATAGCTGGGAGCAGGTTTTGCGAGGTAAGAACAGGAGGCTAGTGAAGGTGTTGTGGCAGCACCCAGATATGGAGGAGGCGACATGGGAGCCTGAGAACACCATACGTACTAGTTATCCATTATTGTTTGACGATGGAAGTACACTTTTACAATTTTAAGTATAGAATTACTGTTGCATATGCATGTCATTGTATGTGCATGTATATGTGAATGTCGGGGACGAAATTCTTTTAAGGGGATAAGAATGTAAAACTCGTGTAAATTTGAACTTTTTACAAAATGGGTTAAAACGGTAAGTTGCCACTATAGTACAAGTTGCAAACCTGAATTTTTGTAGATCTCAGATGACAAAATGGACCTCACGGTTGGATTCGTCTCGTAAAATCTAGTTACTCTGTCAATTTTCATCGAATTTCAAGATAGTCAGATTTTTTACGTTTTAAGAGACGATCGGGTCTTGAGTGACCCAAAAATGAAATTTTTAATAAAATTTTAAATTTTAAAAAATAATTTAAAACAAGTCAAAATAATAATATTTTGAATTTAAACCGGACCAAAATTTTTTTGTTTTGGGCCGAAAATTGACCCAGGAAAGGAGGCCTGTGTGGCACAATGAGGACCAAGTATTTAGGGAGTATAAAAAGGGGAAGAAATCAGATTTCTTCCCCACAAATCTGTTGGGTCTTCACGTTGGAGAGGAATAGAGGGAAAAAGAGAGAAAATTCAACTTCTCTCTATGATCTATGCCTCCTCGTCGCTCAAATCAACTCGAGCCAAGTATTAAAGTTGTCCTCTTGGCGAGGGCTACATGGCTATACCAAAAAGCACGGGTTTTTCCAAAGTCTGAGAAACGGGATTTGGGAAAAGTGAAGATTCTAGCTTAAATCAGGTTCTTGAAGCTTCTCAACATCGTTTGATGCTTCAAGAGGTAGGGTTTTCATACTAATTAGGTTTATTTCTAACCTAGGTTTGAAATATGGAATGGGTAGGTTGATAGAAGTTGTATCACTTGCCTATTGTTGTAAAAATTAAGAAAATGGGTATTGAGAATGGGTAGAATAATTTCTATCATGAATTAGGTATTTGGAAATTACCTAATGTAATTCTTAAGTTGTGTGATTAATTGGGAAAATTATGTGATCACATGATTGGATGGCTTGAAGGTGTTTGAAATAAATACAAATGTGAAACTAAGTATGTTTGCATGGATAATGTGATAACATGCTAGGAAATTGTTATGGGTGTGATGTTAATATATGTTTTATGATATGTTAGCATTATGATAAGTGTGGAAATTATGTGCTTTTGATATAATTGGCAATAGAATGGTGGAAATTTCTCATTTGGCATTCATTGCATATTGGGCGATGTTGGCATCACATTCATGGGCATTGTGCATAAGTGTGGGTGTGTGTGTACCTAGTTCAATCAAACACCATACTTGGTGGATGATGGGTGGGCTCGGACAAAGTTGGAATGAAGTTCTAACTAGGTCACACGGCTGCACGAAAACTTGTGTCAGGTGTAGCAAGAAGGGCTAGACTCTCCCTCGGGTGCAAGACCCGACTACTGGTTTATACACTTCCGACAGTGCACGTCCCAATAAGTGTATCGGTGTGCGGAACCGGCGGTGCGACAGCAAAAATTCCGCTACCAAACAAAGACACATGATTTTGTTTATAAAATTGTCGTTCGATGTGTAACATCAATGATGAGGGCTTGGAATGTTCGATTTTCACACATTGGCATTGCATTGTGTTATGGGAGCAGGTGAGGGCTCGGGTTAAAGTGCATTAGTGAGTCTCATCTTATTTCATGGCATAGCATGGAATTCTTGTCATTGAATGCATATTCTTCATGGGAATGTTTTGAATGGTTGATTGTTGCATGTGAACATTTGATATGCATCTAGGTTGGAGTGTGACCTCTTTAGGAGATACCCTATTGATTATGGCTCATCCTTGGTGGAAAAACATTTTAAGTGCGGGGTTCACATCAACGAACAGCTCCCAATTCGAGCCTCAAGGGTGAAAAAGGCAGACTTGTGGCATTTATGACTCATTTTGTACAATTTTTGTGAAAATTCCATTTTTGGCATGTAAATAAATGGAAATGATTGTAATGGATGAAGTTTATATGAAAATTTTCATTATATATATGTTGGGTTGGCTTGAATGTAGTTGGAATGGATTGGAATTGAAAAAGGAAGGAACCATAGGAAAACCTTCCGAAAGGTTAGACAAGACCTTCCGGAAGAAGTTTTCTAGTGGGCAAAACCTTCCGGAAGAAATTTTTCAAAAGGAAAAACCTTCTGGAAGGTCGATCAAAACTTTTCGGTAGGTTTTCTTAAAATTTGAAATTTTTGAAATGCTCTTGCCATGCTTTTGGGCTTTGAGTCCTTTTTTTTACAAATGATGTAAATGGACAATAACGGAGTATAAATTGTTATATATTGGATCTCAGATGGGTTATATGAACATCATGTACATAGGTTATGCATTTGGGAGTGCTTGGTACAAGGGAGACTCTGCCCAAACTACGTGTTTTTTTTTTTTTTTGGATCGCGGTTAAGGGGATGCTATTGATGTGATGTCGGATTGTGGGACAATCATGGGTACTTCCATAGGTTAATGGGTGGTCAACAGTTGATAAAGGACCTCCGGCTTTAGGGGTGTCACACCATGTCCAAACACTTGTCTTACAATATAAGGTCTAGTCCACCTTGATCTCAACTTACCAAGAAAGAGGCATAGCCTTGAATTGAATAAAAGGACTTTCTGGGAAGGAGAAAAGGATTTTCTCACTATGTTTTTGTCATGAAAACTTTCATCCTTATAACTTGACCCCTAGCCTATGTAGTATAGTTGGTTAATTACTAAGATTTCCTATGAATGGATAAGATAGATCGTTAGTGTACACATTTTAGAAGCTATAATTGGAGGACAAGTCTGGTTTGGTTTCAACTGTACACTTTGGTGGAATTTGTCATATCTTCTCAGAACTTTCAAACCTATGGGAATTCTTATCTTGTGACTATTTTTGATTAATGAATTAGTGGATTATAATTTATATTAGAGTGTGCAGCAAGCTACTTGATTAATGACTACAATGGTGAAGGTAAGGAGTATCATGAGAAATTCCAAATTGATGTATAACCTAATTGTTGATTTTAGAATATTGACTTATGTGGGAGTGTGTAGTTGTGAATTGAAATTATTGTAGATTTCAAAGATTGTGAAGTCCTCTTAGTTAGTGAGAGACAAAGTCATTAAAAATGTTGTATCTATTTCAAGAATCGAGATAAATCTTACCATGATGTCATTAATAAATTTTGTGTTACACCATGATATTAGTATAGGAAAGATCAGTAATCCTAATAGCGGAATTGTATTTGAGTTATTTTGATATGTTTATGAATAAGCTACATGTAAGAAGCAAAAATCAGGTTTATTGAAATGATTGGTGAAATTCAAAAGAAAAATGATATTTAATGAGTACACAATTAAGTATTATGATCTAGTTGTTATGCATGATAGGAAATTAGTTGGAACAATCGTACACAATTACTAAGAATAGAGGTGATAAATGAATTCTAGTGAAGGAATGTAATCTTGAGGACTTTAAGTAACTGCAATGATGTTATAAGTGGAAAGGATGGATATAAAATTTAGAATATGATATTCTATTATGATATTGGATTTGATGCTTAAGGGACTAATATACAATGAGAACATATGGTAAATTAGAATTAGATAGACCAACTCAACGATTAAGTTTCAAGGACAAAACTTTCTATTAGGGTGGTGGATTGTAAGACCCCATATTAAAATTAAGTATAATATTATCTTAAGAGTTCTCATAAGAATAATAAAATTATGGTAGAAACTTAGAATAACTGTTAAAATATTAATTGTGAAGTCTAAGTTTCAAAGGCGTTTAAGCTTGGGAAGGGTTGTTAGGTAAGTTTCTAAATAGTTTTAGGTCAAAATAAGATTTTCATTGAATTAGGAAAATCAAGAAACCTTGGTTGAGGTAATTTGGGGTGTATTAGAAGTTAGGAAGTGTTTCGTAGTTAAAACAAATTTTTGATAGAACTTGGGTAGAAAGAATGTTGACACTACCTTAGTATTTGGACCATAACGTTTTACCCTGACGTCTGTTTGATCTGAAAATTTTATAGTAGACACTAGACTTCCAAGACTACAAAAGAGTGTCACGAACATTTTTCAAATCTGTGAAACCCGGAAAAATTTGAACTTTTCTTAGAAAGGGCAATGGTAAATTGCCATCATAATGCGTCTTTAAAATACTCATTTTCTAGACCTCGGATGAGGAAACGGAGTTCGCTTTTGGATTCATATCTCAAAATTTAGTCACCCTATCAAATTTTGTCGAATTCTGAGATAGTCAAATTTTTACACTTCGTTCGAGGCGACTGTGAGGCGAATGACATTTGAAAGGTTCCCAAAAATAAATTTTTAAACATTTTCTTAAAATTAAGTCAAAGTTCCAATAAAATTAATTTGAACTAAATCCGAGGTATAATGAATCGTTTCGGGACGAAAAACGGACCCGAAAGTGGGAATTATGCGGTGCGAAGTGGACCGCCCATTCGGGACTATAAATATCTACTTAAATTAGATATTTTGGGAAAAATATCTCATTGTTCTTGACCCTTGGCCAGCCATAGAGAAAAGAGAGTGAAAAAAGAGAAAACAAGTAAGTTGTTCAAGCTTCAATTCAAGATTTTCAGAGTTCCGTCGGCCGAAATTCGTCGAGCCAAGAATCAAAGTTCATCTTCTCGAGGGCTACGTGTACATACCAAGAAAATTGGATGTCACCAAAGTTCTAAGGAAAGGACTTTGGAGAAATCAAAGATTCTTGGGCTTGTTTTGGTGTTTTTAAAAGTTCTACCAATTCCTATACGCTATAAGAGGTAGGGTTCTTTCTACTTTGGTTTTACTCCTACCTTAAGGGGTCTTTTTTGTGGCAGAAACATGACTAATTTGTGGATGATTGATGGGCTGTCTAGTGTCCATTTATGGATTGTTTAAGGGGCTGCTTAGTGGCGGAATTGTGGGCTGCTTAGTGGCTGGTTTATGGACTGTTTTATGGTTGTTTTAAGGGGTTGTTTATGGCTATTTTATGGGCTATCTTATGGCTGTTTATTGGGGCTATTTTTTGGCCATTTAGGGGCTAATTTATGGGCTGCTTAGTGGCTAATTTGTGGGCTGCTTAGTGGTTGATTTGTGGGCTGTTAGTGGCTAAATTTTGGGCCACTATGGGCTGATTTTTATGTGAGATGTTATGTGCTATATTTTGCCTTTTAAATTAAGTGTGTTTTTGACATAGATTATGTAATAACATACTTGTCAATTTTGTTGAATATAAATGTTGACACATGCTAGTTGATGTTTTCACATTGCCATGAAATTTTGGAGATTATTTGCATATGAAATCACCATGGTAGACATTGATATATAGAAATTGTTCATTTGGGATGCATTGCAATATGGACATGGAATTGACATCACATTCATGGGCATGAGTCATGAATGTGGGTGTGTGTATGCATGGTTAATCAAATACCATTCTTGGTGATTGATGGGTGGACTCGAAAAAGTTGGGTTGAAAATCTGAATGAGTCGCATGGTTGCATGAAAGAAAAACTTGTGTCGGGTATACCAAGAAGGGGTAGATTCCCCCCTTGGGTGCAAGATCCAGCGACTCGGTTATACACTCCTCTGTGGTGAAATTCCGGAAAAGTGTAGTATGGTGTACGGAACCGACGGTGTAAAATTCAAAATCCGTTGCCCAACAAGACACAAGATTTTGATTTATAAGTACTCATACAATAAGTAACACCTATCAATGATTTGGTTTTATAATAAAACAACTTTTATTTCAAATGATCATTTGATGGATTTTTTCGTCAATTGACGGATTCAGTATACCTTGGCATTGCATTGTGTCATGGGAGTCGGTGATGACTTAGGTTTAAGTGCACGAGTGAGTATCATCTCATTTTATGGCATGACATGGTTACGTTCCACATTTAATGCATATTCTTGTGTGGAATGATTGTTAAATGTTGTTTGTTGCTTATACACACCACATATGCATCTAAGATGGGGGAGTAGCCTCTGTAGGGATTATTCTACTAGGCATTGGCTCACCCTATACAGGAAAATATTTCAGGTGGGAGAGATACACCAATGGATGGCTCCAATTTGGACCCTCATGTTTGAAGAAAACCGAATGTGGCTTTATTTTGTGTTAATGTAAAACATTTGTGGAAATAATGTTTTGGGCATGTAATCTTTTGNTCCAATTTGGACCCTCATGTTTGAAGAAAACCGAATGTGGCTTTATTTTGTGTTAATGTAAAACATTTGTCGAAATAATATTTTGGGCATGTAATCTTTTACAAATAATTGTAATAGAACTTGTATAGACTATTGTTAAACTAACCTTTCATGTTTTGATATAAATATAGATAATTGGACCGGGGTGTGGCCAATGTTTACTTATAATTGGACCCAATGTGGTCATTGTTGAATATTGGACCTTGGATGGGTCTTGTTAATATATGATTGCACAGGTTGAGTTTTGGGTAGAGCTTCTCCTACAAAGGAGACTCTGCCCGAATTTCGTCAAAATTATAGTTCCCGGTAAATGGGGCACAATGGCGTGATATCAAATTACTTGGTATCCTTGGGTATTCCGCAGGTTGATGGATAATCAACGGACCGCCGAATTTTGGGGTGTCACAACCTGATATCAGAGCCTAGGCATACGAATAACCAAGAGCTCAATGGGCATGGGTATAGACCATTGCATTCCATATGCATTACATGTTATGTGCTCTACTTGCTACATGCTATGTGTAAATGTCTACAAAATACTTGATCCCTAACTTGGGATATTAACTAATTGATCTATTGCTATCTTATGTATGTGTAGATGGAAACCAGAGGAAGGGGACGTTAGGGTGGACGAAACAACCAACCACCACCACCGGCCTTTGACCAAAAAGCCTTCATGGAGGCTGTTGGTGCAGTGGCGGCTACCATTGCACAAGCTAGTGCTACGGCCGCTACTATTGCGCAAACAGGTGCAAGTGGGAGTCAAGGAGGTTCAAGTCACCTCCAGAAGTTCAAGGCACACAATCCTCCGATCTTTCTAGGAGGGGTGGATCCTATGGTGGCTGACCATTGGTTCCGACAAGTGGACAAGATCTTGAGGGCTATGGAGATTACCTCCGATACCACGAAGATAACGCTATCTACTTTTCAGCTAGAGGGAGAATCCCAAGTGTGGTAGGATTGGGTCAAGGACTCCAAGAACTTGGATGTAATGACATGGGCAGAATTTAAGGAGCTCTTTATGGGAAAGTACTTCCCAACGGCTGCTCGACATGTACAGGCTCAGGAGTTCTTACACTTGAGATCAGGGACAATGACGGTGATGGAGTACATGGCTAAGTTCACAGAGTTAGCCCGTTTCGTCGATGACTACGTGGCCACAGATATGACCAAAGTGAGGAAGTTTGAGGATGGTCTTAAGTTGTCCATCCGGGGTAAAATAGTGGGTCTTATTCTGCAAGACTTAGACTCAATGGTCGCGACTGCTATGGCCATTGAGAGAGAGGTGGATGATGCAAGGAGCATTCGGGAGTCTGGTGCAAAAGACAAGAAGAAGGAGGGTCAATCCTCTTCTTCTAGCTCGGGGAAGAAGCAGAGGACTTCTACTCCACAAGGGTTTCTGGGATAGGGCCGAAGCTATCAAGGCCAAATCCAAGGTCAATCCTCCCAAGGTGGGAGAAATCAGAGGCCTTCCTATTAGATAGGCTAGAGGACTTGCTATCATTGCCACCAACCGGGTCACATGAAGCAGGATTGTCCTCATAGGCAAGGATCCCAAATTTATGGGTCATCTCAGGCCCATACTTCGGTGGGGCAGCCATAGGCACATTATACTCATTATCACCCTACCATAGGCCAGGGGAACCAGTACCAGTTCCAAAATGCTACTCAGTCCCAAACTACTTCGCGTGCGGGGATTTCGCAATCTGGCCAGGGCATCGGTAGAGGCCGAGGCCAGGGCTTACAAGCCGGTACTTCGGGGACCTAGGGGCGTGTCTATGCCATGATACCTCAGACTGAGCTGGCGGATCCATCGGTGATATAGGGTACATTTCTACTCTCTCGCTTTTGGGCAAGGGTATTATTTGATTCTGGTGTATCAAATTCACTTATTGCTGCATCTTGTATGCAAGAATTAGGCTTAGAGGTTGAGACCATGGAAGAGCCATTGCATGTGAGTTCTCCCCTAGGAGCTAGGGTGAGAATTGATCAGATATGTTGGGGTTGTGAGTTAGAGATCTTGGGGATTCTACTCACCGTGGACCTTAGGGTCATGAACATGTGCAAGTTTTGATGTTATTCTTGGTATGGATTGGTTGGAGGCACATCGGGTAGTCATTGATTGTGATCGAAAGAAGGTCACTACTTATACGCCGGAGGGTATTTGTTTTAAGTTCCAAGGGGAAAAGCGTGAAGCTATACCTCAGGCCGTGTATGACTCTCGATGGCACGAACAGTTGATGGGTTGGCTTACAAGCCTTACCCTGGAGGACGAGGCGAGATAGGAGTTGGGCCTTCCTTAGGTTGTATGTGAGTATGAGGATGTTTTTTCGGAAGAGCTACTAGTATTACCTCCGCATAGGGATGTAGACTTCACCATTGAGTTGCATCCTGGTACATCGCCTATCTCTATGACTCCACACATGATGACACCAGCCGAATTGCAAGAACTCAAGGTCCAGTTGCAAGAATTATTGGACAAGGGCTTCATTAGACCGAGCACTTCACCTTGGGGCACTCCGGTGTTGTTTGCCAAGAAGAAGGATAAAACCCTTCGATTGTGCATAGACTATCGGCAGTTGAATAGGGTTACTATCAAGAATAAGTACCCTTTGACAATGATTGATGACTTGTTTGATCAGCTGAGAGAGGCGCGGATCTACTCCAAGATAGATCTACGTACCGGTTACTATCAGTTGAGGGTTAAGGAGGTAGACATCCCTAAGATGGCGTTTAGAACGTGGTATAGGCTTTTCGAGTTCACAGTGATGCCATTTGGGTTGACAAATGCTCTAGCAGCATTCATGGATCTCATGCATAGGATATTACAAACCTATTTGGATCAGTTTTTTGTGGTCTTCATTGATGACATCTTGATCTACTCCATGTCTGAGGAGGAGCATGAGGGTCATTTAAGAATTGTTCTCCAAACATTAAGAGATTATCAGTTGTACGTCAAGTTCAGCAAGTGTGAATTCTGGCTTACTGAGGTGAAATTTCTAGGACACGTGGTGTCGGCTTCACATGTATCCATGGACCCAGAGAAGGTTGAGGCGGTTATGAATTGGGAGAGGCCGAAGTTAGTCTTCGAGGTACGCAATTTCTTGGGATTGGCTGGGTACTACAAGAGGTTTATTGAGGACTTGTCCCAATTAGCTGCGCCTATGGCTAAGTTGACTCGGAAAGAGGTCAAGTTTGAGTGGAATAAAGCTTGTGAGAAGGTATTTCAGGAGTTGAAACGAAGGCTTACTTCAGCTCCGATCTTGATAGTCCCGAAACGAGGGCAGAGGTACACGGTCTATTGTGATGCCTCTAAGGATGGGCTGGGATGTGTTTTGATGCAATTCGAAAGGGTAGTAGCTTACGGTTCTCGGCAGTAGAAAAATCATGAGCATAATTATCCTACTCATGACATAGAATTGGTGGCCATTGTCTTTGCCTTGAAGGCTTGGTGCCACTACTTATATAATGAGCAATTTGAAGTGTTTTCGGACCACAAGAGTCTGAAGTACATTTTCACACAGTGGGACCTCAACATGAGGCAACGTCGGTGGATGGAGTATTTAGAGGACTATGACTTCACTTTGCATTATCATCCTGGTAAGGCAAACGTGGTGGCTGATGCACTTAGCCGAAAGTCACGGGGAGTTTTGGCTAGTGTAGCTTCATAGGAGTGGCACA
Source organism: Ilex paraguariensis (assembly GCA_963454935.2). Lineage (NCBI taxonomy): Eukaryota > Viridiplantae > Streptophyta > Magnoliopsida > Aquifoliales > Aquifoliaceae > Ilex > Ilex paraguariensis. Next base: position 946,694 of record CAUOFW020000947.1, on the reverse strand, counting down.
TGCTTGAGACTATGGGACAGTTTCAGGATACACTATGGAGATCAGACTTAGGGTACTTTGGGGAGTTTGGTGGCTACACCTTCCCTACTGAGCAGAGTGNCATAGGAGTGGCAGATGCTTGAGACTATGGGACAGTTTCAGGATACACTATGGAGATCAGACTTAGGGTACTTTGGGGAGTTTGGTGGCTACACCTTCCCTACTGAGCAGAGTGATTGAATCCCAGAGACTGGATGTAGAGTTATCATCCATCAGGGACCGAGTACGGTTAGGTACAGGTGACGAGGGCTGGGTCATTCACTCGGATGGTAGTCTTCAGTTTAGGGGAAGAATTATGGTTCCCCAGTCAGTGGAGCTCAAATAAGAGATTCTTAGAGAGTTCCATTGTTCCCGTTTTGTTCAAAATTTTGTTAGCCGATGTCTCACGTGTCAGCCGGTTAAGGCTGAGCACCAGAGACCAACGGGATTACTCCAGCCTCTAGAGGTAGCTGAGTGGAAGTGAGAACATGTCACGATAGATTTTGTGACTCACTTGCCACGGACTTCACGGGGTCATGATGCGGTGTGGGTGGTAGTGGGCCGACTTACCAAGTCGGCACACTTTTTAGCAGTGCAGATGACCTTCGCACTGGAGGAATTTTGCAGGTTATATATACGGGAGATTGTTCGGCTGCATGGAGTGCCCATATCTATTGTATCGGACTGGAATCCCAGGTTTACTGCTCATTTTTGGGAGAGTTTCCAGCGAGTCATGTGGACACAGTTAATGATGAGCACTACTTTTCATCCCCAGACGGAGGGTCAATCTGAGAGGACTATCCAGACTTTAGACAACATGCTACAGGCATGCGTCCTAGATCTCAAGGGTAGCTGAGAAGATCACTTACCCTTAGTAGAGTTCGCATACAATAACAGTTATCAGGCAAGCATACAGATGACACCCTATGAGGCATTATATGGGAGACCGTGTTGTTCTATAGTTTGTTGGATGGAGGTGGGGGAGAGATCCTCTACGGGTCCGAATTTGGTCAGGGACATCTCTGAAAAGGTGGACTTGATACGGAAGCGTCTTCTCACAGCTTAGAACCGATAGAAGTGCTATGCCGATAAACGACGGCGACCTCTGGAGTTTGAGGTGGGAGATCATGTCTTCTTGAAGGTGATGCCTAAGAGAGGAATGATCAGGTTTGGTAAGTGGGGAAAGCTGTCGCCAAGGTATATTGGACCTTTCGAGGTACTTGAGAGGGTGGGTGTAGTGGCTTACCGATTGGCGTTACCACCAAATCTATCGGGTGTCCATGCGATTTTTCATGTCTCTATGCTCCAGAAATACACCCCGGATCCGACTCATGAGGTAGATTGGGGAGAGCTTGTTGTTGATGCTGATAGGACCTTCGAGGAGGGACCGGTGCACATCATGGACAGTCGGGAACAGGTTTTACGAGCCAAGACCGTGCGGCTAGTAAAGGTGTTATGGCAGCACCAAGGAGTAGAGGAGGCGACATGAGAGCGCGAGGACACTATCCGTACCAATTATCCTTTCTTATTTGAAGATGGAGGTACATTTTTATAATATTTTAGCATTATTTGACTGTTGCATATGCATGTGACTGTATATGCATATGTATGTGAATTTCGGGGAAGAAATTCTTTTAAGGGGGGAAGAATGTGAAACTTAGGAAAATTTAAACTTTTTCTTAGAAAGGGCAATGATAATTTGCCATCATAATGCGTATTTAAAATACTCATGTTCTAGACCTCTGATGAGGAAACAGAGTTCGTTGTTGGATTCGTATCGCAAAATCTTGTCACCCTCTCAAATTTCATCGAATTTCGAGATGGTCAAACTTTTGCACGTCATTCAAGGCAACTACGAGGCGAATGACATTTTAAAGGTCCCAAAAAATAATTTTTTTTAAATTTTCTTAAAATTAAGTTAAAGTTCCAATAAAATTAATTTAAACTAAATCTGAGGTATAACGAATCGTTTCAGAACGAAAAACGGATCCGAAAGTCAGAAATATGCGGTGCGATGTGGACCGCACATTTGAGATTATAAATATCTACTTAAATTAGATATTTTGGAAAAGATATCTCATTGTTCTTGACCCTTGACCGGCCATAGAGAGAAGAGAGTGAAAAGAAATAAAACAAGTAAGTTCTTCAAGCTTCAATCCAAGATTCTCGGAGTTCTGTCGATCGGAATTTGTCGGGCCAAGAATCAAAGTTCATCTCCTTAACGAGGGCTACGTGTACGTACCAAGAAAAGTGAATTTTACCAAAGATCCAAGGAAAAGACTTTGGAGGAACCAAAAGTTCTTGGGCTTGTTTTGGTGTTTTTAGAAGTTCTACCAATTCCTACACGCTACAAGAGGTAGGGTTATTCCTATTTTGGTTTTACTCCTACCTTATGGGGTCATTTTTTTGGCTGAAACATGACTGATTTGTGGATGATTGGTGGGCTGTCTAGTATTCGTTTATGGACTGTTTAAGGGGCTGCTTAGTGGCTGGTTTATGAGCTGTTGTTTTAAGGGGCTGTTTATGGCTATTTTATGGGCTATCTTATGGCTGTTTATTGGGGCTGTTTTATGGCCTTTTAGGGGCTAATTTGTGGGCTGCTTAGTGGCTAATTTGTGGCCTGCTTAGTGGTTGATTTGTGGGTTATTAGTGGCTAAATTTTGGGTCACTATGGACTGATTTTTATGTGGGTTGTTATGTGCTATATTTTGCCTTTTAAATTAAGTGTGTTTTTGACATAGATTATGTAATAACATGCTTGTCAGTTGTGTTGAATATAAATGTTAACACATGTCAGTTGATGTTTTGACATTGTGATGAAATTTTAGAGATTATTTGCATATGGAATCACCATGGTAGACATTAATATGTAGACATTGTTCATTTGGGATGCATTGCAATATGGACATGAAATTGACATCACATTCATGGGCATGAGTCATGAGTGTGGGTGTGTGTGTGCATGGTTAATCAAACACCATCTTTTGGTGATTGATGGGTGGACTCGAAAAAGTTGGGTTGAAAATCTGAATGAGTCGCATGGTTGCATAAAAGAAAAACTTATGTTGGATATACCAAGAAGGGGTAGATTTCTCCCTTGGGTGCAAGATTCGGCAACTTGGTTATACACTCCCCTGTGGTGAAATTCCAGAAAAGTGTAGTATGGTGTACGGAACCGGCGGTATAAAATCCAAAGTCCGTTGCCCAACAAGACACAAGATTTTGATTTATAAGTACTCATACAGTGAGTAACACCCATCAATGATTTGGTTTTATAATAAAATAACTTTTATTTCAAACGATCATTTGGTGGATTTTTTCGTCAATTGACGGATTCAATATATCTTGGCGTTGCATTGTGTCGTGGGAGTCAGTGATGACTTGGGTTTAAGTGCATGATTGAGTATCATCTCATTTCATGGCATAACATGGTTGCATTCCACATTTAATGCATATTCTTGTATGGAATGATTGTTAAATGTTGCTTGTTGGTTATACACACCACATATGCATCTAAGGTGGGGAGTAGCCTCTGTAGAGATTATTCTACTGCGCATTGGCTCACCCTATACGGAAAAATATTTCAGGTAGGAGAGATACACCGGTGGATGACTCCAATTTGGACCCTCATGTTTGAAGAAAGCTGAATGTGGATTTATTTTCTGTTAATGTAAAACATTTGTGGAAATAATATTTTGGGCATGTAATCTTTTGCAAATAATTGTAATAGAACTTATATAGACTATTGTTAAGCTAACCTTGCATGTTTTGATATAAATATGGATAATTGGACCCGGTGTGGCCAATGTTTACTTATAATTGGATCCGGTGTGGTCATTGTTGAATATTGGACCTCGGATGGGTCTTGTTATTATATAATTGCATAGGTTGAGTTTTGGGTAGAGCTTCCCGTACAAAGGAGACTCTACCTAAATTTCGTCAAAATTATGGTTCCCAGTAAATGGGGCACTATGGTGTGATATCGAATTACTCTGTATCCACGAGTATTCCGCAGGTTGATAGGTAATCAACGGACCCTCGGATTTTGGGGCATCACAAAATCGACCTCTAAATAGGTCAATATTTCACTAAAAGTTTTAAAAAAAACTGGGAGTTTGTTCGAACGTGAAACTACGTTNATGAGACTCTACCTAAATTTCGTCAAAATTATGGTTCCCAGTAAATGGGGCACTATGGTGTGATATCGAATTACTCGGTATCCACGAGTATTCCGCAGGTTGATAGGTAATCAACGGACCCTCGGATTTTGGGGCATCACAAAATCGACCTCTAAATAGGTCAATATTTCACTAAAAGTTTTAAAAAAAACTGGGAGTTTGTTCGAACGTGAAACTACGTTTAAATGACAGTGAGTCCCAGTACTTTGTTGTTTGTAGAGCTTTGATGGAAAAAGTAAAAGTACTGGGAGCAACTAATGTTCGAACACCATAATGACATTTGAACGTGAAGTAGCAATTTGCACTAGTAACGTTTGAACGCCAAATGACGTTCAAACGTGAGGTCAAAATCCTAAGTATCAGATTCATGATAAGTGGTCTGTTTTTTACCCTATAAATACTTAAGGACACCTCTCTTAACCTCATTTCATCATTTCTAAGCCTAGAGAGACTTAGAGAGGAAGAAAAAGGGGTAGTAACACAAGATCAAGGGGGAATTTTCACATTGAAGTGTATCAAATCTGCTAGTTTTTCACACAATACTAAGGAAGAAAGGTAGGGGTTTCTTCTCACTCTTGTCCATTGAGGCTAGGGTTTACATATATGTATGTTTTGACTCTCAATCATAGATATTAGTTATGGAATTCTTGTTTCCTGATGTTCTTGCAAATCTTACCATGTTTTGAGTGAAAGTTATGGGTTGATAGCCATAGAAATTCATGTTCTTGATGTTAAAACCTAGTTTTGAGAAATATGGATTTGTCTTCTTGATATTCCTTTATTCTTGATTTCAAAATTCTAGTGCTTTGTTTAAACACTAAAAATTATATCTTTTGATGATCTCTTGCTTATTTTCGGGAGTTTTTATGTTGGAAAAATACTTATGAAATCGGAGGTTTTTGATTTACTTGTGATTTGAGAAATTAGTTGGTATTGTATCTCTTGTGTGGTTGTTCGGATGAACATAGGGTAGTCGTTGACTGAGTATCATAAAGTGGGTAGATGTGTTTCTTACTCCGTGTGGGTTTGAAGGTTCCCTACCACCCATAGTGTGGTTGGTGCATTGCAAGAACCAAATTACTATTCACTCACGTGGTATCGAGGCTAAGGGGTGCATTGTCCCCGACTTTTATATGTAAATATGAGTTTTCTGATTTGAGTCCATGAAATTAAGGTAGTAACTGCATTGTCCCCGACTTCACATTAAAGTGGGGTGCATTTGCAAGAAACAGAAAACCAGAGGGGACACTATTTCATGTGGGATGCAAATAATCCCCGTAGGGTTCGAATGTTAGTAATTTCCCCTTCTCTCTCATTATTGGCCATGCTATTATCAAAGAAGGCTGCTATTGATCAAGGTGAAGATGGTTCAGATTGATTATAGACCCAACAGATTCTTCTACTAAATTTGGAAAGTAAGGATCTTCCTCAAACATAAAATAAGAATTATATACAGTAAATCAAAAATATATACAACAAATAAATGAATTTTCACTTTTTACTTTAAAAACCATTATAATTCCCCAACAACGACGCCAATAACTTGACTTGATCTGAAATGTGTACATCCAAGTGCAGGTGCTCAAGTTGTAGTTATAATCTGGTTAAGTCTAGAGTCGAATCCACAGAGAACTAATGTTGGTGTTTTCCAGTAATTAGTGACAGAGACCAAAGTGATTGAAACCTTTGAGATTTGAAGTTATGATGATTATAGAGTTTCTTGGACATAATATAAGATTATCTCAAATGAAAGAGTCACCCTTTTGCTCAAGGATCTGGACAGAATATAAGTATCACTCAAATGAAAGAGTTACCCTTTAGCTCGAGGATCTGGACATATAGTCAATCATCCCGTTGTTATATTTGTGCTTGACAGCTCAGTTAACCCCTATGTCAATTACTTGGAGGATAAAGATAAACTGTGAGAATTAAGAGTATGGCTCCGATGTCTTTGTAGAGATTTACGAGAACTGTTAGTACCGGGACTCAACCCGTCTACAAACACGCAAGTAATTCTACAAATCATCTAGCAACTATTATATTATTCCATTCTTAGTTAGAGCACAATAATAATGAAGATTGAAACTTTTTCATGAAGACCTAGCTTGATTACTTGCAAGGAACCAATGAATCCTCCTATGTCAAGAGTTAACTTGTCTTAGGAAAGACTCATGATTGTACAAAAGTACCTCAACTTTGGTAGATGCATTCATTCGTTCAATAAGCAATCAAAAGATAAAACGTTAAGCATAAATGAAATGCACTAATATAACTTCTGAATGATTTATACATGTCATCACCTCTTACTAAAGAGTGAATTAGAAACTACTCACTCCTCGTGGCTTATGGAAAGCCAAAAAAGTGAGTGATCCTCATCCCTCCAATTAGAGAAATTACAAGATAACGTACATTACACAATAAGCCTATCTTTGACAAAGAATGAGTGAAACACTACCCACCTTTCAAAGGTACAAGAGAGCTAGAAAGGTGTGAGAGGTTCACTCCTCTTGGTGAAGAAAGAAGCTTTTACAATGGAAGCTAATGAAACTAATAATGAAGTAGAAGAAAATTACTTACTTTTGGAGGGTTTTGCCACTTTCGAAAAGATGATCTTTAACAAGTTATAAGGGAAGGTATTTATAGGCAATAGGGTTGGGGGGTAAAAGGACAGACCTAAGTGCTTAAAGAATAAGTGAATGCCACAAAATTCGGATGGAAATCTAATCTTCCTACAACCTGTCTGGGATTTGCGTTCAAACATTGTTGGCATTCGAATGTGGAAGCATTTCTTCTTTGATGATCATTCGAATGTTGTTGGCTTTCAAACAGGGTACTCATGTCACTTTTGTCCTCCACAACAATTGGCTACAACAAGACTCGTGTCATCACGCTAGCAATCTCCTAGAGATCCTCAATAATTTCATGATGGCATTTGAAAGTGGATGCTTTGTTCCCTCTTTCTTCCATTCTCTTTTAGAACATGTCTGCGTTGCTTGAAAGTTTGATGTCGTTGACTATAAGCCCTTTTACAAGTTGTCCTTTGAAATTTTATCATTTAAATTGCATCAAAGCATAATTAATCTTATAAAAGCATAGTAAGATGTTAATTTTAACTATGCCATAATACATTGAGGATATAATTCTTTTATAGAATGTTAGAGTGCTTCCATGCATTCACTATAGTAACAACTTGTCGTTTAGTCTCATTCTCATGAATAAACTTTGCAAAATTCAACATAGTGAGATAGAACAACATTTTCTATGGCCATCTCCTCAAATTGTTCCCATTGAACTCTTGAGGTGTTTTCTCCAAGAATCACATGAGTAGGAACCGTGATAGGCATGAAAGGATTTGTAGTAGTAAAGACATTATTCTCATTTGTAGCCATTTTTGATAAATAGAATTTCAAAAATTTTAAAAATAGTAAAACAGTAATACTTTAAAAAAAGTTATTAAAACAAAGATAACAGATGTTACTATTTGATGTTACTGATACTGTTTTATGTCACTATCTCAGATTTAGCAAATAAACATATTGCTTGAGTTTTTTCGTCGTTCCTAATTTTCGACCATGATTCCGGTAATGTATACGTGGCTTATACGATTAGGTGATTGTCACTCTTCCTCAGATATCATGCAAGAAATGGAAAAGTGTGTGTGTGTGTGTACAAAAGTGCTCCCCAAGAGTAGAGAGACTTTCAAGTGTAGTGTTTTACTTGGAATTAAGTATTCCAAGGTCATCTTCTTAGGGAAGGAAGGCGAATTATGTTGAAGGTGATTTTGTAAAAAAATGGAAAAGTGTAAAATCTATGGGTTTTGTGTTTTGGTGAGTTGTGTTTTCGACGAAATGTAATGGAAACAAGTGTTGGCTAATCCGAAGAGGTCATTCCAATGGTACATAGGCGTTTGACTGAATCATAGGAAGTGAGGGACTAAAAGGGAGGTGAGGACTCAAACATACCCCATGACAAGTCTACGGTGTATCTAGAGCTCACAACCACGTCTGCACTCAACTTAGCCAAACCAAACAACCTTTTACTATGAAACAGAATGAAAAAGAGTTGTTTTAGCATACCCAAGAGGAAATCTCCATTGGATTAGCCAATTTAAAGCTTAGCTACTCATGTTAAATGCAAAGACATACATTGTATAAAGAGATATGGTATTCAAATGGAAGTTTAAACTTGTATTGAAGTGAAGAAAAGTGAAACTACACAAATAAGTGCATTTAATACCCAAATAAAAAGCTTCAAGGGTAAAACTTGAATGTAACAATGGTAGATTGAAAGATACTTGACTAAACTTGCAATACACTTAAAATAAATGACATTAAGTGCAATAAATGAAACATACAAGAGTCTTGAAGAAGAATACAAGTGAAATGGGTAAAGGAAATGCAAAAATCTAACTTCTTTCCCGAAAACTTTGTCTTCCTCCTTGAGCTTCTTTATCTACAATGCTGAACAATCCTCTAAAATGTCAAGTGACATTTTCATTTTCGTCCATGGAGGTGCTATAGTCTGTGTGAGAGGCTTCCCATCGATGGGGGTCTGAGTTGATGCCTTGGACAGGCTAGGACAAGCCTAGCCTACAACTCCCCAGGGTTACACCTTCTCTCTCTTCCTCATTATTGCATTAGCCTCCAAAGTCCACTTTGAAGTGTAGGGAGGCATCTATGTCTGTAAGAGAAGACAGGGGCTAAGTGGGAGAATCATAGGTCCGATCCCCAAGTGGCAGAGCTTGAGTAGCAGGCTGTCTAGCATTTATGGGAAAAAATCTTCTAGAAAGTCGATGCAAACCTTCTCGAAGGTTTTGGCCGGATAAGGGAAAAAAGATGCCCAATGAGTTTAACCTTCTGAAAGGTTGATGCAAACCTTTCGGAAGGTTTATTCCATTAGGGAAAACCTTCTGGAAGGTTTTGGCAGGGCATAGGTAGACCAAGTGCAAACATTCCAGAAGGTTTTCTTCTATTTTGCCTTTTTCTTGATTACTTCACCTTCCAAGCCTCCCATTAAGCCATCCCCTAATTTCCATTGTCTTTAAGAACTATAATGGGTGCTTAACTCAAGTAATTTATAACACTTCACCTAAATTCACACAAAACTTTATCAAACGGTAGATTAAATGCATTTTTCCCCAAATTTACAACAAAAGCAAGTATAGAAAAGGTATAATAGGCATACGAAATGTGCAATATTTTGTGCTAGTCACACCCCCGACTTCAGTTTTGCTAGTCCCTAGCAAACTTTATTTCAAACCTCAAGATATAAAGCTAAGCAAATTTCATTCATACAAGTAAATAATCTAACATTCAAAATGCAAAAATGACATTGCAATTGAAGAAATGGACTTGGGCAGTATAAAATGAACAATTGTTGTACTTTCCATTAATCACTTTCAAAAGTTCAGTACAATGAGTTAGTGTTCAAAAACAAATTGGCCAAACATCCTAGAGACACTTCTACAAGGCTGATGAACTAACCCTAACTGTACAACCTAAAACCAAAAAGGAACAACAAAAATAACTCGACGACACAACTACTCGTCATCCTCGTTTCCATCATCTTCCTCATCACCATCATCACCATCACCATTGCCGCTCCCATCATCGTTCTCCTCATCATCATCGGAATGGTCATCATTAGAGCCTCCCACCTCAACGACTATAGAAGTCATAGGAGCGGTGGTAGAAGGTTCAGTAGCTGGAAGCAGCAGAGGTCCACTAGGAATGGGCTCACCAAAGAAAGTATACTGGAACAGCCTAGTCACCATCATCGACAACCCATACATCGTAGTCTCCAAAGCATCCAAATGCTGTGATACGGTGCAAGCAGGGGCAGAAATGGTAGGTCCAAAAGAGGATGATGGCCCAGCTGAAGATGGCTCTAGTACTGAGGGACTGGCTCTCTCACCTCCTGTCCTAGCTACGCTGTTATTGCTGCTTGACTTCCCAATGGCACCAGTCTCAGGGCGTAGCAGCGTATAATGTGCATAGTACTTAACCTTGCAGTGAGACCACATTCAAGTGACGAGATTGCCGAAGGGGAAGTTTGCCTTTGGCTTTGCAGCCTGACTAAACTCCTTCATCTCCTCCCAAATCAACAGGGCCACATCAATTGCTCTCCCCATCATAAACGCATGGAGGAGGGTGAGCTTCTCGACATTTGGGCTCTTCTCAAAACCCCAGGGCATCAAATTATAGTGGAGGACTTTGTTCATGACCCTGTAGGAGTGCTTGAGGACCCCAACTAGAGTTGCCCCCTTGAATATGGTTGGGTCCTCGTACGTGAGTTGGACATACTCAAACAGGGTCTTAATCCCTTTGACATTGTGTGGGTACACCGGGGTCGTAAGGGGAGGCGTCTAGTAACTCAACAAAGTGGCAATCAAATCAGATGTAACATTAAAGATCTTCCTCCTCACATTCGTCCTGAGAATTGAACCGTCCTTGCCCAACCCCATCAATTTTCTATAAAACTTGATTCGCACTTTTTCGTGATCGGATTTATATGTATACACCCAAGTATAAGTGGTCNTCAGCAAATAAACATATTGCTTGAGTTTTTTCGTCGTTCCTAATTTTCGACCATGATTCCGGTAATGTATATGTGGCTTATACGATTAGGTGATTGTCACTCTTCCTCAGATATCATGCAAGAAATGGAAAAGTGTGTGTGTGTGTGTACAAAAGTGCTCCCCAAGAGTAGAGAGACTTTCAAGTGTAGTGTTTTACTTGGAATTAAGTATTCCAAGGTCATCNCCAAGTATAAGTGGTCGAATTGTAGTTTTCTCGGTTTTAAGTCCAAGTATTGATCCCACAAAGAGTTTTAATAATTTGGAAACAAAATAAAAATAGTTAAGTTGTTAATTCGAATAGGACAACATGTGATAACTTGTGATGTGATCTTATATTGATAACTGGTTTAAGTAAACATTTACATGCAGATAAATTAAGACAATAACAAAAAGTATCCTTCAATTTAATGATCCGATATGCGTTATACTGGTCTGGTACTGGAAATGCTACGTTACATTAATTAACTTCCATGTTATTGCCAAGTCAATTGGTAGGTATGATGTATATTCACCATCACACAACAACTTCTTAGGTTAGCTGGTGGTATCCATGACAATTGATTAATCCAAGCAAAGTAGAAGGATAAGCCATTCATGAGGAATACTTGTATTATTCAATTGACTTTATAATAGTAGGTGCGTACATAATAAACCATAACACAACCACTTCTTAGGTTAATTGGTGGTATTAATTCATAACACAACAACTTCTTAGGTTAGCTGGTTATAGATGTGTCAACTGACTAATTCAAGTAAACCAGAAGGACAAACCATTCATGCGGAATATTTGAATTATTCACTTAGCTCCATCTATGATACATATACCAGTTAAACATTCTCAACGTTCCGGTGGAGGATAAACCATACCGGTATGAATGCCATAGATATTCGATTGGGAATATTATCATAAATTATACCAGTTAAACGATCTTAGTAATCCAGAAGGGCAAGCCAATCATGAGGATCACTTAGGTCATTAATCTGATAGTTACATATAGTAGTTAAACAACCCTAATAACCCAGAAGGACAAGCCATTCATGAGGATCAGATAGGTTTTGTACCATGCATTAGTTAACATCCTCAGGGTTCCGATGGAGGATAAACTATACTGGTAGGAATGTCGTGGTTGTTTTATCAGTAGGTTGATGATGCACTGATGACATAATTCCAGGCATAGCACCAAAATTGCGTACATCATTGTATCATGCATGAAACATATAATATATAGATATATAAATATATTAAACATCAACATTTCTAGAATTTAACTAGTACATATGTTTACCTCTCACTGGAGGATATAAGTAACTACTCACGCCCCATTGCTACAGACAAGCAAGGAGAATGACCAATTTTCATTACAAATTAAATTGAAAAATAAATTCTAAAACTTCTTTCACATGGAACAACTGAAACACAATCACCTTATTATCAATTAAGAAAAAAAGGTGACGGCAGTTCAACTATCCGAATAGAAAGATACAACAGAAATGTAGAAGTATAGAGTTTGGACTGAAGTGTATGACGGACTGGATCGTTTTGTAACTTTTGTTTTTCTCTTTCTCTTCTCTTTTCTTTTTCTCTTTTCTCTCTCGGATTTCTCTCTGGAGCTCTTGGTGTCCGGCCTCCTTTGAAATGGAGGCTTGCATGTTTTATATAGAGGAGGAGGAAGCAGGAGGATTTAGGATCAACTTCAACTGCCAATGGGGACCGTCCAGATGCCCCTCCACCGTCCGGACGGTGGAACCTTTGGATTCTCCACTTGCATGCTTGTTGGCTCTTCATGTGTGGAATGTATACTTTAGTCCTTCGTTGTTTCAAGCTTTGANAAACACAATCACCTTATTATCAATTAAGAAAAAAAGGTGACGGCAGTTCAACTATCCGAATAGAAAGATACAACAGAAATGTAGAAGTATAGAGTTTGGACTGAAGTGTATGACGGACTGGATCGTTTTGTAACTTTTGTTTTTCTCTTTCTCTTCTCTTTTCTTTTTCTCTTTTCTCTCTTGGATTTCTCTCTGGAGCTCTTGGTGTCCGGCCTCCTTTGAAATGGAGGCTTGCATGTTTTATATAGAGGAGGAGGAAGCATGAGGATTTAGGATCAACTTCAACTGCCAATGGGGACCGTCCAGATGCCCCTCCACCGTCCGGACGGTGGAACCTTTGGATTCTCCACTTGCATGCTTGTTGGCTCTTCATGTGTGGAATGTATACTTTAGTCCTTCGTTGTTTCAAGCTTTGACACTTTGTTCCTCCTATTCTTCAGTACTTCTGTATTAAACCCTAAAATTTTTAAACATGCATAATTAAAACCCTGATTTTTGCACAAACCCTAATTGACTCTAATTAATAGTTTTTGGTTATTTTATTTTACTAATTTGACTTATTTAACTATTCTAATTTATATACTAATTAAGGTTAGTCAAAACTCTATACATAACGCCAAGTTGTACCCACTTACCTCCTCAAACCAAATACCTAGTCCTTGCCCATTGATAACCCTCACCACTTCATTGGTTGGCCCAAGGGTAATCTTGTCCACCAATCGTTTGCAATTCACATTTTTCTCATTTATCCTTCGTCTAAGAGTGTCGTGTCTCACCTTTGTCCTCCTTTCTTCCCTATCCCCACTACTTGGGCCCTCAACGCTCCTCTTGCGGGAGCTTGTGCCCGTAGGTGGTGGGGTATTCCGACCCGTACTCTTGATGGGGGCGATGAGAACTAACAGTGCCACAACACCAACGAATGTCAAAAACCACATCACAAACCACTCAATGGACTCAGAAGTGTCGAGGGAGGTCTTTCCTAATTGAGCCGTAGCATGGGAGTTAGAGATTTTGGAGAAGATCAACAAGAACTTGAGAATTTGGGGAAAATTTGGAGACCTAGGGTTTTTGTGAGAACACCACAATTTTTGGTAAAATCTACTCAAAATTAACCCTAAACAAGAGAAAAGAAATATTTAAGGGCTTTGGGTGAAATATTTTGAGGATTGGAAGAGAGTAGAAGGAGAGGCGAGAGCTTGGGGGTTAAGATTTGAAGAAAATGTGAAGGGTTTCCCGAAAAAAATAGAACTTAAACCCTAGTTTTTGGTATTCTGGGCAAGACCTTCTGGAAGGTCAATGAAAACCTTCCAGAAGTTTTTGCTCATTGTTGGGGCAAAAGTTGTCCAATAGTGAAAACCTTCTAGAAGGTTTTGCCTTTGCTGCAAAACCATTCATATGCTCTAAATTTCACTTACAAACCAACTTTTTTCAATTCCCAAGCGTTCTAACAACCTATCTATGACATCTAATCTACCAAAAAATTTAACCACACATGTGACCCACAATTGAGTGATTATTGCCCAAAGTCATTTTCGAAATTGCAACATGATTTAAACTTTTGATGCTTTTATAATACAAGACATGGATTTCTAAGTTTAACTACCAAAATGAATACCCAAAATGGAAAACATAAGTTCAAATGACCAGGACATTCCTAAATCTTATTAAATATCAAAATTTGAGCAATATTCATCAATCCTAAAAACCTAGGGTTGCATGACGACATTGCTCAAATACCTAAACCAAGCACATATGAGCAACACCATGGTTTTAAATGCTAGTCTAGAGTATGCACCTACACATTTATTTTCAAACTCGTGTGTGTGTGTGTGTGAAATGGATATGTAATTTAAGCATTTATACAACGAACTTGACATTCACTGTGGCTATCCAAATTAAGCTTCAATGCAACCTCACCAAGGGTGTCTCTCAACAATGAATCACACTATGGTTATCTTGATATTCTCTCCATTGTATATGTGAGATAGAATCTTGTGCACAAAACAAAGTATGCTCACATATAATCCAAAAATGAAGTACATGTTTGAGAATAAAACAACCTTGGCATAATCTGTGACGCCCCTAAAACCGGGGCTCTTGTTGATGACCCGTCAACCTGCAAAAATGCCCATGAATGCTGCTTAATCCGACATCACGCTAATAGTATCCCTTTAACCGGGATTTTAACCCACACGTGTAACCCGTGTATGTTTTGTCATTTAATACAACCGCAGCTCAAAATACTACAATTCATGCCTCTTTATTGTCCAATTACATCTTTGGAACAAAAGGAATCAAAGGCCAAGGGCACACCACTTTAGTTTTAAAACTTTAAATTTTAGGAAACAGTACCGGTACTGTGTAGCGGTACGATTTGCCTTTTAGACAGACAGTACTGGTACACAATACTGGTACACTTTTCTTTCTGGACATACAGTACCAGTACTCTCTACCCTCTAGACAAACTGTACCGGTACACAGTACTAGTACACTTTGCCCTCCTTTGCCTGTTTCGCCTGTTTTTCATTTTAAAACAATTCCAAACAACTCATTTTCATCCATAACATATATAATGAAGTTTTCTACATAAAANTCTGCCTTTTAGACAGACAGTACTGGTACACTTTTCTTTCTGGACATACAGTACCAGTACTCTCTACCCTCTAGACAAACTGTACCGGTACACAGTACTAGTACACTTTGCCCTCCTTTGCCTGTTTCGCCTGTTTTTCATTTTAAAACAATTCCAAACAACTCATTTTCATCCATAACATATATAATGAAGTTTTCTACATAAAACCTCATTTACACAAGTCCATTACAATTTATTTACATAAATTTACATGCCCAAAACATTATTTTATCAAAGCATTACAACATTCAAGGTTAAAGGCCCCAAGTCGGCCTATCTTCACCCTTGAGGCCCTGAATGCAAGTCCTTCGCCGGCACGAATCCCGAACCTGAAAATGTGTTCCCGTATAGGATGAGCTACACCCAGTAGAGTATTTCCTACAGAGGCTATTCCCACCTAAATGCATATGCAATGTTTACATTCAATAATCGCAATCATAAATCCATTTCTTACAAGAACATGATATTCAAGATGAAATTTTTACTATGTCATGTCATGATATGAGGTGAGACTCACTCATGCATTTTCACCCAAGCTTACTCTAGCTCCCACAACACAATGCAATGCATGTGTGTAAAATATTTGTCCTTGATGAAATACATCCAAAGACCATTTTGAAATATAATCATATGTTCATAAAACCAATTCATTTATGGATGTTTCCCATCAAATGAATCAATTATATAAGAAAACCACGTGTCTTTGTTGGGTATCGGATTTTGGAATCACACCGCTTGCTCTGTACACTATTATACTTTTCCAGAATTTCACATCAGGAGAGTGTATGAACCAAGTAATCAGGCCTTTCACCCGAAAGAGTGTCTAGCCCTTCTTGCTATACCCGACACAAGTTTTCCTTTCATACAACCATGCAACTCAGTCAGATTTTCAATCCAACATTTCCCGAGCCCATCACCAAGCACCAAATATGGTGTTTGATCACACCACGCACACATACCCACCTCATGCCTATGGATGCGATATCCCCGTGCAAATGCAATGTAATGCGCCATTGCAATGTCGATGTCATGCCCAGTATGCAAGGAATGCTAATGAGCAATTTAACCATATGTCATGGCAATTTATATCATAAGCATATAATTACCATTCTCTATCACAATGTCAACATACCAATGAACATATACCAACATTTATATTCAATTAATTGACAAGTATGCTACCACATAATCCATGTCAATAACACACTTAAATCACAAGGCACATTATAAACATATAGCATGCCCACATAAAACCATTTTCATGGAATTTCACAAGCACTTCCATAACCAAATCAAACTAGAAATTGGTCTAGGCAATTTCTATACCCCCTTTTCTAATTTCCATGACTATAGGTAAGTCATAAGTCATCCCATACATATACCCATTACATATGAACACCATAGGATAGAGATTAGTCCAAACTAGGAGGAAACCCTACCTCTTGGAGCATAAATAGAAGGTAGAAACTTTAAGAACTCCAATACCACCCCAAAAACTTGATTTCCCCAAAATTTCTTCTTTGGATCTTCAGTGAAATCCCTCATTCTTGGGATGTACGCGTAGCCCTCGTCGCGTAAATGAAGTTTAACTCTTGGTCCAAGTGATTCTGACCAACAAAACTCCTTGGATAGAAGAAAGAAATGCAGAATCTAGGTTTTCTCCCTTCTCTTCTTTCTCTTCTCTTCAACGTGTGAGATAAGCTAACTTAGGGGTGAAAATATCTGATTTTTCAGATATTTAAGCCCTATTTATACTTTTAATTGTGCGGTCCACATTGCCCTCCGCACGTTTATTACTTCCGGGTCTATTTTTTTAACCCGAACTAATTAATTAATTCCCAATTTCTATTTAAATTAATTTTATTTGAATTTTTATCTAATTATAAGGAAATTTTATAAATTCTATTTATGGGGACCTTTGTGATGTCATTCGTTACCTAATTGTCTCGTAAAACGTACAAAATCTGACTATCTCAGAATTTGACAAAATTTTACATGACAGCTCGATTTCGCGATACGAATTCAATGGTGAGGTCCGTTGCATCATCCAAGCTCTAGAAAAATACTTATTTGAAACCCGTATTATAGTGACAAATTACCATTTTGCCCTTTTTCTGAAAAAATTTAAATTTACCCAGGTTTTTACATAATCTCATAAAAGGAATGCTAGGGCATTAGATAGCAAAATTAATGTCACACCCCGACCCCAGATCACATAGGGTGGGCGATGGACCGACCACCAAGTCCTTAACCAAGCAACCCTGTGCATAATAAATGCAAAATACAATGAAAGACAAATAATAAAGTGATCTAATTCATCGACCTAATGAACACTAGAGGAATAGACTAAACACCACCAACATCATTATTAAACTCATGTCAAATGATAACTAAACCATAAGGTTCACTACTCTAAAGTCTAAACATGAGCAACATTATTCCCAAAACAATTAAATATTTGGCTCCAAACCATAAAAGACATTTATTCCTGAAGACCTACAATAAAATAAATCTTCAATTCTTCTAATACTTTGTCTTCCCAGGGACTTACTCCTTCCCCTAATCCTCATCTGAAAAATGTTAAATGTTTGGGTGACCGCAAAGGCCCGTGAATAGCGACCACCTCTAATGAGGTGTGAAAATAAATTCCACAGTTTATATATAAAAATAAACTTTGATACATACATAAATACAATAAATTGTACTCCAATCCCTCCCACATAATCATTTAAACAAAATAATCTCATGATCACAAATAACTTTATAAATGAAAAGACATTTATAACTCAAAATATTCACACACACACACTCAGTCTCAAATATATTTGTCAAATTATGTTTGTTATCACTATCCTAGTAAGTGACTCCATCTCTTGTCATCACTAGTCTGATGACTGGCTCCGTCTCTTGTTACCACTAGCCTGATAACTAGCCCCTATGTGCACATCCGTATACCGACCATACCTGTATACAATCTCGTTACCATTTAGACCTGGTAACCTAGTCCCTTTCTCATAAAACATGATTTCAACACACAAACTAAAACTGTTGTTTTAGTGCCAACGCATACAAAATTTTCTTTTCATCACTAAAATACATTTATGCAATGATATAAAATCATCCCATAAGTCTTTCAAATTCACATGCATAACAATTCACAATTGCAAAACATTTAATTGCAACCCCAAATATCAACATATATCATATATATGAAAATTTCACACACACGCATCCACATGTTTAATATATAAAATCCTGCCAAAAGAAGTAGTAAACTACTCACATTGATTCCCAAAATCCAATTCAAAGCACTCTTTCCCAACTTCAATGCAATCACTACCTAATCCAAAATAACATATAACAATCAATACATATTCCTACCTTCGTCATTTTGCGATTCTATATTTAATTTTTATACTTTCTACCTATTGATATATACTTAATATATGTTTTACATATAAATATCCTTTCTAATACGAGTTAATAGGGTATGGAAGTATTCTAGACTGTTTAGGAAAATATTTCTAAATTTTTGGGGCAAATTATAATTTTTCAAAATTTTGGGGCCAAAGTGTAATTTCCTTGAAAAACAAATTTTCTGTTTATTGGCTTGCCATAAATTTTCCAGAATTCTATTCTTGCAACTTACCAAGTAAGGCAGTACTTAAAATCAAGTTTAAAAGAATAAGGGGGTCAAAATAAAACTTTTGAAACTAAAAGGGAGTTTTCTATAATTTTTAGATTTTGTCTTCTTCTTCCGGCGGCAGAACCTGGAACCAGTACTTTCTTTCCCCTATGTTTTCTTTTTGCTCTATAAGACATTAAACAAATTCTTTAAAGGCCTCAAAAACAATAAATCTATATTAGGTCTCAAAACACTTAAATTAACAACTTCCAGTAAAACTCATTTATACATTCATCACTATTCTTCACCATGAACATATATATATATAGATGTATATAAAAGTATTCCTTATCACTATTTGTGGTAACCTTAATACTATGTAATTGAATAACTTACAAACTTACCAATAATTAATGAATTCGTACCTTTAATGAGTCCACTCTTTTTTTCTTCCTTTCGTTCTTCTTTCTACCTTTTCTCTATCTCTCTCTTTCTTTCTTTCTCTCTCCCGCTGTCTATTCCTTCCAGCCCAATAATACTAATAATATATATGAGGCAATTAGGGCAGTCAATTTACTTATAAGACACCATAGTTATCACCCTTTAATGTCACTTAAGTCCCTCTAATTTCTTAGAATTATAGTGTTAACCATAACATATCAGCGTACAACCAATTTTAAATTTTCTAAATAACTTCCTCTCTTTTTTTTTATTTATAAAAAAAAATTCAAACACATACCTGTACTGGGTATTACAATCAACCTTTCTTTTTCTTAAATAGTACGCTATCCCCATGCTTTCTGTAGATCAATTTGGACTTTCAAGGGTTATAATGGGGCCTTGGGGTGATATTGAGGCAAATAAAATGAAGGATATAGGATAAAAAAGAGGGTTGTTCCGAGTGCATGACATTTATTTCAACAAGATCTCCCTGTTTTATGGGATTTTTAGTCTACACCATCACTTCACTCTTTATTTCTTTTTCTTCTTTTTCTTAATATTTTCCTATTTTTTCTTTGATCATTCTGTCTTGTTTCACCCCTTTGTCTCTCCTTTTTCCTGGATTTCTCATTCTTTTCCATTATATATTTGAATTCCATATTATCATCCCTTTTATTGGGTTTCCACATCACCATCCATTCTCTGTCATGTTCAATCATAATCAGCTCAAGGAAAAACCAAGGTGTGGTAGATTTTTATCATTTTGCACTGGCTTGGTCAAATGTGGGGCATGAAAATGAATTTACAACTAGGCTCAAACATGACACTAGGGATAATTTCACAAGAACAATGCAAAGGCTCAAATTAGAACAAGGATGGCCTAAGATCATTTCTAGATAGACATAGGGGAGCATTGTACATATCAAGACATGTCAATCAACTATCCAAATGCACCTAATCAAAACAAGCATAATGAGATTATTGAACAAATTTGGAATTTAAAAAATTGTTCCTTGAGTAAATGTAAGTTACCTTAAACAAAGGTTGGCACTAAAGCTCTCATGGGTTCTTACTCATCTCCACTATTCATGTCAAGCACTAAAATGTAAATCCAGTCTGTAAATTGCCGAAATTACAAGTTCATGGTGCACTTATGGTTGAGTTCAAAAGCAAACAAGTATGTAATAATTATAGGATAGAATAAACCTATATAATGTGCTCATGTATTCATCCTTCAAAGCAAAGATCAAAACTATCCATAAACCTACAACACTCTAAATAGGGGAATATAGGTGAACATTCAGATATTTTTCACAAAAGTTTTTAAAATTTTCACATATTTCTCAACTATTCATAAACAAAAATCTGTAGATCATGTCAACGATGAATTTCACTAGAAAAATTGGTATTATCAACAAAAATTTTCACAAAAAATTGGTGTATCATACGATTGGTGCACCTTACACCTCAAATTAATGCATGCATTGTCCTCAATGCAACAAAAAAGGTGTGATATGCAATGAAGGACTGTAAAAATATGAGTAGGGTTAGAGAACACCTCCATCTTGATCTTTGACAAAAACACCAATATCTGTAGTTAAGAAAGACAACACTCTATGGAAAATTAAAGTAAACATGAATAGTTGAAGGAAGTGAAAACGACTGTACACTAAAGACTATATGAACAGTTAATCCTCCAACAAGTTTGGGTAAACCGGATCGACCAATTCTTCCTCTACCCCTTGACCTTCATAACCCGCGAAAAATGGCTTAAGTCTTTGGCCATTGACCTTGAATGTCTTACCATCCTCAGGGTTGGTGATTTTCACAACTCCATTGGGGTAGGCCACCTTGACAAGATAGGGACCATCCCAACGGGATCGGAGTTTTCCTTGAAAGATAGAGAGACAAGAATTGTACAAGAGTACTTTTTGTCCGGGCTCAAATGATTTCCTTACAATGGATTTTTCATCAAATATATTAGCCCTCTCTTTTGAAATTTTTGAGCTCTCATACGCATCTCTTCGAATCTCCTCTAATTCATTCATTTCTAACTTCCTATTCTCTCCGGCCATTCCCAAATTGAAGTTTAAGGTCTAGACGGCCCAATAGGCCTTGTGTGCCATTTCAACTGGAAAATGGCAAGCCTTGCCATAGACGAGCCTATAGGGTGACATGCCTAGAATGGTCTTGTGAGCAGTAAAGTAAGCCCATAGGGCATCGGTCAATCTAAATGACCAATCTTTCCTATTAGGGTTCACCGTTTTCTCTAGGATGTTCTTTTTCTCCCTATTGGCCAACTCGGGCTTGGCCATTGGTTTGTGGGTGATAAGCGGTGGACACCTTGTGTGTGATGCCACACTTATGCATTAAAGATGCAAATGGTCTATTACAGAAATGCAAACCACTATTGCTTATCATTGCACGAGGCATCTTGAACCTTAAAAAGATGTTCTCTTTTAAGAACTTGACCACGACCCTGTGATCATTGGTCTTGGTTGGGATAGCCTTCACCTATTTGGACACATAATCTATTGCCAATAGAATATACAGGCAACCAAATGACTTGATGAAGAGACCAATGAAGTCGATGCCCCAACAGTCAAATATCTCAATAACAAGTACAATAGAGAGGGGCATCAAGTTCCTTCGGGTCACACTACCCAAACGTTGGCACCTATGGAATTCTTTGCAGAAAGAAACACAGTCTTTGATTGATGAAGGCCAATAAAAACTTGATTGTAAAATCTTTGCCAAAATCTTCTTGGAAGGGAATTGTCCACAGCACGCTTCGGAATAACAAAATGCAAGGACATCTTATTGTTCATTCTCAAGTATGCATCTCCTCATGAGTTGGTCAGGGCAGTACTTGAACAAGTATGGATTGTTGAACTAAAATTACTTCACATATGCCATAAACCTCCGTCTTTCCTCTGAGCTCCAGTGCAGTGGTATTTGTCCTGTTGCAAGATAATTGCATATGTCAGCATACCAAGGAAAAACATAATGAATAGAAAATAAATGCTCATAAGGAAAAGAGTTAGGGATAGGAATATGCTTATTAGCATCTTGAACCACAAGTCAGGATAAATGGTCCGCCACCACGTCTCAACTCCCTTTTTGTCTTTGACTGTGAAGTTGAATTCTTGTAAGAAGAGTATCCACCTAATGAGTCTCAATTTTGCGTCTTTCTTAGACAAAAGATACTTCAAAGCAGAGTTATCAGTGTAGACTATAATAGGTGAACCAATAATGTAAGATTGAAATTTATCCAATGTAAATACTACTGCTAGCAACTATTTTTCAATGGTAGTGTTGTAATTCATTTGGGCCTCTTTGAGAGTTTTGCTAGAATAGTATATTATATAATGTCTCTTATCTTTCCTTTGATTGTGCATTGCGCCGACCGCATAATCACTCGCATTGCACATAAGCTCAAATGGTAAGTCCCACTTGGGTGGTCGCATGATCGGAGGTGAAGTTAACATGCTTTTGAGTTTTTAAAATGATGTCTCACAATCATCCGACCACACAAGTGGGACATCCTTTGAAAATAAATTGGTCAAGGGTCAAGACAATGCACTAAAGTTTATGAAATGATGATAAAAACCAGCATGGCCTGATATCTTTGATGACCTTCGGTATGGGGAGGTTGGAAATTGCATCAACCTTTGATTTTTTGACTTCGATCCCCTTTTCTGAAATGATCTGCCCATTTTGTCACCATGAAGTAGCACTTCTCCTAGTTAAGGACTAAATTCTTCTCCTCGCATCTCTTAGGTACTCTTTCTAAGTTCTCCAAACAACCACTGCAGGAATCCCCAAACACTGAGAAGTCATCTATAAAAACTTCCATGATTTTCTCCACTATATCACTGAAGATTCCCATCACACATCTTTGAAAAGTCCCTGGGGCATTACATAACCCAAAAGGCATACATCGGTAGGCAAAGGTACCGAAGGGGCAAGTGAAGGTGATATTCTCTTGATCCTCTAAGCGATTGCAATTTGATTGTAGGTGGAGTATCCATCTAAGAAGCAATAGAACAAGTGTTCGACTACTCTCTCCAATATTTGGTTGAGGAAAGGCAAAGGCAAGTGGTCCTTTCTTATGCAAGAGTTGAGCTTCCAATAGTCAATACAAATTGTACATCTGATGACTACTCTTATCGGAATCAACTCATTGTCCTCATTTGCAACCACTATGACTCCCGATTTCTTTGGCACTACTTGAGTGAGGCTAACCCATTTACTGTCGCAATTGGAAAGATGATTCCCACATCAAGTAACTTGAGTACCTCGTCCTTTAGCACATCCTTCATAATTGAAATCAACCTTCTTTGTGGTTGTCGGGACAACCTAGAGTCTTCTTCAAGGTAGATGCGATGTGTGCAAATTAGGGGGCTTATCTCCTTGATGTCAGTAACTGTCCAACCAATTGCTCCCTTGTGCCTCTTTAACACTTCCAAAAGATGCTCTTCTTACTTCACTTCCAAAGTTGAGCTTATCACCACTAGGAAGGTCTTATGCTCCCCCAAGAATACATATTTGAGGTTGGATGGTAATGGCATCAAATCCAAGATGGGATTTTGCACAGTCGATGGAAATATCTTTTTCTCATACAAAGGAAGTCTCTCAAATGTTGGGGTCTATTTCTCTACCCCCTGTAAACTCTTTGGTTCCTCTTGATCAACAAACTCCTCCTCCTGCAACTCCAAAGTGCTTAATAGATCCTAGTGATCCTCCACCAATATATCAATCCTATTGACTTCATGCACTTCCTTATCATCCCCCGGTTGTTTGCACAAATTGAAAACATTGAGGTCCATTGTCATATTCCCAAAAGTAAGCTTCATAAGTCCATTCCTGCAATTAATCATGGCATTAGAAGTAGCAAAGAACGGTCTACCTTATATGACAAGAATTTGTGAGCTAAGGTTAGCAACCGGATGAGTTTCAAGTACAATAAAATCAATAGGGAAATAAAAATTATCGACTTGAACTAAGACATCCTCAATTACTCTCCTCGGTGTTCGAATGCTTCGATTCACAAACTAAAGACTGATTGGAGTTTGCTTCAACTCTTCAAGTTGGAGTTATTAATACACCGAATAGGGTAGGAGGTCGCTACTCGCCTCCAAATCAAGAAGTGCTTGCTTCACCTAGCAATTCACTATTGTGATGGCAATGGTAAGGCAATCTGGGGTCTTTGAAATTTCATAGTATGCTTGTCCTCAAGATAGAGCTCACTTGTTTGGTGAGGAATGCCTTCTTATGCATTGATTCGACTTGTGTTTGTGACCTACTTTATATCATACACCTAAGTATAAGTAGTCAAATTTTAGTTTTCTCAATTTTAAGCCCAAGATCGATCCCACGAAGAGTTTTAATAATTAGAATTTAAAATTAGAACAATGAAGTTGTTGTTAAAGTAGTGTAACATAAGATAGTTTGTGGAGTGAGCTTAGATTGATAACTAGTCTATGTAAATAAAATGCGTAGGTAAGCTGTTAAAAGACAATAATATAAAAGGTACTCTTCAGTTTAGGATTCCATATGCTTTATATTGGTTAAGTATTGAAAATGCCACCTTACAATAATTAACTTCCATGTCACTGGAAAGTGAATTGGCGGGTCTGATGTATATTAAACCATAACACAACAACTGCTTAGGTTAGCTGGTAGGTATATGCAACAATTGACTAATTCAAGTAAACTAGAAGGTCAAGCCATTCAAGGGAAAAACTGGAATTACACAATTGGCAGCTTTATGTATCAGTTAAACAACCCTAGTGAACCAGAAGGTCAAGCCATTCAGGAGGATCACTTAGGTTATTCATCTAATAGCTTTGTACCATGCAATAGTTAACAACCCATAAGTGTACCAGAAGGCCAAGCCATTCAATTGGAACACTTTAGATATTCCACCGGCAGGTTGATGATTCACTAATGACATAATTTCGGGCTATGTAGTGAACTTGAAAGCATTGGATATGCATAGATTCAACATGTCTAAAACCAATCAATCGAATTTTACGTAACTCCCAATTACGTACATCACTATATCATTCATGAAGTACATAATATTAGATAGTGTGGTATAGAATATTAAGTACTGCTCGGTGTTTATAACCATGAGCATATTATAAATATAACCATCCATCAGTTAAAGGAGGTATATATATCAATAAAGCATAAATAAACATCGACATTTTCATAATTTAACCAATAATATACATATGTTTACCTCTTACTAAAGGGTATAATTAAACTACTCACACCTCATTGCTACAAACAAGTAAGAAGTGCGGGTAAGTTTCATTACAATATTAAATAAAATACAGACACTGGCACTCCTTTCCCAGGGAATAATTGAAATACAACCACCCTAAATATCCGTTAAGAAACAAAGGTGGCAGAAGTTCAACTCTCCAAGTAGAAATTCATAATAAAAAGGTAGAAAGAACAGAAATTTGGCTAAAATGTAGGTTGGATAGGATCTCCCCTTGAATTCTTGAATTTCCCTTTCAAATGTCTCCTAAACTTCCCCTTCAAGCTTTCTCTCCCTCTTCTGGTTGAAGAAGATGGGCAGGCCTATTTTTAGGACAAGGAGGAAGCTACTTGAAAGAGGATAAATGACTTGATCCAATATGTGTACACCAAAGTGCAGGCGGTCAAGTTATAGTAATAATCCGATTAAGGCCGGAGTCGAATCAACATGGAACTATTGTTGGTGTTTTAAAGTAAGTAGTGACAAAGACCATGTGAGTGTAACCTTTGAGATACCCATCCCTCAATTTTGACTCACATCCCATACCCTTCTCTTTTATAGGTATTTATTCAATACAAAAATTAGGATTTGTCACATTGGCATTTGGGATTCCCTATGTAGTAGGAATGATCATTCTAGCAACAAGAATTATTATATAACAAACATTCCACTTTACCACCTTCCATGGATAGCTTTAATTTCACAAACCTCTCTTAGAAATGCCCTCAATAAAATTTCCCTCCGATTATAGTGACTTGTCTCTCAAAGGTCATGTGATCAGAGGACGACCAATCGAAAAATCACATGTACAATTAGTATGGGAGTGAAGCTTTTTGAAAGTAGAATAATCATATTTTTGGCATAATCTCATGGAAGAATATCGATGCAATTAAATAAATACTATTTAACACACCCCAACTTTTGGTTGACAACACACACATGCATCAGGCTTGAGATCAACTAGGACTTTTAATAGGTTGTAATGTGGCAAGAGGTCAGTGGCTAACGAAACAAAGTCAATGGTATTCAAAAGCTATCCCCTTTTTATGTAGTGTAGCACACATCTTTCTCACTTTTCGACATTTTGCCTGGAAATGGTATTTCTTTTTTTCATTTTTCTCATTTTTCATTTTCTTGGCAATATTCTGTTTATCTAGTCCTTTTTTGCCTTCGATTGTTTTCCCCGACTTTTCTTTCATTCAACAATAGTCATTATTGCCCTTTTTTTCTTGTTTTTCTGTATCATACTGATAGATAAGAGGGTGTAAGAAAATTAGATAGCAAGGTATGTCAATTATATTTTCCTATGGTTTGGTTATCATATGGGTTTCTTGAAAAATAAATCATTCAAGGAAGGCTCAAGCATGGCTAACTATGGATATAATTTTGTAAAAGAAATAACTAAGGTTCAAAATTAAATCAAAGATGGCCTAAGATCCTTTCTCAAGTATGTGCACATACATGTGTCGTATGAACAGATTCCTTGTGGGATATGACAATAGATCGCTTTAGTTTTCTCAATCAAAGCAAGTTTAATGAGATTATTCAAAACTTGAAAGTGAAAGACCTTACTTGAGTAAATGTTGATCTCCTCTCAAAAGCATCGCAATGCTCAAGACTTACCATGGTATCTTTTGTTATCTCCATTGGTTATGTCGGGTTTTTCAAGGAATGTCGGTTATATATCGATTCTATTTTTGAGTCTGATCATCTTATACCTTAAGAATAATGAATACCAATGTACATTTGATAATTGAGTATGAAGAAAATACCACTTTTCCAAGAAATGTGGTTTTAAGTCTAGATTGCTAAGTTAGGTGTCAAACCGATCATGTGATTAGTTACTTTAACAAACAGTCTTAGAATCCACATTTGTTCTATCATTCAATAACACATAACAATATAATGCTAATTCTACACATTCATTTAAATAGATAAAAGTGATAAACTGAACCATTCATTTCACCAAATATGATAGTTGAACACAAACACCAAGGATTCAATTCATCCAACCATAGAAGTAACAAAACACACAAAAAACTTTAAGCATCCACAACAAACCACAAAAGAAGAAGCTCATCTGTAAAAGAAGAAACAAACACTCAACTCAAGGACAGAAATCCCTCTCTCACTCTCCTGCAACTCCACTAGCTCCACCCTCAGAAGGAGACGAATCTCATCCTACTTAGCTTTGATGCTAAGCATGATGTCTTTAAGTGAGCATTGGGTGCTAGTGCTGGTGTTGGGTCCTGCCTCCTCTTGTTGCTCCTGAGCTCTCTTGGCATCTAACTCTCTCTCCTCCTCCTCATCGACTACATCTTGCACCTCGTCAACTCCTCGGGAAGGGGGCACCTCTTGTCTAGCTGCCGGGGCACCACTATGACCTTAGCTTTGTAGAAAAGTGATTAGCACAAAACTTTGTAGATTTTTATGCGCTAATCATCTTGTTTTAATTACTTTTTGAGATTAAATAATGGGAGTTGTGTTAATTGAGTTCTTAACGATGATATTTGGCGTTTGCAGTTAAAAAAGTGCTAAATGAGGCCTCTTAAGGCCTTCCCAAATCACTTGGGATGAATGGGGATGAAAAGGTAGCTTGGGGACAACTCAGAAGAGGAGGANAAAGTGCTAAATGAGGCCTCTTAAGGCCTTCCCAAACCACTTGGGATGAATGGGGATGAAAAGGTAGCTTGGGGACAACTCAGAAGAGGAGGAAATCAAAAATTAGAAAACCAGCCAAACAGTACCGGTACGCGTATCGGTACACTTTGTCTGATATGCCCAAATGCTCTGCAACTCAGATCTGCTACTTTGAGGGTCCCACCAAGACATCCTCCTACAACTCCTTGACACGCCCAACACTCAAAACACCCCTTGGGACACATAACTTGGACTTTTGGAAGCTTGGCCATCAATGAGGAGAGAGAAGAGAAGAGGAGCTGGGTGTGTAGACAAGCTCTGCAACCTCTCTGTCCAGGCCATTGCTCTTGTACCCCTATAGGTGGGGGTCACTTCTGGAGTCTAGGGCAGCTCTCCATGCATGTTTTTGGTAGGCAAAGACTCCATTATTTAGCATGCTACATTATACATAGATATAAGAGAGAAGGTCTGGTAAAAGATGATGAATAGTGTCAAGTGAGAGAAAATTGAGATTTTTGCATTTCTTTCAATACATTGTCTTGAAATCTCTGGTATGAATCTTTAGAACTTCATTTAATGTCATTAATGTTGTTTTCTTTCAAGTTCAATGCAAGTTTAATGCTCCTTTAAAACTTTCACCATTAATGCATCAAACTTCTTCATTTCCTTAGTTTTCAAATGGGTATTCAATATACTCGCTTATAGCTTATGCTTTCTTGTATCTAGTTGCTCTAGAATTTCATATCTCTACAATGCACTTTCATTACATTGTCAATTTCATTTTAAGCATGAGTAGCTAAATTTCTTAGTTAGCAAAACCAAGGGAAACCTCCACTTGGGTATACCATTTCAACTCATTCTCCTCCCTTCTTTCAGAGTCCAATGGTTCGGTTTGACTGGGTTGAGGGTGGATAACTAGGTGAGTCTTTGATATTTCGTAGGCCTAGTCACGGTTTATGCTTAGATACTCACCAATTTTATCCTAGCTTCCCATGAATCAATCGTTCCTTCATACTCTATTGGAGGAGGGTTTCGAGTTAAGATGGTATTCCTATTAGAGTGACCTCTTGGATTTGTCAACATTTGTTTATCATTTTATTAGCATCAAAACGAATTTCACCAAACAACTTCCAACAACCAAAGATTTTACACTTACTTTTTCTCAAAATCACCTTCTTCTCAGTTTACTTCCTTCCCCGTGGAAACGACCTTGGAATACCACCAAGTAAAACACGACTCAAAAAAGTCTCCTTGTGCTTCGGGAGCACTTTTGTACACACACAGACACATTTTTATGCATTTACACATCGCATTACCGTCGTTTCATTTTCTCCCATCTCCTTGCCCTTTCTTTTGACATCACCCACAGGAGAGTGACACTCCCCTTCATCTATAAACTATACATCCTAAAAGGTGATGTTTAGAGGTTAGAAAACTACAAGGAATTTTCTCAAGCAGAAAGAATCCTTGTTAAATGGTCCCATCGGCCTCTGTATCTTTATTTCTGGCCTCACCCTAATTCAGTGGTCCTTGCACATCTCTGTCACCAAGGTGCCAAAAGGGAACGAGTTTCTCTTCACATCGCATCCCTTCTTCATCTCTGTCAAAATCAGGGAGGGACGTCTATGATGTGGCCTTTCCCAACCCCTCATCTCCATATCCTTAAAGATTCCCAACTCCACAAAGTCACTTAAAATCACATCCCACTCAATACCACAACTTGGTTATGGTAAAATTTTTTGTACCTGTCTGCTTTGAGGGTGGTAGGGAAGCGGGTTTGATTATATCTTCGTGTAATGGGCCTCCCCTCTATCTTCTTGATGAATTCTTCCACCATATTAGGTTTTTGGCTTAGTGGGTTATGCCTAGCAGGGAGCTTGACTCTTGGCGGCATGGTTTTTCGGGCTTGGGAGTGTTAGGGCTTGAAAGACTTGATTTTCTTGAGAGAATGAGGATTTTTGATATGGGAATGGATTTGGGATGGTTCATTTTAGGTAGAAATAGAGAATAGGTGGTGTTTTGAGGCTTGGGTAGTGAAAGGTCACCATAGGGTTTAAGGTTTTTATGGAGTTTTGGGGGATTTTGAACTGGGGAAGATGAACTAGGCTTTTATAGCCTGAGAGTTGACGTTTGCACGTGTGTAGAAGGATTTTAAATAGATCATTCGAACGTGAGACACGTTCAAATGTGATGAGCTCCTAGTACTTTTGAGTTCTTTCAGAGACAAAAGTACTGTGAGCAACTTTCATTCGAACATGGATTTGACATTCGAACGTGAGCTTTTGGTTCAAACATCCTCTTGGCATTCGAATGCTTGGAGGTCCCTGTACTTCTTGTGTTTTCATAAGAGTCCAAAGTACTATTAGCACCCAACGTTCGAACATAACCTGGCGTTTGAATGTCAAAGCAAAACAAAAATTTCTATGCAAATTTATGTACACATTATACAAAAGGTATACACACAAATTTTGATCTAAAAATTCATGGCGTCTCATGATAAGTCCCTACCCATGCTTTAGGTTGGTATTTTGGGACATTCCTTACTCGGTCCAGTTTTCATTCCCGTCAAAAGAGTTTGTACAAAAAGGATTTTTACATTTTTTACAAAAAATTGGACCCTTGGCTTTTATCTTAATAGAAACACAAATTTTCAAATTTTTGAAAAAAAGTAATCGAATTTGAGTCTTCCTCTGTCTCTGTGTCATTTGAACAACCCGTGACTCTCCCAATTTTCTATCTCACAAACCGGTTAAGCAAACTAGCAGAATAGCATGGCGTCTCAGGGTAGTCCTTACTTAGCCCATTCATTATCTAGTCTAAATGATTGAGTTCGCGACCAGAATTTGGTTCAGAACACCGATTATATTTTTTCTCGTAAAAGACTCTTCCACACTGTCTATAGACACCAAGCCTTTTGGCACGACGACATTTAGCAAAAGAGCTTCTACCACACTGGGGTTTCACTTGCTCTTCTCAGATCTCAATTTTTCTTACCAATCTTGCTTTTCTCATGATCACAACATGCACATCAGATGGAAAAATACGTAGAACTCCTAGACTAAACCAAAATAGTTTGATCTCCATGCTTGCTAAGTTTTAAGAGTAAACCAAAATAGTTTGATATCCATGTTTGCTAAGTTTTAAGACTCACTATCTGGTTCTTTAACGTCTGCCAGTCACGAAGATGATTGAAGCTGACTCACAGGCATGATCATTAAAAATAAAAAATATGAGCCTAGGTACACAATTTGATTATAAACAACAACAACAACAAAAAATTTACGGGCACAAAATAGTTGGTGTAGTTCTCATCCCCTAACCTAAACTAAATATTGTCCCTAATGTTTCAAATTTACCAGTGTATGGAGCTTGGAGATGAGGTTGAAAGGTAGAGATCTATTCATCTGCTGAATCCTACAAGAAAAATACACAAATTAAGTATCGCTACACAGATCTGGGTTTCCAGTAGGCTGGTAAGCCTTGTCTGTGAGTGTGAAGAGAAGTAGAACACCCATAAATAAATACAATATTAAAATATAAAACATGAAACAGAGGATTGTGTCTGTGCAGTATATGGTCATGGGGCTCTTGGGGGTTGGGTCGTGTTGCAGAGAATAGCGAACAACTAAGAAGAAGAAGAGAAAGGGATAGTGGCGGGTGGAAAAAGAGGAAAAGGGGGTGGGGGCCTTATAAAGGTGTTCCTGTGGGTCGGGTTTGGTTAGCTTCTGCCTAACCCAACCCCTTTTTCTATCGACAGACACGAATCTCGGAGGAATATTCTAGATCCATTAAAAGAATTATTTCCATATTTTTAACAAAATCCTCCAAAAATTGTTTCAACCACTAACCATTAACAGTAAAGATATTACTGTTTAATGGGTTTTTCACTTCTACTGCTCCATGTTTAAATACTCTTTTGATGATGTAAGCCCTAGTCCACCTTAACCTAAACTTACCAAGAAAGAGGCGGAGCCTTGAATTAAACAACAAGACTTTTTGGGAAGAGGCAAAGGATTTCATTACTATATTTTTGTCATGAAAGATTTTCATCCTTTCCTGTGTAATTTTTGCATTGTCATATGTCTCATTTCTCAGTTCCTCCAATTCATTAATCTGCAGTTTTCATGAGAGTCCAGCCTTGTCCAGGTCAAAGTTCATTGCTTTAATGACACAATATGCCCTATGTTCCAATTCCACAAGTAGGTGACACAACTTTCCATAGACTAATCGATAAGGAGACATACCCAAAATTGTTTTAAAAGCATTGTGATATGCCCAGAGTGCATCAGTTAGTCTTGACGACCAATCTTTGTTGTCTGGGTTTACCATTTTTTCTAAAATTAGTTTGATCTCTCGATTAACCAATTCAGTTTGTCCAGTAGTCTGTGGATGATAATGGGTTACAATTTTGTGAAAAATCAAGTATTTTTTCATCAAATTCTAGAAAGGATGATTGCAAAAATGAGCACCCCCATCACTTATGATTGATTTTAGAATTCTAAACCAGGACAACAAATTTTTTTCTAAAAATTTGATCACCTTTTGGTGATCATTATTCTGACATGGAATTGCTTTAACCCATTTAGATGTATAGTCTACAACCACCAAAGTGTATAGATAGCCAAAGGAAAGGGAAAAATGGTCTCATAAAATCGATGCCCTAACAGTAAAAAATTTCAATCACAAGAATGGGGTTTACGGGCATCATGTTTCTTTTTGAAATGCTTCCCAACCTTTGGCATCTATCATAAGTTAAACAAAAGGAATGGACATATTTGAAAAGTGTGGACCAATAAATCTACATTACAAGATTTTTGCAGCAATTTTTGTTGATGAGAAGTGGCCACCGCATGCTTCAGAATGACAAAATGTTATTACTTGTCTGCTCTCCTGAGCAGGGATGCAACATCTTATGATTTGATCCCTACAGTATTTAAACACGTACGAATCTTGCCAAAAGAAGTTACGAACCTCCCTCAAAAATTTCTTTTTGTCCATCATGGTAAAGGATGGAGGGAGCGTACTAGTAACAAGGAAGTTAGCAATATCAGTGTCCCATGGTGTTTCATCAATCATAAACAGTTGTTCATCGGGGAATTTATCAGTGATTGGTAATCTATCTTAATGAAACTCATACGTTAATCTGGACAGATGATCTGCCACCACATTTTCAACACCCTTCTTATCCTTAATGATTAGATCAAAATCTTGGGATAAGAGTATCCATCTTAAGAGCCTTGGCATGGCATCCTTTTTTGTGAGCATATATTTTAATGTTGCATGGTCAGTGAACACATTATCAGAAGAACCAACAAGATAAGAATGAAATTTCTCCAAAGCAAAAACTACAACATGCAATTCTTTTTTAGTCGTTGAATAATTCATTTGAGCATCATTCAAAGTCTTGCTTGGATAGTAAATCACATGTGATTTCTTATCCTTTATTTGCCCTAAAACAGCACCTACAACATAATCACTTGCATCACACATTAGTTCAAAGGGTAGAATCCAGACAGGGGTTGCATTATTGGAGCAGAAATTAACATGCCTTTAAACATATCAAAAGCTTTCTGGCATGCTTAACTCCACACAAAAATTATGTCCTGACTGAGGAGATGACACATGGGTTTAGCTATGGTACTAAAGTCTTTTCTGAATCTCATGTAAAACCTGCATGTCCTGGGAATGATCGGCCATCCTTTGTAGTCTTGGGAGTGGGCAAATTTCCAATTAGATCTATTTTTTTCATGTCTTCTTTAAAGCCCTCAGACGACACAATGTGACCTAAGACAATGCCTTATGTTATCATGAATGGCACTTCGCCCAATTGAGTACTAGATTGGCTTCCTTATATCTTATTAATACCTTCTTTAGGTTCGCCAGACATAAATCGAATGAGTCACCATATACAAAGAAGTCATCCATGAACACTACCAAAAATTTCTCAACCATGTCACTAAACAAGCTCAACATGCACCATTGGAATGTTGCAGGAGTGTTACAAAGTCCAAATGACATCCTTTTGAATGCAAAGGTGCCAAAAGGGCATGTGAATGTTGTTTTCTCATGATCATCTAGTGCTATCTCAATTTGATTGTACCCAGAATATCCATCCAAGAAACAATAAAATTCATGGCCTACAATTCTCTCTAGGACCTGGTCAAGAAATGGAAGAGGAAAATGATCTTTTCTAGTCACCAAATTGAGCTTTTGATAGTCAATGCACATTTGTCATCCTCTGATGACTCGAGTTAGTACTAGTTTATTCGCATCATTTTCTTCCACTGTGACCCCAGACTTTTTGGGTACAACTTGGGTTGGACTAATCCATTTACTATCAGAGATGGGAAAGATTATCACTGCATCTAAGAGCTTGAGTACCTCTATTCTCACCACTTCCTTCATGTGAGGGTTTAGTCATCGCTGCATTTGATGAGAGGGTTTTGAATCCTCTTCAGGTATATAGCATGACTGCAAATTAACGGGTTTATACCTTTCAAGTCAACGATGGTCCACCCAATGGTGCTTTTATAGCTTTTAAGAACTTCAATCAATTTAGACTTTTGCAAGTCTGTGAGCTTAGATGAAATTATCACTAGGTACGACTTGTCCTCTCATAAGAATGCATATTTAAGGTCAGATGAGAAAGGTTTTAGTTTACGCTTTCGTGGCCTTATACTTGAAGAGAGTGGCTTTGTGCCACTTGGTGAAAGTTCCTCAAATTTGGGGGCTGATGTCTCAACAGAATGGGGCAATTCTTTGGATCATCATTTGTTGTCTCAGATGTGATAGATTCTAACAGAGAACATTTAGTAGAGTTTTCACATAATGTGTTATTCAGATGTTCCTAAACCAATGACTCAATAGAATTTATTTCTCTCGCTTCTTTGTTCGCTCCAGAATGTTTAGCAATATTAAAAATATTCAGCTAAAGAGTTATATTCCCAAAAGTCAATTTCATGACTCCATTCCCGCAATTAATTAATGCATTGGAGGTTTCTAGGAATGGTCAACCAAGGATAATGGCAATTTGGTTATCTGAATGCATTATTGGCTGAGTATATAGAACAATGAAGTCAATGGAAAATTGTCCACTTGGACAACAATGCCTCTTGGGATTTTAACAGACCTGTTTGCAAACTGGAGTGTAACACTAGTGGGTTTGAGTTTACCCAGACCCAACTACTGGTAAACAGAGAAAGGAAGCAGATGGACACTTGCCCCAAGATCGAGAAGAGCTTGTTCTGTTATGAATTTTTTAATGACACACAACATGGTTGGACACCCAGGATCCTTGTATTTTGAAGGGGTTTTGTGTTGAAGTAGAGCACTGGCTTGTTCCAGTAAGAAAACTCTTTTTTGGATATTTTGGCTTCTCTTAATTATGCAAATGTCTTTTGAAAACTTTGTAAAAGACAGAACCTGTTTAATTGCATCCAGAAGTGGGAAGTTGATCTTTACTTGCTTGAAAAGCTCAAAAATTTTTGGCTAGTTATTCAACTTCTGTACAGTTTTGAGTCTTTGGAGAAAAGGAGTAAGAATAAGGTATGAAGGTGCTTTCTCCTTTACCAGTTCTGCTTCTTGTTCAATCATAGGCTCAGGCTCTTTCGGAATCACAAGTTTAGGCTCCACTGGTGCATTGACTAGGACAGACTCGGGTTTTGCCTTGAGAATTAGCATTTCTCTAATGGTTTTGTTAGTTACCTAGCCACTTCTCCGAGTAGTGACAACTTGACCATGGTCTTGTGGGGTTTCCATGATTGAAGGATTTACCACTTGAAATTGGCCTTATGGTAGTTTTGGTTTGGCAGAAACTTGCCCTTCTTGTGTGTGCTAATGGATTGGGTCAATTTTTGGATGTGACTTTTGATATCCTTGAAAGATTGGGTGGTATGTGCCTTGAAATCAGTGAAGGCCTGCGTGGAATGTGTATTATACTTTGTTTGGGTTTGCATGAATTGGTTCAGTGTATCCTTAAGGCTTTTCTTGTATGGTTGTTGGTATGGTTGATATGCAGGAGGTCCTTGAGGTGTTGGTTATNTATTTGGGTTTGCATGAACTGGTTCAGTGTATCCTTAAGGCTTATCTTGTATGGTTGTTGGTATGGTTGATATGCAGGAGGTCCTTGAGGTGTTGGTTATGAATTTTGCAGATTCATGGGAGTTGGTTATGTTCCTCCAACTGAAGTTGGGGTTATTTTGCCACCCTATATTGTATGTTTCAGAGTAGGGGTTGGGGGTAAGGCTTGTTGAAGTTAAAAATTACATTTGTTTGTTCCAACAAGACCTCTTTGAATGCCGGAATGGTAGGACCCTTCCCACTAGGGTGTACCGTCAGTGCACAAATCTCAAATATTTGTTCTGTGGGAGGGCCAACATCAACTTGATGAACCTTTTTCATCTCTAAAGCTTCAAGCTTTCAAGATAGGGTAGACATTTTTGCTCTTAGGTCATCATCCTCTTTCAAGACATACTTAACCCCTTGGGAAGTGGATCATCCAGTTTCAACAGTGGTAAGAGAGGCTGAGTCCCACATCTGAGAACTATCAGATATGGTATCAAAAATATTGAATGCCTCCTCCAGACTCTTTCCCATAAACTCTCCTTGAGCCATCATTTCGAAAAACTAACATAGTCAAGTGGGCAAGGAGTCATAAAAAAATTCTACCAAAATCCAATTCTCAAAAGCGTGGTGTGGGTAGGACTGCAAAAAAGAAATTTGAATCTCTCGCAACTTTGGTAAAAGGTTTCTCCCTCTTTGACCGAAAAATTCATGATTTACCTTTTTAGTGCATTAGTGCAGTGTAGAGGAAAAAACTTTTTAAAAAATTTATTTTGTAGTGCTTGCCAATTAGGTATTGGAAGAGCTTTAATAGAATTGAGCCATTTTTTAGCTTTGTCCTTTAGAGAGAAAGGAAAAAGTTTCATCTTGGCCAGCTCAGAATTGTCTTGAAATGTTCCACATACTTCATCAAAATCTTTTATGTGTAGATATGGGTTTTTTGTTTCGAGTCCATGAAATTGAGGGAGCAGTTGAACTGTCCCCGTCTTTACAGTAAAGAAGGGAGCATTTCAAGAAAGATAAAACAAGAGGGGACACTATTTTTTGTGGGATGTAAGTAATCTTGCAAAGTTTGAATGTTAGGCACTTCCCCTTCTCTCACAAGAACTTCTCCTTGTCTCTCATTATTTGACATATTATTGTCAAAAGGGTCTACTACTGAACTAGGTGAAGATGGTTCAGACTGATTCGTGGATCCAACAGATGCTACTGGCAAATTTTGAAAGTGAGGATCATAAAAAAAAAAAAATTATACATAGTAAATCAAAGAAAGAATATATACAAAAAGGATGGTCTTCTTTCTTTTTACCTTAAAACACCTTTTATAGTTCCCCTGCAACGGCACCAAAAACTTGACTTGATCCAATCTGTGCACACCCAAGTGCAGGCGGTCACGTTGTGGTAATAATCCGATTAATTCCAGAGTCGAATCCACAAGAAACTATTGTTGGTGTTTTGAAATAAGCAGTGATAGAGACCATGTGATTGTAACCTTTAAGATTTATAGTGATGATGTTTAGAGATTTTCTTGGGCCAAATATATCATTCTTTCCAAGAGATTTTTCTAGACAAAATATAAGATAAATTCAAATGTAAATAGTCACCCTGTAGCTCGAGGATCTAAACACGTAGTTAATCATCCGGTTTATTATACTTGTGCTAGGTAACTCAATTAACTCCCATGTCAACAGTAAGTTAATTGGAAGATAAATGTGGATTGTGATAATTAAGCGCATGGTTTCGATGCCTTTTTAGAAGTTTTCAAGAATTGTCTGTGCCGAGACTCAACCATCTACAAATAAGCAAGTGTTTCTACAAGGGATCCAACAATGGCATTAATATTCCATTCTTTAAATGAAGTTCAATAATGGTAAAGATTGAACGGTAGTCATGAAGGTCTAGCCAAGGTACTTGCCTTGAACCAATGAGTCCTTCTATACAAGAGTCATCTATGTTATAAAAAGTACTCACATTTATACAAAGTACCTTAACTTTGTCAGATGCAATCAATCATTCAATAAGCAAGTGAAATATAAAGCATTTAAGCATAAATAAAATGCACAAATATAACTTTCGGATAATTTATGCATGTCCATCACCTCTTACTAAAGAGTGAATGAGAAACTACTCATTATTAATGGCTTTGGTAAAGCTAGAAAAGTGAGTGATGCTTATCCTTCCAAGTAGAGGAATTACAAGGTAAAACACAATAAGTGAGGAGCCAATCTTCCCCAAAGAATGAGTGAATTACGTTCCACCTTACACGGCTTTGGTAGAGCTCTAGAAAAGTGGAAGAGCTTCACTCCTCTAAGGGAAGAAGGAAGCTTAAGCAATAGAAGTGAAAGAGAATTAATGAAAGTAGAAGAAAACTAGTCACTTTTGGAGGGTTTCCACAACAACCAAAAGGTGATCTACCTTCCTTTTCGCAAGTAATTGAAAGCCAAAGTTTAAGACTAATTCTATAACAAGCTAAGAAAATGTTGGTCTAGTGCCAATCCAACTCTCTTTTTTGAAGCTCCTTCAAGGAGAGTATTTACAGGCAAGGAGGAGGGGATAAGAGGGTGTGAAAGAATAGTGTCAGGCCTTCAAAGTCCTACTAAAAGCCATCCACTCTACAGCCTATCTTCGAACAACGTTCGAACGTTGTATGGCGTTCGAAATGTTGTTACTGTCTTTGCTTGATGGGCATTAGAACATGGAGGATGCAGTCTGAATTCCCCACTCAAGTGGCTTGTGTTCTTCTGGAGATCTACTTCCATACATCTTGAACTACTGCCCTTGCACTCATTAGCTTGGTCCTCAATAGTGGAGGAGAACGTTCGAACATGTTTGGACGTTCGAACATGGTACTCAAGTACCTCAATATTTTTCTTCTTTACTGCAACGCGCCATGTCTCATCATTATGATCTTCAAATAATTGAAGGGAACATTCAAACGTGAGTTGGCATTTGAACGTTCTTGCTTTGTTCCAAACTTTTCTAATTTTGTCCCCCAATATGTTGTGTTACATTCAAGTTTGATATTTGTTGCCCTTGAGCCCTTGTTCACTTTATGGCCTGAAATGTCATCATTTAAACTTCATCAAAGTATAATTAGTCTTAAAAAACATAGTGATATGCTAATTTTAACTACTAATCCATAAACTTGAACTGCCTAAGAGGACCGTCCGGATGCTTTCACCACTGTACGGACGGTGCTGGTTTGCTGGAATGTGGTGATGGTTCCACAGTACTCTTGCATGTTCTTTGTTGATATTACATTTGCTTCCTTGCTGATTTCAGCTTTAACAGATTACTCCCCTCAATTTTGACAGAAAACCCTAAAATTTCAGACATTACACACATAAAACCTAGCTTATGCACCCTAATTTATAGTTTTTAATTGTTTTATCTTACAGAATTCACTTATTTAATTATTTCAATTACATACTTATTAGGGTTAATCACATTCTAGTCTCTAGTAAATAAAAACAAAATAAAGTCACTTTCATAGATTTTCACGATTTTATTTAGCATATGCAATAAACCGTTACCCCTAGGTGATCCCTAGTGGACGAGTTTTGTCACATGAAGGTTTTCAGTGAAGCTACCTACAAACTTCAATAGTTAGGAGTTTATATGTCATACTTTTTGCAGAAAAAATAAAATCAATATTCCTTTGTATTGTTAAAATACTACCTTTTTCTGATCACTATAAGAGTAACACATGTTAGTTGTAGCATTATCATATATTTTTATAAAAAAATTTGTGTGTGCAATGATTTCTTTTATCTCAAAAATCACTCAGGAAATATTACCATCTTTCGTGGTAGTGTTGATGTCAATCCTTCCCTAGAATACATTCAGCAAAGAATACATATGTTATAGTGACTATTCACTCAAGTAATTACATGTGATTAGAATATTGTTAACAAAGCAAATAAATTCACATGTAATAAATCAAAAGAACGGTTATTTGAATAGAACTAGAATTTGACATAATCTTACGAAAGGATATTAACACTAATTAAACATATTATCAACATTCTCCTTTTTTGGATTGATAGGATTAATACACATGCATGACTTTTGGAATTAAAAAGGACTTTCTTAGGGTTGTAATGTGGTCATTGGTTTACGGTGTAAGAAATGATGCCAATGAGATTCAACAGCTATCCTTTCTTTATATTGTGGCACACCTCTTCCTAGTTTTCTAAGACTTTCACATTGTTTTATTTCATTTTTTCACTTTCTTGGATCTTTTCTATTTTTCTTTTTCTCTTTAAATTTCTTTCATAGATTTTTCTTTTCTTTGAACTGTAATCATCCTTCTCTTTTCTTTGCTTTTTTCTATATTGTCTTCATCTTGTGCTTTTCTGTATCATACTGATTTAGAAGAGGGTGCAAAAAAATTAGATAGTAAAGGTAGGTTTAATATATATTTTAATGTGGCTCGGGTATTTTTAAGGTTTCATGAAAAGAATTTATACTCTTTTAGGCTCAATCATGGGTAACTAATGATATAATTTTGTAAAAGAAATGGTCAAGACTCAAAATTAATAAAAAAATGGCCTAAGATCATTTTCCAAAAATCATACACATGTATAATTCTAAGTAAAAACTTTAAGGATAATGCTAACAATATAATCTAATGAGATTATTCAAAGAAAATTTACAGTTGAATCGAAGATTCTTGTTTGAGTAGATGTAGAATATCTCTCCAAGAAAGATTGACTCAAATTCTGTAAAATAAAGAAACCTATTTTTGCTCATAAGAATAAGTTTAAACAAAAATATTAAGACAATATACAACCAAAGATCAGATTAAGAATATCCTTGTAAAGCATGGGAATAATAACCTAATTCAACAATTTATATGAAATAATCCTCCTAACTTAAAAACACGAGTTCCACATTAACTAACAAAAACAAAATTACAAACAAAAACATGTTCAAAACCAAAAACAAGTTCAAAACATAAAGTAAATTCAAGTGCATAATTAGGAGATGAGTAAGAGATAGCAAAAGTCTGTAGAATCTCCAGTGTCTCTGATCAAGATGTAGACGACCCTCCACCAAAATACTATTGGAGTAGCCTTAACATTTCAACCTGGTTTTGCTCATAATCAGCTATACGTTGATTGATCTGGGTGATGCTAGACCCAAGCTAGATAACAGTGGTTTTCAATCCTAGCAAGATTTTTGTGTCAATCCTATCATCCACTGGTATGTACGACTGATCTTCTTGCATTGGAGGTTGATCTGGTGGGAAAAATTCTTCAGGTCCTTGGAATGGCTCCTTTCGTGGTGTGGGTATTGCTCTAGGTTGTTCCTTGGGTTCAACTCCATGGTTTTTCTTCAAAGAAGTGTTGTCTAATGGTGTAAAATGCTCCACCTTTTGCCACAAGGATTTGTAATCACTCCCTTCTCCTTGCATAAATGTGAAACTAACATATAATATGGGAGTGAGGATTTCTTTCCTTGCACAGTAATCAACATTTGAACCATAATGAGGTTTGGAAGATCGATCATGTGTCCCATCCCAAAGGCATATAGGAGGTAGGTTTGCTCAGCATATATTTGATTTTTCTGAGCTCGGGGTAACAGAATATTTACTATAATCAAATTCAAAACTTGGTGCTTGTCCATTAAATCCCCTTGCTTTATATATTTGTGTGGCCTCCCCCATACATAATATCGATTACTCGTCAATTCTATCTCTACATTGATCAAATCAGGCACTTGTGTGTAAGGGTATTGCGGGTTGGGGTGTCTGTGCATAGGTTGAAAAATGTCGGCTATAGTAGCCGGTGTAACTTGAAAAGCTCTACCCTGAACAAACACACAAAGTTATCTTTCCCCAGTTATTTGTGCATTGCTATAAAATTAACGAACCAAACAATCATAAGCAAGAGTAATAAACCTAACATAATCTAGCCATCCACGTGCAGCAAGAATTTGTTGAACTCCCATATTTTCAAAATCTTCATAAATTATTGGCTTTTTAGGAATAATAGTTTTAGACATGAAATAAGTATCATAACAGTCCTATTGTTCAACATTCTAAATACCACAGCATTGTCCACATTTCTTGGCTGGGGCTGATGCGAAGGTGCTTTGGGTTGCAAAGATTGGCCTCTTCGTGCTTGCCTCAAAGAACCTCTCGTTCTTTGCCTTGGATCCTTCTTTTTACTAATTTCTCTGTAAATACTTACTTTCAACTGATTTCAATTGGTAGAAACCTTGAAAATGGCACAGATAAGTGAAGGATCAGATAAAATTTAAAGAAAAATGGTTGAATATAACAAATTTGAGAAGAAAATGCAAAGGAACAGTGTTGTTTTAGTATTTCAAGTTTGCGAGGGAACTGAAGTTGATCGATTTTTCATGCTATTGGGTATTTATATAAGCACTACTGTTTGGACACCATCACCACCACTGTCCGGACGGTGCTATTACACTAGATTTTGCATTGCACTCCAGGCAGTAGGCTATTGACTATTGACATTCTACCTTCTTCAATCTCCTGTAGCTACAAATTTAATTACAAGTTTACATATTCTAGGTAACTTGCTACATACTCTTTTTTTTCCAAAAAAATTGGTTTATTAATTATTTTAGTTGTTATTTATTATTTACTCATTTTCCTAATTAATCTATAGTTATTTACATTTATGTACCATTCCCAAAATTATTCATTATTTGATCACACTTAATTAGAATTATAATCTTCCAGATCAGTAACACTAGTGACACGATTAATTTCACTTCTCACTTATCTTGACAACAAATAACTAGAATAGATGGCGTATTAGGATATTCCTTATTCTACCCATACCTAATCCACTCGAGATGATCTATTGCTCGACCTGAAATTGGTTCCGCACACTGATTATATTGTCTCAAATGCATTAAATGACCACACCTCACACAACCACCGAGACGATTCACTCGTCGGCGTTGAGCAAATGAATTTTTTCACACAAGGGTTTTGCTTGACTTTCAAAGATTCCAAAATTTCTAACAACTCTAGCTTTCTCTATG
The DNA here is from genome assembly GCA_963454935.2 of Ilex paraguariensis. Lineage (NCBI taxonomy): Eukaryota > Viridiplantae > Streptophyta > Magnoliopsida > Aquifoliales > Aquifoliaceae > Ilex > Ilex paraguariensis. The sequence continues at coordinate 903,398 of CAUOFW020000947.1, read as the reverse complement.
ATCAATGAATGTATGTCTTTTGGAAAAAGGCCAGTTTCTTGTCCATTTTTGTAAACTCCCCTCCCCACACTCTTATCTTTATATAGGAAGTAAACATTTTCCTTTCGAAATGCTAATATTGCAAAACTTAGGTAAATATGTGAAATCGTTTGTAGTAGAACTTGTACCAACTATGTTTGATGTACAAATGTATGTTGTATAAGTTTGAGTTGGTGTTGGAAAGTTTTGAAAATGAAAAACAGATGAAACAGGCAAATCTGGACAAACAATATCGGTACCGCACAGTGCCGGTACCACGCTGTCCAGAGGACAAACAGTGCCAGTACCGTGTACCGGTACCATGCTGTCCAGAGAGCATAGAGTACCGGTACACTGTACCGGTACTCTTTCTAAAAAAATAGAAATTTTAAAACTGTTTTGCCAAGCTTTGGGACTGTATATTCTTTCCTTCAAATGTTATAAATGAATAATAATAGAGTACCAAGGATGGTATAATGGACCTCGAATGGGTCAATCAATTTAAAACCTTCAATAAGAGCAGTTCAGAGGAATAAAAACTTAGGGTAGTCACAGAGATCGAATTGGAGATACTTAGTGGCAAAACCTTAATTTAGGAGAAAAATGTAATTTTTCACCCTATGAACAGTAAAATTCAGGATTGGGCTGGCTTTAAAACACCATTTTCATCCCATTTTCTTTCATTTTTTCACTCCACTCTCACCCCAAATCACTTAGAACCCTAGGAGAAGATAAAGGGAGGAAGGAAGTCTCCAGAGGTTGGGCTTTGCTTGGAACTGTTGATTCAAGGTAGGGGTTTCTGCCCACTCTTGTTCATTGAAGTTAGGGCTTACATATATGTATTATTTTCACTCTAAATCATATATATATATGTGCTATGAAATCCTTACTCCTTGATATTTTTGCAAAGATTCCTATGTTTTGAATGAAGCTATGGTGGAATAGTTATCAAATATTGTTTTTCTTGTCTTAGAACCCTAGTTTTCAAGAGAAATGAATTTTCTCTTGATTTTCCTTGATTTCAAAACTTTAGTGCTTTGTATTGAACAATAAAATGGTATTATTGATGATGCATTGCTTATTTTTTATAATTGTTCTACAGTAATACTACATGTGAAATTTGGAGATTTTGGATTTGCTGGTTATTTGAGAAATTTATTGGGAATTGTTTCTCGTGTGGATGTTTGAATGACCATGGGTGGCCATTGACCGGGTATCATAGAGTGGGTAAATGCGTTTCTTACTCCATGCGGGTTTAAATTTTTTCTACCACTTGTAGTGGGGTTGGTGCCTTCTGAGGACCAAACCACTCTTCACTCATGGATACCGAGGATGAAGGTTAGTATACTATTCCTGGGTTGGATTCATCACTGTCAATGTGTTGGTATCCACCCTTCCTAAAGTTTGGATATCGTTGCAAGGATTGAGTGAGTGTGTGTGGGTCAGGATATTCTCAATGTGTTTATTCATGCAATGACATACATCATACTTGAGATACAGATACATGATGTGGTTGATGATATATTGCTAGCTATGGATTATTGTGCTAATGGTGGGAATTGTTATTTATGGTGGAATTGGTCTTACTATTTTATTTAAGTATTGTTATTGTGTAAACTTGAGATTCATTGAAATGTCATAGTTTTGTTTCAAAATTAATATATGATATTTGTGAAATGAGACTGACTTGTTTTATTTGCTTTCCAAACCTTGTTCAAGTTTGAGAGGATTTTCCTACAGAGCTTAGTGCTCACCCTTACATACAATATCTTTTTCAGATTATAGCCTAGAGGAGGGGCTCAGAGTTGATGAGCTGGCACTTTGGGAAGCTCCAATAGATGAAAATGTGGATCCCGAGGGGGATGTTTAGAGATATAATCTCTTATGTTCTAGATTAAAAAATTATTTTGAGACAATGTGAAGTCTAATATTTTGTTATTCTGCTGCAAGATTCAGTTTGATTCTTTTACATGTAATTGCCAAGATTTGGCATATTCTTTTGGAATAGTGTTGTACATATTATGCATGATGAATGAAATTACCTTTATTTATGGATGTTATTAGTTGCTCTCATCATGTGAATGATTTTAGATAGTAATGTCGTCCAAGGGGGATTTTTGGGCGTTACAAATTTTTGGTATCAGAGCTTAGGAATTAGGTCTTACATGGGAGCTGTATGTTATGGATTACCACTAAAAAGTTAGGACTAAATCGAATGAATTGTTTACTTAAAGCTTATACAAGCCTTATGCTTTAGATTAAAGTAATAGTTAGGATGTCTTGTACATCAAGGAAACTAAATTGTGAATTGATGTGCAGGATGGATGCTGAACGTGGACATGGACGTGGACGTGGACATGGGCGCGGTCATGGAGGTCAAGCAAACCCACCACCACCACCACCTCCCGATGCCATGAATTTATCAATACCTAAGGGAACTAACCACCTCGGTGCAACACCAAAATGGGAACAACTACCATATTAGTGGGGTTCATTCATTAGCTCATGTATCGGGCAATGGGGACAAAAATTGAAGAATGATTGTTCTTCGAGAAATTCTGAGGCAACACCCACCTACTTTCCAAAGAAGCCCTCACCCTTTTGATGCGGATAAGGGGATTCGTAGGATGAAGAAAATGTGTAATGGCATGGGAGTTGCCAAGGATCTTCAGGTCGGCTTATCTATATATCTATCAGAGGGGAAGGCAGATCATTGGTGAGATTCGGTGAAGAGATGGACGAACACAGATGCTCTTACCTAGGAGGAGTTCGATCAGATCTTCCAAGACAAAAATTTTCCTAAATCAGTCAGGAACAAGATGAGTGTTGACTTTCTCACTCTACGATAGAGTAGCATGACGGTAGCTGAGTATGAGAGGAAGTTTAACAAGTTATCCCATTATGCCACGAAGTTCATATCTACTAAGGCTAGGAGGGCTAAACGCTTTGAGCAAGGCTTGAGGCTGCCCATCCAGGAGAAGCTTGTGGCCCACAAGATCTGAGACTATGGGGATCTTGTTGATAGAGCTGCATTGGTGGAGAGAGACACGAAGGACAACCAGTGGCGACAGAACTTCGCGAGGGGAGGTCTGATCTAGACCGGTGCTAGCAGTAGTGAAGTTTAGAGAGTGGCACCTTAATGTCGTCCAGACCAGGTGGTTGGACAGAGCCTTCAGATAGTTCAAGGAGATGCGGTTACTCAAAATTGAGCAGGCACTGACCCGCGTCACTGCTTCGCATGTGGAGGTTTTGGACACTTCAAAAATAACTGCCCATTATTTTCAACAAAGACCAACCAAGCAGCGGGACAAGTAAATGCAAACAAGCCATCACTACGGAAGCCACTATAGCAGAGACCGTTAGGAGCTCTAGCCCCAGGCGGTGCCAATCAAGGAAGAGTGTTGCTTTGACCCAATCGGAGGAAGACGATTCCAATGCAATTGTGGAAGGTATCATTCTTCTTTATAATTCTTGGGCCCGTATTTCATTTGATTCCAGTGCAACTCATTTATTCATAAGCACTATATATGCTCTTAATTTGGGATTGGAATTTGAGAAGTTAGAACATGCCTTGAATATTGACACGCCTATGGGAGAACGATTGGATACTAGAAGGGTGTGTAGAGGTTGTGTGCTTCAAATTGGGGAGTAAGAATTAATTGTAGATTTGGATGCATTAGACATAAAGGGGTATGACATAATATTTGGGATGAACTTGTTGTCCACTTTCTGTGTGGTAATGGATTGTTTTCGTAAACATATTTCATTTCAATTACTGGGAGGGGTTGTTTTTAGTTTCATGAATGAACGAAAATTCTTCCCATCCATTTCCTACTATGGGTAAAAGATTCTTGAAAGCTAAGGCGGGAAGCCATTTGAGTTTCTTAGCTAGCTTGATGGGAGTTGATCAGGATAGATCCCAACCAGACGTGGTATTGATAGTGTTGGAGTTTCTGGATGTCTTCCCAGATGAACTACCAAGGTTACCCTCACAGAGAGAGATTGAGTTTAGTATTGGTCTCTATCCGAGACCCACACCCATATCCATTACTCCCTATCGGATGGCATCTTTGGAGTTAAAGGACCTAAGGAAGCAGTTAGACCATCTTTTGACTATTAGGTTTATTCGTTTAAGTACTTCACCTTGGGGAGCCCCAGTCCTGTTTGTGAAGAAGAATGATGAAACACTTTGGTTATGCATAGACTACCGAAGGTTGAATCGGGTGACAGTGAAGAATAAATACCCATTGCCACGAATTGATGATTTATTTGATCGGCTGAGGGGTTCTCAGTGTTACTCCAAGATTAATCTTCGTACCGGGTACCATCAACTACAGATCAAGGAGGAGGATATTCCTAAGATAGCTTTCTATACCCGTTATGGTCACTTCGAATATACGGTAATGCCATTTGGACTAACTAATGCTCATGTAGCCTTCATGGATTTGATGCACAAGATATTCTGGCCGTATCTAGATCAATTTTTCATTGTGTTTATTGATGACATATTAATTATCTTCACGGACACAAGGGGAACATGAAAACCATCTTTCTGTAGTGCTACAGACATTGAGAGAGCATAAGTTATATGCTAAGATGAGTAAATGTGAGTTCTAGATGAAGGAAGTAAAATTCATTGGCCACGTTATGTCAGAAAAGGGTGTAGCTATTGACCCTACAAAGATTGAAGCCATGATAAAATGGGAACCACCAAGGAATGTGACTGAAATACGTAGTTTTCTAGGATTAGTAGGCTATTATCAGAGGTTTGTGAAAGGTTTCTCAAAATTAGTGATGCCAATGACATGCCTTACGAAGAAGGGGGAAATATTCGTATGGACTCAAGAGTGTGAGCTAGCTTTTCACACCTTGAAAAAAAGGTTGACAATAGCTCCTATCCTCATTATTCTGAGCAGTGGGGAAGGATATGATGTTTACACAGATGCTTCGTTGCGAGGCTTGCGATGTGTGCTAATGCAAGGAGGTAAGGTAGTTACTTATGGCTCGAGGCAACTCAAGATTCATGAGCAGAACTATCCCACTAATGACTTGGAGCATGCCGCTATGGTTTTTGCTTTTAAGTTGTGGAGGTGTACCTTTATGGAGAAAAGTTTCAAGTGTTTTTAGATCATAAGGCCTTAAGTATATCTTCACACAGAAAGACTTGAATCTTCGGCAAAGAAGGTGGATTGAATATCTAGAAGCTACGATTTCACACTCAACTACCATCCGAGGAAGGCTAATGTAGTAGCAAATGAACTTATCCAAAAATCTCGGGGCAAAATCAATGTTCTTACTGTTCATAGGTGGAAGATGATTGATGCTTTGGAGGAGTTAGATCTATTGGTGGATAGACGAGAAGGTCGACCATGCTTATTTAATCTTGTAACTCAACCAATTCTCTGAAAAAGGATTGTGGAGTTAAAACGATTAGATACCAAATTGGAAAATATCTGGGGTAGATTGGAAAGGAATGATGCTGTTGAGAATTGGTCTATACATGATGATGAGTTACAGTTTCATGGAAGGCTATGTGTACTAAACAATGACCAAGTATGGGAAGAACTATTGGGTGAGTATCATCGTTCAAAATTTTCCATACATCATGGTAGTACCAAGATGTATATAGACATGAAGCATCAATATTGGTGGAAAGGAATGAAACAAGACGTGGGTAAGTACGTTGCCAAGTGTACGGTGTGTGAGCAAGTGAAGGTGGAGCGTCAAAACCCCTGAGGATTACTACAATCCTTGCCTATCCCAAAGTGGAAGTGGAATCACATCACCATGGATTTTGTTTATGGTTTTCCACGGATGTCACGAGGGCATAATGCAGTATGAGTCATTGTGGATAGACTCACCAAGTTCACTCATTTCTTGAGTATGAAGACCACTGAATCCTTAGAGACCTTGAGCAAGCATTACATCCTTATATTGTTAGATTACATGGAGTCCCACTCTCTATCGTGTCGGATCATGGTTCTCAGTTTGTGGCTCAATTCTGGCAAAGTCTACAACAAGTTATGGGGACAAAGTTACATTTTAGCACCGCCATTCATCCTTAAATAGATGGCCAATCCGAGAGGGTGATACTTATCTTGAAGGACATGTTACGTGCTTGTGTGTTGGACTTCAAGGGAAGTTGGAGTGATCATTTTTGATTGGTAGAATTTGCATATAACAACAATTTTCAATCTAGCATCGGCATGACACCTTATGAGGCATTGTATGGAAGAGCATTTAGGTCCCCGACTTGTTGGTTCGAAGCTGGAGAGAGAAGCTTCTTTGGGCCATAAATTGTTCGGGAGACTACGAAGAAAATTCAACTCATCCATGATAGAATACGCACAGCACAAAGTAGATAGAAAAGGTATGCGGATAGAAGACAAAGACCATCGAAATTCCAAGAGGGGGACTATGTGTTCCTCAAGGTGTCACCTAAGAATGGGGTGTTTAGATTTGGCAAGAAGGGAAAATTAGCTCTAACGTACATTGGACCATTTGAAGTGATCAAAGCGGTGGGCAAAGTAGCGCATCAAATTCGGTTACCAACCCAATTTTCAGGGGTGCATGACGTGTTCCATGTTTCAATGTTAAGAACGTGTCAATCAGATACAACGCATGTCATGGATTTGGAGGATATTGAAGTTCAAGATGGAGCAACATATGAAGAACAACCGGTGAAGATTCTTGACACCAAGGAGAAGGTGTTTTGCAATAAAGTAATCCAACTAGTGAAAGTCTTGTGGCAACATCACGGGGTGGAGGAAGCCACTTAGGAACCAAATCTGGAGATGCTAGAGAAGTACCCTCATTTGTTCGCTACTTGAGGTAAGTTTGGAGGATGAAACTTTCTTTAAAGGAGGTGGATTGTAAACTCCCCTCCCTACACTCTTATCTTTATATACCAAGTAAACATTTCCTTTCAAAATGCTAATATTGCAAAACTCGGGTAAATATGTGAAATCATTTGTAGTAGAACTTGTACCAACTATGTTTGATGTACAAATGTATGTTGTATAAGTTTGAGTTGCTGTTGGAAAGGTTTGGAATGGATTGGAAATGAAAAACAGGTGAAACAGGCAAATCCAGACAAATAGTACCGGTACCGCGTACTGGTACCATGTTGTTCAGAGAGCATAGAGCAACTGTACCGGTACTCTTTCTAAAAAAATAGAAATTTTAAAACTGTTTTGCCAAGCTTTGGGACTATGTATTCTTTTCTTCAAATGTTATAAATGGACAACAATAGAGTACGGATGATGACATATTGGACCTCAAATGGGTTAATTGATTTAAAACCTTTATTAAGAGAGGTTTGAAGGAATAAAATAATAATTTTAGTGTTTCAGGTGAAATTACTTTAGTATAAAGATAAATCATAAAACTAAATATTTTTAGGTTAAAATAACATTAAAAATGAATTCGAAACATCTAAAAACCTTAGGGTACTCATAGAGATCGAATTGGAGATACTTAGTGGCAAAACCTTAATTTAGGAGAAAAATGTAATTTTTGGCCCTATGAACAGTAAAAGTTGGGATTGGGCTGGCTTTAAAACACCATTTTCATCCCATTTTCTTTCATTCTTTTACTCCACTCTCAGCCCAAGCCACTCAAAACCATAGGAGAAGGTAAAAGGAGAAAGAAAAGGGAGGAAGGAAGTCTCTAGAAGTCTCTAGAGCTTGGGCTTTGCTTGGGACTTTTGATTCAAGGTAGGGGTTTCTTCCCACTCTTGTTCATTGAGGCTAGGGCTTACATATATTTATTCGTTTCACTCTGAATCATATATATATGCTATGGAATCCTTACTCCTTGATATTTTTGCAAAGATTCCCATATTTTGAAGGATGTTATGGTGGAATAGCTATCAAATCTTGTTTTTCTTGTCTTAGAACCCTAGTTTTCAAGAGAAATGAATTTTCTCTTGATTTTCCTTGATTTCAAAACTTTAGTGCTTTGTATTGAACAATAACATAGTATTGTTGATGATCTCTTGCTTATTTTCTGAAATTGTTCTATGGTAACACTACATGTGACATTTGGTGATTTTAGATTTTCTTGTTATTTGAGAAATTTGTTGGGAATTGTACCTCTTGTGGATGTTTGGATGACCATGGGTGGCTGTTAACGGGTATCATAGAGTGGGTAGATGCGTTTCTTACTCCGTGCGGGTTTAAATTTTTTCTACCACTCGCAGTGGGGTTGATGCCTTGTGAGGACCAAACTACTATTCGCTCACAAGTACCAAGGAAGAGGGTTAGTAGACTATTATTGGGTTGGATTGGTTACTGACAATGTGTTGGTATACGCCTTTCCTAAAGGATGGATATCCTTGCGAGGATTGGGTGTGTGTGTGTGGGCCAAGATATTCTCAATGTGTTTATTCATGCAATGACATACATCATACCTGAGATACAAATACATGACATGGTTGATGATATATTGCTAGCTGTGGATTATTGTGCTAATGGTGGNGCGAGGATTGGGTGTGTGTGTGTGGGCCAAGATATTCTCAATGTGTTTATTCATGCAATGACATACATCATACCTGAGATACAGATACATGACATGGTTGATGATATATTGCTAGCTGTGGATTATTGTGCTAATGGTGGGAATTGTTATTTATGGTGGAATTGGTCTTACTATTTCATTTAAGTATTGCTATTGTGTAAACTTGAGATTCATTGAAATGTCACGGTTTTCTTTCAAAATTAATATATGATATTCGTAAAATAAGACCGACTTGTTTTATCTGCTTTCCAAACCTTGTTCAAGTTTACGAGGATTTTCCTATAGGGTTTAGTGCTCACCCCTACATAAAATATCCTCTTCAGATTATGGCCTACAGGAGGAGCTCAGAGTTGATGAGCCGACACATTGGGAAGCTTCAATAGATGGAAACATGAATCCCGAGGGGGATGTTTAGAGATATACTCATGCTCTAGACTAGGAAATTATTTTGAGACAATGTGAAGTCTAATATTTTGTTATTTTGCTGCAAGATTAAGTTTGATTCTTTTCAATGTAATTGCCATGATTTGTCATATTCTTTTGGAATGGTTTTGTAGATATTATGGATGATGAATGAAATTACCTTTATTTATGGATGTTATTAGTTGCTCTCATGATGTGAATGGTTTTAGATAGTAATGTCGTCCAAGGGGGATTTTAGGGTGTCACAATTATTTTTCAAAAACTTTTAAAAATGACTCACTAACTGGTTGTTTAACGTCTGTCAGTCAGAAAGACAATTTTAAAAGACAGACACAAATATAAGTAATTCCCTGCACCCAACTTAAATTAAACATTCTCTGCAACATATAAAACAATGAAAATATAGAAATGCTAATCAAGTGTGGAAGGTAAAACAAGTCCTAATATAAAACTTAATCTGTAAAACAAACAACAAACTACTATTTAATATCAAACAACAATATAAATTTTTCAGAACACATAGGTTGGCTCTAACAACTATATAGAAGTTACAACTTGACTAAATTCATCATAATAGCGTTTAAGCCTTTGACCATTGACTTTAAAAACATTCCCGATTAATGGATTCTCAATTTCAATTGCTCCATAATTAAAAACTTGCTTGATAATGTAAGGACATGTTCATTTAGATCTTAACTTTCTAGGAAATAAACGAAGCTTAGAATTATATAACAGAACTTTCTGAGAATGTTCAAAAGACTTCTGCATGATATTTTTACCATGAAAAATTATTGTTCTATACTTGAAAATCTTTGCATTTTCATAAGTTTCATTTCTTAATTCTTTCAATTCATTAATTTGAATTTTACGAGATACTCCAGCTTTATCCATGTCAAAATTCATCACTTTGATTGCCCAATATGCTTGATGTTCTAATTCTACAGGCAAGTGACATGGTCTACCAAAAACTAACCGATAAGGAGACATACCTAAAATAGTTTTATATGTAACATGATAAGCCCAAAGCACATCAGTTAATGTCAAATACCAATCCCTACAATCCGGATTTACTATTTTTTCTAAAATGTATTTTATCTCTCTATTAGATAATTCAGCTTGTCCACTTGTCTGTGGATAATACAGATTGAATATTTTATGAGAAATCAAGTATTTTTTATAAGATTTTCAAAAACATTGTTACAAAAATGTGATCCACCACTAATAATGGTTCGAGAAATTGTAAATCTGAACAAATTATTTTCTTTCAAAAATTTGACCATTGTTCTGTGATCATTATTTCTATATGAAATTGTCTCTACCCATTTCGAGACATAATCAAATGCTACCAAAATGTACAGATATCTAAAGGATGGGGGAAGACCCATAAAATATGCCCACAAGAATAAAAAATTTTAACAATTAAAATAGGGTTTAAAGGCATCATATTTTTTTTTCTTTTTGAAATATTTCCCATTCTTTCATATCTGTCAGAATTTAAACAAAAAAATAAGTACATCTTTAAAAGTAGTTGGCCAATAAAATTTACACTACAAAATTTTAGCAGTGGTTTTTCTTTGAAGCAAAGTGGCCTCCTCAAGCTTCAGAGTACAAAATTGAATTAATTGGCATATTTCATGATTAGGTACACAACGTCTTATTATCTGATCTTTACCGTATTTAAACAAATAAGGATCTTCCCAGGAAAAATTACGTACCTCACTCAGAAACTTATTTCTATCAGTCCAGATATAATGAGAAAGAATGGTACTAGTAGCTAAATAATTCGCTATATCTGCATACCATAGTACTTCTGTTATTGCAAAAAGTTGTTCATCTAGAAAAGTTTCTCTAATTGAAATTGGTTCTTCCTTTATATCATAATTTAGCATTGATAAGTGACCTGCTCCCACATTTTTAACTCATTTCTTATCCTTAATGATAAGATCAAATTCTTGAAGTAACACTATCCAACATAGGAGACGTGGTTTAGCATCTTTCTTAGTAAGTAAGTATTTTAAAGCTGCATGATCTATAAATACAACAATTGATGATCCAACTAGATATGAACAAAATTTATCTAATGCAAACACATCAGCAAGAAATTCTTTCTCTGTAGTTGAATAATTTATTTGTGCATTATTTGGAGTTTTGCATGCATGGTAAATAACATAGGGCTTGTTATATTTTCTTTGACCTAATACAACTCCTATTGCTTAATCACTAGTATCACACATTAATTCAAAAGGTAAAGACCAGTGAGGAGGTTGCATAATAGATGTAGAAATAAACATGTTTTTCAATTTATCAAATGCTAATTGACATGCATCATTCCATTCAAATAATACACCCTAACACAAAAGATTGCATATAGGTCTAGATATTAAACTGAAATTTTTAATAAATCTTCTATAAAATCATTCATAACCCAGAAAAGATCGAATATCTTTCACAGTTTTAGGTGGAGGAAGATTGGCTGTCAAATCAATTTGGGATTTATCAACTTCAATTCTTTTTTCATAAACTACATGAACTAAAAAAATACCTTGTGTAACCATGAAATGACATTTTTCCCAATTTAAAACAAGGTTTGTTTCCACACATTGAATAAGAACTTTTTAAAGATTTTCTAAACATAAATGAAATGAATCACCATATACCAAGAAATTGTCCATAAAAAATTCTAAATATCATTCCTCCATATCACTAAATATACTTAACATGTAACATTGAAAGATAGCTAGAGCATTACATAATCCAAAAGGCATCCTTTTATAAGCAAAAGTACCAAAAGGACATGTAAATATGGTTTTTTCTTGATCATCTATTGCCATTTCAATCTGATTATAATCATAATATCCATCCAAAAAATAGTAATAAACATGACCAGCTATTCTTTCCAAAACTTGATCTAAAAAAGGTAATGAAAAATGAACTTTTCTTTTGAGGAAATTTAGCTTTCGATAGTTAATACACAGACGCCAACCAGTGGATGTACCTATGGAGACTAATTCATTTTATTGATTTTTTATTACCGTAATACCAGACTTCTTAGGGACTACCTATGTAGGACTAAACCATTTAATATCAATTATAGGATAAATAATATTAGCATCTAACAACTTAAGTACTTCAGCGCAGACTACTTCCTTCAAGTGTGGAATCAGTCTTCTTTGCATCTGATGAGATGGTTTAGAATCTTCTTATAAATATATACAATGAGTACATAGAAGTGGGCTTATACCTTTTATATCTACTATTGTCCATCCAATAACACTTTGGTGATTCTTTATAACTTTTGTCAATTTTTTTTCTTGAATTCCAGACAATTTTGAGGATATATATCACTGGATAGATTTCATCTTCCCCCAAAAAGACATATTTTAAGTTAGTGGGGAGAGGTTTCAATTCTGGTTTAAAAAATTTGACATTAGCTTCTACAGACTTAGGCAACAATTTTTCATATTTTGGATTCCATGCTGATATATCTTCAGATTCACTATCAGGTATAGACTCTAATGTATATAATTCTTTTTTCATACACGCATTTTAAAATAAATTTGAGTTAATAACTCAATACAATTTACTTTATGGAATTCTTCTTCTTCTCTGGGTTGTTTTGCAATGTTAAAAATATTTAATTCCAAAGTCATGTTTCCAAATGAAAGTTTGATGACTCCATTCCTACAATCAATCAATGCATTTGATGTAGCTAGGAATGGTCAATCCAAAATAACAGGTATGAACATAGATGCATGAAAAATTGCTTGTGTATTTAAAATAATAAAATCTATAGGAAAATATAATTGATTAACTTGGGCAAGAACATCCTCCACAATTCCTTGTAGAGTTTTTATCGATCGGTCTTTTAATTGTAGTGTAACATTGGTAGGTTTTAACTCACCTAACCCTAATTGTGTATACAACGAATATGACATTAAATTAACACTAGCTCCAAGATCTAACAGAGCTTGTTCAATTCGAAACTTTTCAATGATGCATGAGACTATAGGACTACCCGGATCTTTGTACTTAAGAGAGTGTTATGTTGTATTATAGCACTAACTTGTTTAGTTAGAAATGTTTTCTTTTGTACATGGGTTTTTCTTTTTACCATGCAAAGATCTTTCAAAATTTTGGCGTAAGCTGGAACTTGTTTAATTGCATCAAAGAAAGGAATGTTAATCTTTACTTGTTTAACAGCTCAAGAATTTCAGAATGATCTTTCAAAGATGAAGTCTTTTTAACCCTTTGAGGAAAAGTTAAAGGAATAGGACGTGGATGATATTCTTCATTTTGTATTTCTAGTTGATTCCAACTAAAGGTTCAGGTTCAAGTGGTGTATTTGCAAGAATTGACTTACATATTGTTTTAGGAAAATTGGGTTTAATGATCTTGTCAATCACCTTACCACTTCTCAGTGTTGTGATTGCTTGTACTTGACATGGAGAAGGTTCAGAAGCACCAGTATTAGCTTGATTTTGACTTTGTGGAGGTTTAGGTTGAGATAGAAATTTTCCGTTCTCTGACGTACTAAAGGACTGAGTCAAATTAGCTAGATGATTCTTGATGTCTTCAATACTTTGTGAAGTTTCAGCTTTAAAATCATTAAATGATTGAGTTGTTTGAGTATTGAAACTCATTTGACTCTGAATAAATTGATTCATAGTATCTTCTAGGGTCTTTACTCATAAATTCCCCCTGGGCCATTATTTTAACAAACTGTCTCATTGCCGACGGAAGAGCATTATAAAAGAAACTAACTAAAGTCCAGTTTTCAAATGCATGATGTGGACAAGTTTGGAGAAGATCCTTAAATCTTTTTCAACATTGATAAAAATTTTCACCTTCTTTTACAGAAAAATTAATTATTTGACGTCTTAATGCATTAGTACAATGTACAGGAAAAAATGTTTTGAAAACTCAGCTTACAAACCTTTCCAACTTGTGATAAAATTAGCTCTAAAAGAATTAAGTCATTGTTTAGCCTTACCTTTCAAAGGGAAAGGAAAAAAGTTTTAATCGGGTCATTTAAGAGTTATCCTATAGAGTTCCACAAACTTCCTCAAAATCTTTCATATGCACATAGGGGGTTTTAGATTCTAAACCATGGAACTGTGGTAGTAAATGTATTATCCCTGCCTTTATATTAAGATTTGGAGCATCTGTTGGAAAATCAAAGCATGATGGAACATTGGTACGTGTATGATGCAAATAATCTGTTAAAGGTCGGACATTCTGAACTACTTCTTGCTCCCTAGGAATGTTTTGAGTGATACTTAAATCAAATGATGCTTGTTAAGATGAAGATGATGAAGGCAAAGGAGATGAATCATTTACATAACCTATTGATGAATGAATAGACATAAAATATTAAAAGAAAACAAACAATATATAAACATATAATACAGGTAAACAACTTCCCTATTCAAATTAAAATTACCGTAACTCCCCGGTAACGGTGGCAAAAACTTGATTTGACCTATTTCGTGATCTACTTTATATCATACACACAAGTATAAGTGGTTGAATTGTAGTTTTCTCAGTTTAAGTCCAAGATCGATCCCACGAAAGAGTTTTAATAACTAGAATTTAAAATTAGAACAATGAAGTTGTTGTTAAAGCAGTGTAACATGAGATAGCTTGTTGACTGAGCTTAGATTCATAACTAGTCTAAGTAAATAAAATGTGTAGGCAAACTATTAAAAGACAATAATACGAAAGGTACCCTTCAGTTTAAGGATTTCATATGTTTTATATTGGTTAAGTACTGGAAATGCTACCTTACAATAATTAACTTCCCTGTCACTGAAAAGTCAACTGGTAGGTCTGATGTTTATTAAACCATAACACAACAACTGCTTAGGTTAGCTGGTCGGTATATACAACAATTGAATAATTCAAGTAAACAGAAGGTCAAGCCATTCAGGAGGAATATTGGAATTACTCAATTGGCAGTTTTATGTATCAATTAAACAACCCTAGTGAACTAGAAGGTCAAGCCATTCAAGAGGATCACTTAGGTTATTCATCTGACAGCTTTGTACCATGCAACAGTTAAACATCCTTAGTGTACTAGAAGGTCGAGCCATTTAGTTGGAACACTTCAGATATTCCACCTGCAGGTTAGTGATTCACTAATGACATAATTTTGGGCTACCTATTGAACTTGAAAGCATTGGCTATGCCAAAACTAAACCGGTCTATAACCAATCAATCGACTTTTACCTAACACCCAATTACATACATCGCTGTATAATTCATGAAATACAAAATAGTAGATAGTATGGTATAGAATATTAAGTACTGATCAGTGTTCATAACCACAGCATATTATAATTATAACTATCCGTCAATTAACGGAGGTAGATATATCAATAAAGCATAATTAAGCATCACGATTTCGTTAATTTAGCCAATAATATACATATGTTTACCCCTTAATTAAGGGTATAATTAAACTACTCACACCTCATTGCTATAAACAAGCAAGAAGTGCGGGTAAGTTTCATTACAATATTAAATAAAATACAGACACTAGCACTCCTTTCCAAGAGAATAGTTGAAATACAACCACCCTTAATATCAATTAATACACAAAGGTGGTGGACGTTGAAATCTGCAAGTAGAATGGCATAACAGAAAGGTAAAAATAACAGAATTTTGGCTGGAAAGTTGGTTGGACATGATCTCCCCTTGAATTCTTGAATTTATCTTTCAAAGGTCTCCTGAACTCCCTCCTTTAAGCTCTCTCTTTCTCCTGGTTGAAAAAGATGGAAAAGCCTATTTATAGGCCAAGGGGGAAGCTGCTTGAAAGTGGATAAACTTGAACCACCAAAGAGGACTGTCCGAATGCTCTCACCATCGTCTGGACGATGCTGGTTTGTTGGAATGTGGTGATTGTTCCACAATATTCTTGCATGTTCTTATTGATATTACATTTGCTTCCTTGCTAATTTCATCTTTCATAGATTACTCCCCTCAATTTCTGCACAAAACCCCAAAATTTTAGACATTACACACATAAAACCTAGCTTACACACAAACCCTAATTTACAATTTTTAATTGTTTTATCTTACAAAACTCACTTATTTAATTATTTTAATTTACATACTAATTAGGGTTAATCATGCACATTCAACTTTCTTTTAACGATGCACAAATCCTTCAAAATCATGGCACATGAAGGGATTTGCTTTATGGCATCAAGGAGTGGAATGTTGATCTTAACCTGCTTGAACATCTCAATAATGTTAGAATAATTAATCACTTTCATGGGTGGCTTCAAACGATTGGGAAAAGGGGTCGGAATGGGATATGCATGCACATTTTCATCAATAATTTTTTCGTTCTCACTCACTTCACCCCCCTCGGAGTCATCCTTAGTCTCTTAACCTTTTTCCAATGCAGCATTAGGTGAGACTTTTGGCAAAATATTTTTATCAATTTGTTTGCCACTTCAAAGGCCAGTGACCACCTTGAGTTACTCACAACTCTCTTTGGTGGGTTCAAATGATTCTATCACATGTTAGCCTCTAGGGCTTTCTTAGGGTTCAACGGGGAATTTTTCCTTCTCTTATTGTGATTTCCCTATGGCATTGGTTGATTAGTAGTTAAAATTAGTATATTACTATGCTCTCTTAAGACTAATTATACTTTGATGCAGTTTAAATGATGACATTTTAGGCCATAAATTGTGCAAGGAACTAAAAACGATAAATATCAAACTTTCATGCAACACTAGCATATTTTGGAGCAAAATTGGAAAAACTTGGACCAAGCCAAGAACGTTTGAACACTAACTCACGTTCGAACGTCCACTTGAATTTATTGAAGCCTAGATTGGTAAGAGATGGCGTGTTGTAGCCAAGAAAGAAGACTTTGAGGTACTTGAGTACCACGTTCGAAAGCCAACTCACGTTCGAACGTCCACTTGAATTGATTGAAGCCTAGATTGGTAAAAGATGGCATGTTGCAGCCAAAAAAGAAGACTTTGAGGTACTTGAGTACCATGTTCGAAGGCCAACTCACATTCGAATGTCCACTTCAATTAATTGAAGTCTAGACTGCTAATAGATGGCGTGTTGCCACCAAGAAATAAGACTCTAAGGTACTTGAGTACCATGTTCGAATGCCAACACACGTTCGAACGTCCACTTGAATTGATTGAACACCAGGTGATGAGTGCAAGGCACTAAGATATGCATATAGTGTGGAAATAGGTCTCCACAGAAGACCACAGACCACTTGAGTGAGAAGGTCAGGCCCCATCTGGTGTTCGAATGCTCACAAAGCAAAGATAGCAAAAATGTGCGAATGCCAGACAATGTTCGAACATCCACCGCACGTAGGCTGCAGAATAGTTGGATTTTCAGTTGGACTTGGGCGGCATACACTATTCCTTCACACTCCGTTGTCTCCCACTCCTCCTTGCCTATAAATACTCCCCTTGTGAGAGCCTTTTAGAGGGAGAGGATAGTTCTTGTAAAAGGCTAGAACTTGGTTTGTAAGGTTTAGACTACACCAAGAACTAGTCAAGAGCTTGATGCAGGCTTGGACTCCCACTCATGTAGTTAGATGTATGTTATATTTGCTTCTATCAAGGGAGTACTTTACCTTGTAAGTTCTTTGCTTGGAGGGATGAGTATCACTCACTTTTTTAGCTTTACCAAAGCCATGAAGAGTGATTAGTCCCTCATTCACTCTTTAGTGAGAGGTGATGAATATTTATAAATTATCAGGAAGTTATATTTGTGCATTTCTTTTATGCTTTAATACTTTATATTTCACTTGCTCATTGAATGATTGAATGTATCTAGCAATGCTAAGGTACTTTGTATAACCATTAGATCTTTCTATGTCACGAATGACTCTTGCATAGAAAGACTCATTGGTTTAGGCAATTATTCCAGCTAGATCTTCATGACAACATTCAATCTTCACCATTATTGTGTTTTATCTAAAGAATGGAACATTAATGTCATGGTTAGATTCCTTGTAGAAACACTTGATTGTTTGTAGATGGGTTGAGTCTCGGCATAGACAATTCTTGTAAACTTCTAGAAAGGGATCAGAATCATATGCTTAATTCAACAGTCCATCTTTATCTTCCAATTAACTTGTTGTTGACACGGGAGTTAATTGAGGGATAAAACACAAGTATAATAAACTGGATGATTAACTACATGTTCTGATCCTCGAGCTAAAGGGTGATTGTTTCACATTTGAATTTATCTTATATTTTGTCTAAAAAACTCTTGGAAAAAATCTTATATTCTATTCAGAAAATCCCATAACTTCAAACTCTCAAGGTTTCCAGTTACATGGTCTCTATCACTGCTACTTCAAAAGACTAATCATAGTTCCCTGTGGATTCGACTTCGGAGTTAACCGAATTATTACTATTGCTTGACTGCCTGCACTTGGATGTACATATTTTGGATCAAACCAAGTTTTTGGCACCGTTATCGAGGAGCCATAAAAAGTGTTTTTAAGGTAAATGGTGAAAAGACCTCTCTTGTTGTATAGATATTTGTTTTACTATGTATAAATTTTTTTTAATTATTTTTTTGTTTGAGGACGCTCCTCACTATCAAAATTTGCTAGGATAATCTTNTTAATTATTTTTTTGTCTGAGGACGCTCCTCACTATCAAAATTTGCTAGGATAATCTTTTGGGTCAGTAAATCAACCTGAACCACCTTCATCTAGATTAGTAGCAGATTCTTATGAAAGTAGATTGGCAAATAATGAGATACAAAGAGAAGTTCCTGTGAGAGAGAGGAAAGTCCAAACATTCGAACCTTGCGGGATTACTTAAATCCCATAAGAAATAGTGTCCCCTCTTGTTTTATCTTTCCTGAAGATGCATCCCTCTTTACTGTAAAGATGGGGACAGTTCAACCAATCCCTCAATTCCATGGGCTCGAAACAGAAAACTCATATATGCACATAAAAGAATTTGAGGAAGTATGTGGAACCTTTGAAGACAATTCGGAGCTATCCAAAAAGAAACATTTTTCATGTTTTCTGAAGGATAAAGCTAAGCAATAGCTAAATTCTTTAAAAGCTCTTTCAATACCTAACTGGCGGGCACTANATGTACATATTTTGGATCAAACCAAGTTTTTGGCACCGTTATCGAGGAGCCATAAAAAGTGTTTTTAAGGTAAATGGTGAAAAGACCTCTCTTGTTGTATAGATATTTGTTTTACTATGTATAAATTTTTTTTAATTATTTTTTTGTTTGAGGACGCTCCTCACTATCAAAATTTGCTAGGATAATCTTTTGGGTCAGTAAATCAACCTGAACCACCTTCACCTAGATTAGTAGCAGATTCTTATGAAAGTAGATTGGCAAATAATGAGATACAAAGAGAAGTTCCTGTGAGAGAGAGGAAAGTCCAAACATTCGAACCTTGCGGGATTACTTAAATCCCATAAGAAATAGTGTCCCCTCTTGTTTTATCTTTCCTGAAGATGCATCCCTCTTTACTGTAAAGATGGGGACAGTTCAACCANTTAGAGGGAGAGGATAGTTCTTGTAAAAGGCTAGAACTTGGTTTGTAAGGTTTAGACTACACCAAGAACTAGTCAAGAGCTTGATGCAGGCTTGGACTCCCACTCATGTAGTTAGATGTATGTTATATTTGCTTCTATCAAGGGAGTACTTTACCTTGTAAGTTCTTTGCTTGGAGGGATGAGTATCACTCACTTTTTTAGCTTTACCAAAGCCATGAAGAGTGATTAGTCCCTCATTCACTCTTTAGTGAGAGGTGATGAATATTTATAAATTATCAGGAAGTTATATTTGTGCATTTCTTTTATGCTTTAATACTTTATATTTCACTTGCTCATTGAATGATTGAATGTATCTAGCAATGCTAAGGTACTTTGTATAACCATTAGATCTTTCTATGTCACGAATGACTCTTGCATAGAAAGACTCATTGGTTTAGGCAATTATTCCAGCTAGATCTTCATGACAACATTCAATCTTCACCATTATTGTGTTTTATCTAAAGAATGGAACATTAATGTCATGGTTAGATTCCTTGTAGAAACACTTGATTGTTTGTAGATGGGTTGAGTCTCGGCATAGACAATTCTTGTAANCATTGGTTTAAGGCAATTATTCCAGCTAGATCTTCATGACAACATTCAATCTTCACCATTATTGTGNCAGGTTTGAATTTTTTCTACCACTTGTAGTGGGGTTGGTGCCTTGTGAGGACCAAACTAATATTCACTCACGGGTACTGAAGATGAGGGTTAGTATACTATTCCTGGGTTAGGTTCATCACTNTGTAGTGGGGTTGGTGCCTTGTGAGGACCAAACTAATATTCGCTCACGGGTACTGAAGATGAGGGTTAGTATACTATTCCTGGGTTAGGTTCATCACTGCCAATGCGTTGGAATACGCCCTTCCTAAAGTTTGATATCCTTGCGAGGATTGGGTGTGTGTGTGGGTCAGGATATTCTCGATNTAGATTCCTTGTAGAAACACTTGATTGTTTGTAGATGGGTTGAGTCTCGGCATAGACAATTCTTGTAAACTTCTAGAAAGNCTGCCAATGCGTTGGAATACGCCCTTCCTAAAGTTTGATATCCTTGCGAGGATTGGGTGTGTGTGTGGGTCAGGATATTCTCGATGTGTTTATTCATGCGAAGTCATACATCATACCTGAGATACAAGTTGTGGTTTGATATACATTGTTGGAAATGGTACAAATTGTGGGTAGTGTTTGTTGTTGTGGAAACGGTTTATGATTGAAAATGGCTTATTGTTAGGAATTGGTTTTATATCTTCTTTTTAATTTATTGATATTGCTTAAAGTTGAGATCGGATGAACTGTCACTGTTTTCTTTCAAAAGTTATATATGATATTTGTGAAATGAGACCGACTTGTTTTATATGTTTTCAAAACCTTGTCTAAGTTTGGGAGGATTTCCTTATAGAGCTTAGTGCTCACATCCTACAAACAATATTTATTTTCAGATTTCGGTTTAGAGGAAGAGCTTAGAGTTGATGAGCAGGTAAATTGGGAAGCTCAAGTGGATGGGCATGTGGATCCGAAGGGGGATGTCTAGAATTGCTATTTTTATANGGATTTCCTTATAGAGCTTAGTGCTCACCTCCTACAAACAATATTTATTTTCAGATTTCGGTTTAGAGGAAGAGCTTAGAGTTGATGAGCAGGTAAATTGGGAAGCTCAAGTGGATGGGCATGTGGATCCGAAGGGGGATGTCTAGAATTGCTATTTTTATATACTAGACAAGGAGTTTCATGTTGAGATAATGATCATGTTGATAATTTCCTTATTCCGCTGTGAGATAATAGTTTGGGCATATTCTTTTGGGCGTAATTGCCATTGTTTGGCTTATTCTTTTGGATGTAATGGCCATGGTTTGACATATTTTTTTAGATGGTGTTGTATATATTATGAATGATGAATGAAATTATCTTTATTTATGGATCTTATTAGTTGCTCTCGTGATGTGAATGGTTTTTAGATAGTAATGTCATTCAAGGTGGATTTTGAGGCATTACAAATTTTGATATTAGAGCCTAGGAATTAGGTCTTACATGGGAGTTGTAGGTTATGAATTACCACTAGAGAAGTAGGACTAGGTTGAATGAAATTCTTGATTTAAATTTACACAAATCTTATGCTTAGAATTAAAGTGATAGTTAGGATGTCTTATTCGTCAAGGAAACTAAATTATGAATTGATGTGTAGGATGGATGGTGGACGTGGACGTGAACGTGGGCATGGCCGTGGAGGTCAGGCAAACCCACCACCTTCAGATGCCATGAACGGCATATGCTAATGCCTACGGGAGCTAACCACTCTGGTACAACACTATAATGGAAACAACAACCACAACGGTGGGATTCATCCACTAGCTCATGTACCGGGCAACGGGGATGAAAATCGAAGGATGGTAGTTCTTCGAGAATTTTTACGGTAACACCCACCTACTTTCCAAGGAAGCTCTAACCCCTTGGATGCGGATAAATGGATTCACCGGGTGCAGAAAATGTGTGATGGCATGGGAGTAGCCGAAGATTTGTGGGTCGGCCTAGCTATATATCTTCTAGAGTGGGAGGCAGATCATTGGTGGGACTCGGTGAAGAAAAGGAGGAATACGGATGCTCTTACTTAGGAGGAGTTTGATCAAATCTTCCAAGACAAGTATTTTCCTGAATCGATTAAAGACAAGATGAGTGCAGATTTTCTCGCTCTATGATAGGGTAGTATGACGGTGATGGAGTATGACAGGAAGTTTGATGAGTTATTCCGCTATGCCACGAGTTCATATCTACGAAGTTCAGGAGGGCCAAACGCTTTGAGCAGTGCTTGAGGCCTGCCATTAGGGAAAATCTTGTGGCTCTCAAGATCTAGGAGTATGAGGATCTTGTTGATAGAGCTGCACTGGTGGAGAAAGACACAAAAGACAACTAGATATGACAGAACTTCATGGGGGAAGGTCCGATCAGGACCAGTGCTAGCAGCAGTGGACGACAGAGAGTGGGACCTTACCGTCGCCTACACCAAGCAGTTGGACAGAGACTTCAAACAACCCAAGGAGTTGGAGGCATACCAGAGAGAGCAGGCACTGACCCACGTCAATGCTTCGCATTTGGAGGTTTTGGGCACTTAAAAATAAATACCCATCATTTTCACTAAAGACCAACCAAGCAACAGGACAAGTGAATGCAAATAAGCTACCACTCTAGAAGCCACTACAACAGAGACCGTTAGGAGCTTTATCCCTAGGCGACGCCAATAAGGGAAGATTGTTTGCGTTAACCCAATCGGAGAAAGAAGTTTCCAATGCCATTGTGGAAGGTATTGTTCTTCTCTATAATTCTTGGGCCCAAATTTTATTTAATCCCGGTGCTACTCATTAATTCGTACGCACTACATATGCTTTTAATTTGGGGCTGGACTTTGAGAAGCTAGAACATGCCTTGAGTATTAAGATGCCTATGGGAGAACGGTTGGATACAAGAAGGGGTATTACATATTATTTGGGAAGAAATTGTTGTCCACCTTCCAGACGGTAATGGATTTTTTTCGTAATCGAATTTCATTTCAATTATCAGGAGGGGTAGTTTTCAGTTTCATGAATGATTGAAATTCTTTCCATCCATTTCCTACTATGAGTAGTAGATTCTTGAAAGCTAAGTCGGGGAGCCAGTTAAGTTTCTTAGCTAGCTTGATGGGAGATTATCGTGATAGATCCCAATCGAATGTGGTATTGATAGTGTCAGAGTTTCTGGATGTCTTCCCAAATGAAATACCAGGGTCACCCCCACAGAGAGAGATTGAGTTAACGATTGATCTTTATCCGAGAACCAAAACCATATCCATTGCTCACNTCTGGATGTCTTCCCAAATGAAATACCAGGGTCACCCCCACAGAGAAAGATTGAGTTAACGATTGATCTTTATCCGAGAACCAAAACCATATCCATTGCTCACTATAGGACGGAACCTTTGGAGTTGAAGGAGCTAAGGAAGTAGTTAGACGAACTATTGGCTATTGGGTTTATCTGTTTAAGCACTTCACCTTGGGGAGCCCCAGTCCTCTTCGTGAAGAAGCATGATGAAACACTTCAGTTATGCACAAACTACAGAAGGTTGAATCGGGTGACAGTAAAGAATAAATATTCATTGCCACAAATTGATAATTTATTTGATCAACTAGGGGGTTCTAAGTATTCTTGGATGACTTCTCTGTCTATGGTGACTCATTTGATTTGTGTCTGGCCAATCTAGAAAAGGTGTTGATAACGTGTCAAGAAGCCAATCTGGTATTTAATTGGGAGAAATGTCATTCCATGGTAACACAAGGCATTATCCTAGGTCACATTGTGTCGTATGCGGGCATGAAACTAAAGAAGGAAAAATTAGATCTAATTGAAAATATGCCTGTTCCAAAGACTGTAAAGAATGTTCAATCATTTATGGGACATGCAGGGTTTTATAGGAGATTCATAAACCTATGTGTGATCTCCAAAGTCAGGACGTAAATTTTGTGTGGAGTGAAGCATGCCATAAAGCTTTTGACAAACTCAAAGGCATGCTAATTTCTACTCCAATCATGAAACCCCCTGACTGGACCCTACCCTTTGAACTAATGTGTGATACCACTGATAATGTTGTAGGTGATGTATTGGGGCAACGAAAAGATCAGAAACCATATGTGATTTACTATGCAAGCAGGACTTTGAATGAAGCCCAAATGAATTACTCCACCACTTTAAAAAATTGGTTGCTAAAATTTTCGCTTTGGAGAAATTTCATTCTTATCTCATTCGTTCTTCTGTTGTTGTATTTACTGACCATGCAGCACTAGAATTTTTGCTCACAAAGAAGGACGCCAAGCCAATACTCTTAAGATGGATACTCTTACTCCAAGAGTTTGATCTAGTCATTAAAGATAAGAAGGGCGTTAAGAAAATGGTGGCAAATCATCTATGCAGATTAACACATGACTTTCAGGAAGATGGAGTACCAATGAAGGAAAATTTCCCTGATGAACAACTGTTCACCATCCAGGAGACACCATGGTATGCTGATATTGCTAACTTTCTTTCTACGGGTACTCTCCCTTCATCCTTTACAATGATGGACATAAAGAAATTTCTAAGGGAGGTTCACAACTTCTTTTGGGAGGATCCATACGTATTCAAGTACTTTAAGGATCAGATCATAAGATGCTGCATCCCCGCTCATGAAAGTAGACAGGTAATATCATTTTGTCATTGTGAAGCATGTGGTGGCCACTTCTCCTCAAGAAAAACCGCTACAAAAATCTTGTAGTGTGGATTTTATTGGCCCACACTTTTCCAATATGTTCATGCTTTTTGTTTAATTTACGATAGATGCCAAAGGTTGCGAAGGATTTCAAAAAGAAACATGATGCCCTTAAATCCAATTCTTGTGATTGAATATTTTTACTATTGGAGCATTGATTTTATGGGCCCATTCCCCCTTCCTTTTGGCTATCTATACATTTTGGTGGCCATAGACTATGTATCCAAATGGATTGAGGCATGTCAGAATAATGATCACCAAACAGTGATCTAATTTCTAAAAGAAAATATTTTGTCCCGATTTGAAATTCCTAAATCAATCATAAGCGATGGGGGTGCTAATTTTTGCAACTGCCCTTTCTGTAATCTGATGAAAAAATATTTGATTTTTTACAAAATTGTAATCCCTTATCATCCACAGACTAGTGGATATACTGAATTGGCAAATTGGGAGATCAAATTAATTTTAGAAAAAACGGTAAATCCAGATAACAAAGATTGGTCGTCAAGACTAATTGATACATTGTGGGCATATCGCACTGTGTTTAAAATAATTTTTGGCATGTTTCCTTATCGATTAGTCTATGGCCAGCCTTGTCACCTACCTGTCGAACTAGAGCATAGGGCATACTGGGCCATTAAAGTAATGAACAGTGACCTGGACAAGGCCAGACTTTCAAGAAAACTGTATATTAACGAACTAGAGGAATTGAGAAATGAAGCATATGAGAATGCTAAAATTGCGAAATTCAGGATGAAAATTTTTCATGACAAAAATATTGTGCAGAAGTCTTTTGAACCTTCTCAAAAAGTCGTGTTGTTTAATTCAAGACTCCCCCTTTTTCCAGGTAAGTTAAGATCAAGATAGACAGGGTCTTATATTGTCAAAAAGGTGTTTGGACACGGAGTAGTAGAAGTGAAAAATCCATCGAACGGTAATATCTTTACTTTTAATAGTTAGCAGTTCAAACCATTTTTGGAGAACTTTGTGAAAAATGTGGAGACCATTCTTTTAATGAATCCATAATATCCCTCCGAGATTAGTGCCTTCTGACACAAAAAGGGGTCGGATCAGGAAAAACCTGATCAAACTTGACCCACGAAAGCACCTTTATAAGGCCCCCACCCCTTTTTTTTCTTTTCCCCACCACCTTTCCCTCTTTCTTTCTTTTTTCTTCTTCTTCTTTGCTGTTAACGATCCTCTGTAAACACAACCCCACTCCCAACAGTTCCATGATCATATTACCTGAAGACCCAGTCCTTTGTCTCATGATCTGCTTGTGTTTATTCTATTTGTACATGGCTCTTTTTCTTTTTCTGTATGCTCTTAAAATCAAGGTTTTCATCTTAGCGGAAAACCTAGATCTGCGTAGAGATGATTGATTTGTTTATTTTTGCTTGTAGGTTTCAGCAGATGAACATATGTCTACCTTTCAACCTCATCTCCAAGCTCAACATATTGGTAAATTCAAAACATTGGAGACAATGTTCAGTTTAGGTTGGGGGGTGAGAACAGTTCATATTTTGTGCTCGTAAAATTTTTAGCTTTTGCTGTTGTTGTTGCTATTTTTGATCATATTGTGTACCTTGCCTTGTATTTTGTGCAAATTAATGATTATGTCTGCAAGTCAACTTTAATAGTCTTTGTGACTGGCAGACGTTAAAGAACTAAGTAGTGAGTCTTAAAGTGTAGAAAGCATGGATGTTAAACATTTTTGGTTTAGTCTGGGAGTTTTGCTCACTTTTCCATCTGATGTACATGCTGTGATCATAAGAAAAGTAAGAATGGTAAGAAAGAATGAGATATGAGAAGAGCAAGTGAAACCCCTCTGTGGCTGCAGCACTTTTGCTAAACGCCATCGTGCCAAAAGACTTGGTGCCTGTAAAAAGTGTGGCAGAGTCTTTCACGAGAAAAGATATAATCAATGTTCTAAACCAATTTTTGGTCATGCACTCGATCGATTAGACTAGATAGTGAATGGGCTGAGTAAGGATTACCCTAAGCGTCATACTATTTCAATACTTTGCTTAACCAGTTTGTGAGAGGAAATAGGAAGAGTCACTGGTTGTTGTAACTACACGGATACAAAGGGAGACTCAGATTAGATTATTCTTTGTAAAAAATTGTATTTTATTGGGATGAAAGCCAAGGGTCTGAATTGTCGTAAAATGTGTACAAACTCTTTTGACTGAAATGAAAATATGGGTTGAGTAAGGAACATCCCAAAATACCAACCTAAATTATGGGTAACGAGTTATCCTGAGACGCCATGAAAATTTTTGGTTCAAACTTGTGTGTATAAACCTTTCTGATTGTGTATAATGTAGTCAAGAAAAAATGTTTGATCTTTGATTCGACGTTCGAACGCCAAGTGACGTTCGAACTTCATTTGCTTGTAGTACTTAGCCTCTGATGATGTCTCTGATAGAAACAAAAGTACTGGGAGCTCTCAACATTCGAATGCCAATAGACCGTTCGAATGATAACTACACGTTCGAACACCAATAGAACGTTCAAACAAGAAGAGCTTATAGTACTTTGGTCTCTGACAGAACTCAAAAGTACTGGGAGCTCACCATGTTCGAATGACACTCACGTTAAAACGATCTGTCTAAAATCTTTCAAAACACGTTCAAATGTTACCCACATTCGAACGTCACTCCTTAGGCTATAAAAGCCTAGACCGTCTTACCCATTCCAAAACCCCAAAACCCTAGAGCCCCTTTCCATTACCAAGGCCTCAAAACACACCTCATTCCCCATTTACACCTAAAATTGGACCCTCCCAAAGCCATTCCCACATCAAAAAATATCAATCCCTAAAGAAAATTGAGACTTTCAAAGCCCTCTTAAGCTCAAAACCCAAACCATGCTCCATGGGTCAAGCTATTTGTCAGGCGCAATCCAATAAACCAGGAGCCTAACATGGTGGAGGAAATCATTGAGGAGTGGGAGGGGAGTCTAGTAGTGAGGAGATATGACCTAACCCCATTCCTCTGCTCCTTCAAAGCTGATAGGTATGAGAATTTTTTCGAAACCATGCTATAGTGTGTGAGCGTGATGTGGTGTTAACTGATTTTGTGGAGTTGGGTATATTAGCGGAGATGGAGAGGAGGAATTGGGTGTTGTACTTGAGGAATGGGGGAGAAGCCATTGTTGACTTGGTGCGGGAGTTTTACTCCAACGCCGAGATCGTCAACCAGGAAATAAAAACATATGTGAGGGGAGTCCATGTGGATATGCATGAGGGCTATATTAGGTAGTTGAGGCAAGAAGTGCCTCGGGTGCACAATCCAACATCCCCCCATGGAAAAATGTAGCGGTGAATATGGTCGGAACAGAGTTGACTGGTCTTGCTTGGTCAGGGTGGAGATGTCTCCGACAAGGAGAGCTCATGGATAAGTATAAAATGCTAAATTTGATTGTTGTCTGAAACCTTGCCCCGATCGGACGAAAGAATGAAATCCTGCTCGACATGGCTTGTCTATTGTATGCACTTGGAACATGCCACAATATCGATCTACCCTCCCTAATTTTAACAGAAATGAAGAAAGGCCGTGACGTGAAAAGAAACCCCCTCCCGTTTGGCACCCTAGTCACAAAGATGTGCAAAGATCATGGGGTTAGGGTAAGGTCCGAGATGGAGATCCAAAAACCAATGGGGCCACTGAACAAGGCATCCTTTAGGAGGAGCCAAGGGCGTAGTGGTACCACCTACCCAAGGAGTGGATGAGGTGCAAGATGAGCTCGATGCGGAGGAAGAGAGAGACCAGGCACAGACACAGGAGGCAGGCCCCAGCACGAGTACCCGACGTTGTTTATGATACATCATGCTTAGCATCGAAGCTAAGTAGGATGAGATCCTTCACCTACTGAGGGGTGGAGCTGGTGGAGATGGTGGACCTGGTGGAGGAGATTGATTTATGTTCTTGATTTTGGTTGTGATTATTGTTGCTTCTTTGGATACGATTTCTTCTTTGGCAGTTTCTTAGGGGTTTCTATACTTAAAGTTTGTTGTTGTTCCTTTAGTGGAGGAGTTTCATCTTTGCGATTCTTGTGGTTATTTGTAGTTTGTTGTGGAGATTTGTTTCTTCTTTGGTGGATGTTTGTTTCCTTTTGGGTCATTGATTGAGGATACTTGAAGTTTTTGTGTTTTAGTCACTTCTTTTATGGATGGATTGAACCTTTTGTACTATTGTAAATGATCATATTTCGGGAAATGATAGGTTCAATTTATCACTTTTATCTGTTTATAATGCATGTATAGAATTAGCACTTTAGTAATTCTTCATAAAAATAGATATGGATGCTAAGGTTGCTTGTTAAAATAACTAAGCATATGATCGGTTTGACACCACAACTTAGCAACCAAGACTTAAAACCACATTTCTTGGAAAACTGGTGCTATTTCTATGCTTAAATTGTCAAATGTACATCAGTATTTATTGTTCTTAAGGTACAAGGTGATCAGACTTGAAAATGGAATCGATATACAACCAACATTCCCGGAAAAACCCGACATAACCAGTGGAGATAACAAAAGATATTATGGTAAGTTTTGAGCCTTGCAATGCTTTTGAGGGATATCAACATTTACTCAAGAAAGGTTTTTCACTATCTATCTTTGAATAATCTCATTACATTTGCTTTGATTGATGCAACTAAAGCACTCTATTGGCATATCTATTCATACAACACATACATATGCACA
The DNA here is from genome assembly GCA_963454935.2 of Ilex paraguariensis. NCBI lineage: Eukaryota > Viridiplantae > Streptophyta > Magnoliopsida > Aquifoliales > Aquifoliaceae > Ilex > Ilex paraguariensis. The sequence goes on along the minus strand of CAUOFW020000947.1, from coordinate 873,902 downwards.
TACTTGAAAAAGGATCTTAGGCCATCTTTGATTCGACTTTGAGCTTTGGCCATTTCTTTTACAAANGGCATATATATTCATACAACACATACATATGCACATACTTGAAAAAGGATCTTAGGCCATCTTTGATTCGACTTTGAGCTTTGGCCATTTCTTTTACAAAAGTATCTCCCTAGCCAGCCATGCTTGAGCCCTTAATGAATGAAGATTTTTTTGTGAAACCCATATGATAACCAAGCCACAAGAGAATATACTTGACATACCTTGCTATCTAATTTTCTTACACCCTCGTATAAATTAGTATGATACATAAAAGAATGAAAAATAGAAAACACAATGGAGGATACTGTTCAACGAAAGAAAAGTTGGTGGAAACAACCGAAAAGGAAAAGAGATAGATAAACATGGAAATGCCAAGAAAGTGAAAAATGAGAAAAATGAAAGAAAGAAATACCATTTCTTGGCAAAAGATCAAAAAGTAAGAAAGAGGTGTGCTACAATACATAAGGAAAAGATAGCTTTTTGAATACCATCAACGTCATTTCGTTTGCCATTGACCTCTGGCCACATTACAACCTTTACAAAGCCGTAATTAATCTCAAGTCTGATGCATGTGTGTGTTGTCGACTGAAAATTTGGGTATGTTTAATAGTATTTCTTTAATTGCATCAATATTTTTCAATGAGATTATGCCAATAACATGATTAGTCTACTTTCTTAAAACTTTCACTCCCATTCTAACTGTACATGTGATTTTTTGACTGGCTATCTTCTGATCACATGCCGTTTGAGAGACAAGTCACTATAACTGGAGCAAATTTTTGATGAGGGCACTTCTAAGAGAGGTTTGTGAAATCAAAGCTAATCATGGAAGGTGGTAAAGTGGGATGTTTGTTATGTAACAATTCTTGTTTCTAGAATGACCATTCCTACTACACGGGGAATTCCAAATGCCAATGTGGCTGATGCCAATTTTTGCCTAGAATAAATACCTATGAAAGAGAAGCATGCGAGATGTAAGTCGAAATTGAGGGTTGGGTGTCCTAACAACCATGATGCTAACTTACTTCAACCAGCAATCTTACATACATATTTGTTTGACTAAAGTTTGTGGGTAGCTTCACTTAAAACCCTCACGAGACAACACTCGTCCATTAGGGTAAATTTAGTGGTTCAACGGCTTGTTGCATATGCTAAATGCAACTGGATGACCTATGAAAAAGGCATTAGAAATATATTTACATTCCATTGTTATGGTAATATTAGAGACTAGCAATATTTAGGTTGGGGAGTGTGATTAGTAGTTAAAATTAGCATATTACTATGCTCTTTTAAGACTAACTATACTTTGATGGAGTTTAAATGATGACATTTCAAGCCATAAATTGTACAAGGGACTAAAGGCGATGAATATCAAACTTTCATACAACACCAGCATATTCTGGAGCAAAATTGGAAAAGCATGGACCAAGCCAAGAACCTTTGAATGCCAACTGACGTTCTAACGTCCACTTGAATTGATTGAAGCCTAGATTGCTAAGAGATGGGGTGTTACAGCCAATAAAGAAGACTCTGAGGTACTTGAGTATCACGTTCGAACGCCAACTCACGTTCGAACATCCACTTGAATTAATTGAAGTCCAGACTACTAAGGGATGACATGTTGCAGGCAGGAAAGAAGACTCTGAGGTACTTAAGTACCATCTTCGAACACCAACTCACATTCGAACGTCCACTTGAATTGATTGAACACCAGGTGATGAGTGCAAGGCGCCAAGATATGCATAGAGTGTGGAAAATAGGTCTCTATAGAAGACCACAGACCACTTAAGTGAGGAGATCAGGGCCCATCTGGCGTTTGAATGCTCACAAAGCAAAGATAGCAGAAATGTTTGAATGCCCGTAGGGAAAAACACAGACAACGTTCGAATGCCAACTCACGTTCGAACGTCCACCACAAGCAGGCTGCAAAGTAGTTGGCTTTTCACTTGGACTTGGGCGGTATACACTATTCCTTCACACTCTCTTGTCTCTCCCTCCTCCTTGACTATAAATACTCCCCTTGGGAGAGCCTTTTAGAGGGAGAGAATAGTTCTTGTGAAAGGCTAGAACTTGGTTTGTAAGGCTTAAACTACACCAAGAACTAGTCAAGAGCTTGGTGGAGGCTTGGACTCCCACTCACGTAGTTAGATGTATGTTATATTTGCTTGTATCAAGGGAGTTAGTTCATATGTTGATTGAGGAAGCAACCCTCCATTTCATGGGTAAGGAAGCCACCCTCCAAATGTGACAAGCTTTCTTATACTTCTATTGTTCATGTCTTTCACTTCTATTGCTTGAGCGTCCTTCCTTCTTAAAAGAGTGAAACTCTTTCATATTTCTAAAGCTTTACCACAGCTGTGAAAGGTGGAACGTGATTCACTTATTCGTCATTGAAGATCGGCTCTTCGCTTATTGTACTTTACATTGTAAGTTCTCTACTTGGAGGGATGAGCATCACTCACTTTTCTAGCTTTACCAAAGCCATGAAGAGTGAGTAGTTCCTCATTCACTCTTTAGTGAGAGGTGATGAATATGTGTAAATTATTCGGAAGTTATATTTGTGCATTTATTTTATGCTTTAATATTTTATATTTCACTCGCTCATTGAATGATTAAATGCATCTAGCAAAGCTAAGGTACTTTGTATAACTGTGAGATCTTTCTATGTCACATATGACTCTTGCATGGAAAACTTGCTGGTTTAAGGAAAGTACCCCGGCTAGATCTTAATGACAACATTTCAATATTCACCATTATTGTGCTTTATCTAAAGAATGGAACATTAATGCCATGGTTGGATACCTTGTAGAAACACTTGCTTGTTTGTATACGGGTTGAGTCTTGACACAGGCAATTCTTGAAAACTTCTAGAAAGGCATCGGAATCATGTGCATAATTCTCACAGTCCATTCTTATCTTTCAATTAACTTGTTGTTGACACGGGAGTTAATTGAGTTATAAAACACAAGTATAATAAACCGGATGATTAACTACATGTTCCGATCCTCGAGCTAAAGGGTAATTGTTTCACATTTGAATTTATCTTATATTTTATCTAGAAAACTCTTGGAAAGAATCTTATATTCTATTCAAGAAATCACATAACTTCAAACTGTCAAGGTTTCCAGTTACATGGTCTGTATCACTGCTACTTCAAAACACTAATCATAATTCCCTGTGGATTCGACTCCGGACTTAACCGGATTATTACTACAGCTTGACCGCCAGCACTTGGGTGTACACATTTCGGATCAAATCAAGTTTTTGGCACCGTTGCCAGGGAACTATAAAAAGTGTTTTTAAGATAAAAGGTGAAAAGACTTCTCTTGTTGTATAGATATTTGTTTTACTGTGTATAACTTTGTTTTAATTGTTTTTATGTCTGAGGACGCTCCTCACTATCAAAATTTGCCGACAAAATATTTTGGGTCTGTGAATCAACCTGAACCACCTTCACCTAGATTAGTAGCAGATTCTTGTGAAAGTAGAATGAAAATTGATGAGAGACAATTAAAAGTTCCTATGAGAGAGAGGGAAGTGCCTAACATTCAAACCTTGCGGGATTACTTAAATCCCATAAGAAATAGTGTCCCCTCTTGTTTTATCTTTCCTGAAGATGCACCCCTCTTTACTATAAAGACGGGGACAATTCAACTACTCCCTTAATTCCATGGACTTGAAACAGAAAACCCATATCTGCACATAAAATAATTTGAGGAAGTATGTGGAACCTTTCAAGACAATTTTGAGCTAGTCAAAATAAAACTTTTTTCATTTTCTCTAAAGGATAAAGCTAAGCAATGGCTAAATTCTTTAAAATTCTTTCAATACCTGACTGACGGGCACTACAAAAATAATGTTTCAGAAATTTTTTTCCCCTGCACCGCACTAATGTACTGAAAAGGCAAATCATGAATTTTTTGGTCAAAGAAGGAGAAATATTTTACCAAAGTTGAGAGAGATTCAAAGTTCTACTCCAGTCTTGCCTGTACCATGCTTTTGAGAATTGGAATTTGGTAAGATTTTTCTATGAATCCTTGCCCACTAGACTACGTCAGCTTGTCAAAATGATGGCTGAAGGAGAGTTTGGACTGGTAAAAGAATGCATGAGGGAGCGGTGCTATGAGTGGTTTGGAGATAATCCCGCATTGACCTCGCCAGAGGATCAATGGGGATATTATTCCCTTCATTCCTAGGAGGGAAATGCATTCTAGGGTTTGGCACTCCTTTTCCCCTTGGGAAATTAGCACCAACATCCTCAAAGTTGTCACTAGCATCCTTGGGTAGGTCTTGGTCCATATTCATGTTAGGGCCTAAGGGTCGCCTAACCAATCTATTTTGGTCGTCCCATCCCCACATACAAAACAATATCTACAAATAAAAAAATAAGTAAACAAAAGTATATACATGGAAAAATGTACCTCAACCCATGATGAGAATTCACGTGACTTACCTCCATTGTCCGAAATCACCTTCTTAATTCAACGCTTTGCCCTCCCCAGCAATGGCGCCAAAAATGCTTGAGTTTTTCCATCATTCCTAATTTTCAACCATGATTATGGTAATGTGTATTTGGCTTCTATGGTTAGGTGAGTGTCACTCTCTCTCAGATATCATGCAAGGAATGGGAAAATGTGTGTGTCTAAAAGTGCTCCTTAAGCGTAGAGAGACTTTCAAGTGTCATGTTTTACTTGGAATTAAGTACTCCAAGGTCGTCTTCTCAGGGAAGGAAAGCGAATTACGCTGAATGTGATTTTGTGAAAAAATGGAAAAGTGTAAAATCTTTGATTTTTGTGTATTGGTGAGTTGTGTTTTCGATGAAATGTAATGGAAACAAGTTTTGACTAATCTGAAGAGGTCATTCCAATGGGAATGTCAAATCAACTCAAACAATTCTTCCGATGGGGCATATATGCTTGATTGATTCGTAGGAATCGAGGGACTAAAATGGAGATGAGGACTCAAGCATACCCCATGACAAGTCTACCGTGTATCAAGAGCTCACAACCACGTCCGCACTCAACCTAGTCAAACCAAACCACCTTTCACTATGAGGAGGAATGAAAAAAAGTTGATTTAGCATACCCAAGAGGAAATCTTCCTTAGATTAGCCAACTTAAAGCTTCGATACTCATGTTAAATGCAAAGACACAATGTATAAAGAGACATGATATTTAAATGGAATTTTAAACTTGTATTGAAGTGAAGAAAAGTGAAACTACAATAATAAGTGCATTTAATACCCAACTAAAAAGCTTAAAGTGTAAAACTTGAATGTAACAATGGTAGATTGAAAAGATACTTGACTAAACTTTCAATACACTTGAAATAAATGACATTAAGTGCAATAAATGAAGCTTATAAGAGTCTTGTAGAACATTCCAAGTGAAATGTGTAAAGGAAATGCAAAAATCTATCATCTCTATCTAAAACTATCTCTTCCTCCTTGAGCTTCTCTCTCTGAAATGCTGAACAATCCTCNGGGTAAAGGAAATGCAAAATTCTATCATCTCTCTCTAAAACTATCTCTTCCTCCTTGAGCTTCTCTCTCTGAAATGCTGAACAATCCTCTAAAATGTCAAGCAATGTCTTCATTTTTGTCCATGGAGGTGCAATAGTTTGTGTGAGAGGCTTCCCATCAATGGGAGGCTGAGTTGATGCCTTGGACAGGCTAGGACAAGCCTAGCTTGCAACTCCCCAGGCTTAGACCTTCTCTCTCTTCCTCATTAATGCATTAGCCTCCAAAGTCCACTTTGAAGTGTAGGGAGACATGTATGTGTGTAAGAGATGTCAGGGGATAAGTGGGAGAATCATAGGTGGGACCCCCAAGTGACAAAGCTTGAGTTACAGGCCATCTGGCATTTCTGGGCAAAACCTTATAGAAGGTCGATGCAAACCTTCTAGAAGGTTTTGGCAAGGTAATAGAAAAAAGCTACCTAGTGAGCTTAACCTTCCTGAAAGTCGATGCAAACCCTCCGGAAGGTTTTGGCAAGGCATAGGCAGACCAAGTACAAACCTTCTAGAACGTTTATGTCCAAACCTTCTAGAAGGTTTTCTTTTATTTTGTCTTTTCTTGATTTATTCACCTTCCAAGCCTCCTGTTAAGCCATGCCCTCATCTCCATTGTCTTTAAGCACTACAATGGGGGCTTAACTCAAGTCATTTACAACATTTCACCTACATTTACACAAAACTTCATCAAACGGTATATTAAATGCATTTCTCCCCAAATTCACAACAAAAGAAAATATAAAAAGGGTATAAAAGGCATACAAAATGTGCACTATTTTGTGCTAATCACATATAAATACTTAAATTGAATATATAAGTTTTTCACAAAATATTGCAATTATCACCAAAATACTACAAATTGCAAAATTCAAGTTCATAAAAATTACAATAATTTAAAAAGTTTTATAATACTAATAAAAATATTAATAAGTAATTATATGGAAATTTGTCTAAAGATTGTTGGTGTAGATTTCTATTATATGGCAAAAATACTTATTATTATTTTAGAATGATGTTAAAGTTGCAAATGTATTAAACAAAAACAAATAAAATATTTTATATAATTAAGAGCAAACCGGTAACAAACAAGAACAAATGATCGTGATTTTATAAATCAAGGCTAGTGCTTGACACTATGTCCTTAAGACAGATTTTGCCTCCACACTAGTGCGAATGAAAATCTTGTCGTCTGTCTTATAGGATATAATGATCTTCATGCAATCATAAGTAACACTCCAATCCAATTGCCCAATGAACCAGATTATGTTGTGTACTCATAGAAAATTCAAATTGTTAATCTATTATAATGATGAATGTAATGACTACCTTAATCCCGAAATTGTTTTTTTTTTAATGGAAGTGCCAAATGCTAATGAATCTAGATTATTTATAGACAGAATGGTGACTATTCTAAACAGGCCTGATGAAAACTAACTCAACCCAGAAGACATGATTGAAGTCTACCTAATAATGAAACATACACAAAATCCAATTTATGACTAAAGGGAACTTTAAATGTTAAAGAAGTGCAAATTTTGAATTTCCAATGGGCAAAAAATAAAAAATGGGTTAAGAATTTTGACCTTAACTCAATAAATTAATTTTCTTTAAAAACACAAAGGTTCAATCTAAACCAGACCCACACTAGTACCCGTACCTATACCAGTACCCATACTTGAACCAAAGCCTGACCTGACCAGGTCAAATCAGGGCGAGGTGGGTGGCACGCGCATACAAGTATGCGAGTCATATACCTCATCCCATACCATGGTGGGATGCTCCTTTCCTTGTTGTCTCTCCATCAAAAGCCATATATTGTCTAATGTTGCTTCACTTGGACCTCCCCACTACACGGTTCATCTAGGCATCGAGCAATCATGGACACGCCAATGATCCTCGGTATGCACAAACCAATGGGTTTGTCAAACCTTCAAGATTTTCAACTATAATATGTGAGGTTGATACAATCTCAAGTTGTAGCCTTTGGATTTAGGGATCTAGGTTAGTGGTGGAAGCTCCCAAGGTAAAAGAAGAGTTTTCTCTCTTAAAAATCTCAGAAGAGGCTTAACCTATCTATGGAAAAGGCTCTCCCTATTCATATGCCCAGAAGAAGGGTAGTCATAGTAAATAAGAAAACTTAGATTCGTAAATAACCACATGATTGGTGGGAGGGCGGTTCACACTAGAATGAAAATTATATTTTCATCTTGTCTAGAAGTAGCATTGTTCGAGGGACCTTGAACCGATTGAGCGATCTCTATGTTGTTCCTTTGCGGCCTTTTCCTATCTAAAAAACCAAGTAAAAACCATTCTTCTTCAGTACTAAAGTGTGTTGCTCAAGAGAGGTTCGATAATGGCTTAATCAATGTTTTCAAACACAAAAATTGTTCAAAAAAACTTTTCTTTTGAAATCAGCTAGGAATCATACATTAATTACTTCCAATTCCATTTTTATCTTAATCATCCTAAGTTAAAAGTAACTAAGGGTTCATCTTAGGTGTTTAGTTCATTGCCTTTGTCCTAAGCATGAAGTTGCATACAGAGATTGAATAATGTGGATTTAACGCTTTGATCTCCTCCCTTCAAGGATGCTTTCAGATTTTCAACTTTGTAGTACCATGACCATGAAAAAGGTTGAGATTTACAATGAATTCCATGAAATTATCCAATTACAAAAATATGATCTAACAATTATGTTTCTTAGGATTTGTTTAGTCAGGTATTGATAGATGGATTTGATTTATTTAAATGGTTTATTTTAGCTATGCTCTCATGGTTGATGGTTAATAGTTTAGTTTATGTCTATTTGTGAAAATTGGGGCGTGATACCATGCTCTTCCAAAACCCTCTCGTATGCGTGGAGAGAACCAAGCCAGTGCTAGCTAATGGAATTCTTCCCAAATCAGTCTGAATTACCTAGGTCAGGAGTCCTAAAAATTTGCTTGATCGTGATTTATATTTAAGCTTTAATTTGCATTTACAAAGCTTGTTTTTCATACTAAAAGTATAAGGCTAAGCATACATCACATAAACCATGTCATGGTCAACTAAGGTACTGAGGTCAAACTTATCGAACCTAACAAGTTTGTGATTGGCATTTGTTAAGCTTGAATCTCTTCATAAATGTACAATCCATCCTTACAGTAACTCATTGTCACTTGGCTCAATCTTCTTTAATTTTCAAAACATATGACCTTATCTTCAACCAACTTGAGACACGTGACACATAGAATTTTGCTTATAAACATGCCCTTATAATGTTCCTCTTTGGCAATTCTATGGCAAAGCATTAATAGTAAAATCAATTCCAGATATAACACACCAAGCTTCAAAAGTAAACATGAATTATATCTAAGACAAAACTTTATATAATGTTTTGATGTAAAAAATGATATGAGACACAAAATTTAACAACAATAATAGTAGCTTTGGAAGTGAGAGTATGAATTTGAATCTTTTTAGCTCCTAAAACATATTTAAATAATAAAACCTCATAAAAGTAAGGGTAAAGGAAGAATAATAATTGGAACCAAAATAAAGTTGGTTGAAGAACATTTGTAAAGTAAATTTGAGGTAAATAAATATTGGAAAACTGACCCTTCAGGATTTGGATCTGATCATATTTATCAGCCAATTATATTCATGCAATTTATAATAAAATCAGTTGATTACTAACGTCATTGTAGTCAACCTAAAGATATTTCTTTAGACCAAAATGAAATTGATTGATCAAAAAATAAGATTAGAAAAACTAGTCTATACAACTCACAAGGAATTATAAATATTGATTATACCAAGAACTCAATATTGTTAATAAACAATAAAATAATTATACATAGTATAAAATTTGTTAAAGATATTCAATCAATCTTGGAAAAATAAAGATTTAATACTAATATCAAAAAAATTAATTTAATAAAAATAATCATCTAAATAAATAATCAAAAATCAATAACTCTTGGCTAAATAGTAAAATAGAACTACTCATGATCCATTGTTAGATCTCCGAAAACTAAAAGAAAATAATGTAAAAGTTGTCAACGGGGATCCCCTATCAATTTTTAAGTGTTCCTATTTATACTACAGGTGCTATGGTTAGCCTTAGTACATGTAGTGGCCAAAAAGGATTATATTACGTCAAAATCTCGTGCACTAGTCCAAAAGACATGCGTCCCAGGGAGAAGACCATGTGTTGATGAAGTTAAGTCACTAGAATGAACCTCATGCTTGCATCCGGANAACCTTAGTACATGTAGTGGCCAAAAAGGATTATATTACGTCAAAATCTCGTGCACTAGTCCAAAAGACATGCGTCCCAGGGAGCAGACCATGTGTTGATGAAGTTAAGTCACTAGAATGAACCTCATGCTTGCATCCGGATGAGCTGGGTGTGTCCAGATGCAACTTCCTATCATCAATCATCCTCTTAGGCGTATATGGATGAAACCGCTTCTTTGGAAATTTTGTACCATATCATCTTTTGCAATAACTTGTGTATGAACCGCGTCCCTATGCTAGAAGCGCACCCAATGTGACACCCCAAAAACTGGGGGTCCATAATTTAACAAAATTTGGGCAGTCTCCTTTGTACGGGAAGCTCTACCTAAAACACAACTTGTTCATCAAATAATTACATGACCCATCCGTGGTCCAATATACAATATTGTCCTCACCGGGTCTATTTTAAAGTAAACATATAATAGCATGCAAGATTTCATTAAAATAGTCCAAAAACTAACTTAGTGAATGTTTTGCAAAAAAATTGTTTTTCACAATAAAACTCTATATATACAAGTTTCATTGCAAATAATTCCATATAATTAAATGTCCAAAAACAAAATTTTTAGAAAACTTCAAAACAAAAGCCACATTCCGGCTTTCTTCATCCATGGGACTCGGATTGGGAGCCTTCCACCGGTGTGTATCCCGCACCTGAAATGTTTCTCGTATAAGGTGAGCTAACGCCCAATAGAGTTATTCCTACAGAGGCTACTACCCACCTAAGTGCATATGAAATCTTTACATTTAACATTCTTACCAAATAACATTCCAAACAAAGTACAAAAGTTTATGTTGGAATTTCTCCATGTTATGCTATGGAATAAGATGAGACTCACTCATGCACATCTACCCGAGCCCTCACCGACTCCCATCACACAATGCAATGCACGTGGAAAAACCTTTATCATTGATGGAATACATCCAATGATCATTTTTGAAATACAAAATATGTGTTTATAAAACCAACTCATTCTTGGATGTTTCCCTTCGAATGATACTTTATATTACAAAATCATGTGTCTTTGTTGGGTATCGGATTCTGGACTCACATAGATTGGCTTCATACACCATTACACTTTCTGGAATTTCACCTCGGAGAAGTGTATGAACCAAGTAGCTGGGTTTTTCACCCAGGGGAGTGTCTAGCCCTTCTTGCTATTCCCAACACAAGTTTTTCTTATTCAACCATATGACTCCCTTGGATCTTCAATCCTAAATTTTCGAGTCCACATATCAATCACCAAGAGTGGTGTTTGATTAAACCATGCATACACACCCACACTCATGCCTAAGCCCATGAATGTGATACCAACCTCATGCCGAAAATGCAAGGATGCCGAATGAGCAATTTCAGTAGCCATGACATATCCATGTATAATGAATGCCATATGGATTATTTCTATCACATTTTAACACTTACATTTACAATGTAAATCACCTCATAAGCATATGATTTCAACACATCGTAACATCCAAGCATATTATTTCAATTTCATCAAAATGACACTTCAATCATTCAAGGNTCAACACTTACATTTACAATGTAAATCACCTCATAAGCATATGATTTCAACACATCATAACATCCAAGCATATTATTTCAATTTCATCAAAATGACACTTCAATCATTCAAGGCATTTATCAAATCCCCATACAAGGCATAATTTATATAGAAATATAACATGCCCACATAATAGCCCCAAAAAAAGTCGCATAACACCACCAAAATAGCCCACATAGTACCCCTAAAATAGGCCACATAATTGCCCCAAAACAGACCGCATAACAGCCTCAAAACAGCCCACATAGCTGCCTCAAAATAGGCCGCATAATAGCCCCAAAACAGGCCACAAAATAGCCTATAAAACAGTCCCAAAATAGCCCACATAACATCCCCTTATGAACACTATAGGCTAGAAATGAATCGGATTAGGAGGAACCCTACCTTTTGAAGCGTAAATCAAAGGCTAGAACTTTAAGAACACCAACCAAAACCTCCAAAATTTGATTTTCCCAAAATCTCCCCTTTGGATCTTCAGTGAAATCTTTCGTTCTTGCTGTGGTTGCGTAGTGCTCGTCGATGTGATCGACTCTAAATCTTGGCTTAATGGATTTCGACTGACAGAACTCCGAGAATCGAAGAAGAAAACTTGAAGAAAATTGATTTTTCCTCTTTTCTCCCTTCTCTTTGTCAAACGTCTGATATAGCCTTGCTAAGGGGTGGAAAAATATCTTATTTTTTAGATATTTTCCCCTATTTATATTTTTAATTGCGTGGTCCACACTGCCCTGCACGTTTACTATTTTTGGGTTTCTTTTTCGTCCCGAAATGATTCATTTCATCCCGGTTTAAAATTCAAATTAATTTATTTAAACTTCTATTCAATTATAAGGAAATTTTATAAAATTTATTTTGGGACCTTTGAAAGGTCATTCGTCACCCAATTGTCTCGTAAAATGTGTAAAATTTGACTATCTCATAATTCAACAAAAATTGACAGCTCGACTTCGCGATACAAATCCAACGGTGAGGTCCGTTGCGTCATCCGAGCTCTAGAAAAATATGAATTTTAAACCAGCATTATAGTGGCAAATTACCATTTTGACCTTTTCTAAAAAAGTTTAAATTTTTTCGGGTTTTAAATTCTTCCCCCCTTAAAAGAANCTGAGCTCTAGAAAAATATGAATTTTAAACCAGCATTATAGTGGCAAATTACCATTTTGACATTTTCTAAAAAAGTTTAAATTTTTTCGGGTTTTAAATTCTTCCCCCCTTAAAAGAATTTTATCCCCGAAATTCACACACACATACACATTTAACCACATGCATATGCCATAGTTATATAATACTAAATGACTATAATAATGTCACTTCATCCTCAAATAAGAAAGGGCAACTGGTACGAATAGTGTCCTCGTGCTCCCATGTCACCTCCTCCACTCCTCGGTGCTGCCACAACATCCTCACTAACCTCACGGTCTTGCCTCGCAAAACCTGATTTCGGCTATCCATGATGCGTACCAGTCCCTCCTCAAAGGTCCCATTTGCATCAACAACAAGCTCTGCCCAATGCACCACATGAGTCGGATCTAGGGTGTATTTCCGAAGCATGGAGACATGGAATGCCGCATGAACACCTGATAGATTTGGCGGTAATACCAACCGATAAACAACTATACCCACCCTCTCGAGTACTTTGAAGGGCATGTTATACCTCGGCGACAGCTTTCCCCGCTTGTCGAACCTGACCACTCCTCTTTTAGGCATCACCTCCAAGAAGACATGATCTCTCATCTCAAACTCTAAAGGTCGCTGCCGTCTGTTAGCATAGCTCTTCTATCGACTCTGAGACATGAGAAGACACTTCCATATCAAGTTCACCTTCTTCGAGGTGTCTCTAACCAACTCCGGACCCGTAGAGGTTCTCTATCCTACCTTAGTCCAACAAACCGAAGAACGGAAAGACCACCCATATAGTCCCTCATATGGTGCCATTTGTTTGCTCACCTGGTAAATGTTGTTGTAGGCGAACTCCACTAAAGGTAGATGATCTTCCCAACTACCCTTGAGATCTAGGATGCATGCCCGTAGCATGTCTTCTAATGTCTAGATGGTCCTCTTAGACTGATCATTCGTCTGGGGATGAAAACCAGTGCTCATCAATGACCGTGTCTCCATACTTCATTGGAAACTCTCCTAAAAATGAGCCGTAAACCTAGGACCCCGATCCGATACTATAGATACGGGCACCCCACATAACCGTACAATCTCCTATATATACAACCTACAAAATTCATGCAGTGTGAAGGTCATCCGCACAGCCAAAAAATGTGCTGACTTAGTAAGCCAGTTTACTATCACCCACACTGCATCATGCCTCCACGATGTTCGTGGCAAGTGAGTCACAAAATCCATCGTGACATGCTCCCACTTCCACTCAGCTACCTCCAAAGGCTAGAGTAACCCTGCTGGTCTCTGGTGTTCAGCTTTCACCTGCTGAAACGTGGGACATTGGCTAACAAAATTCCCAACATCTTTCTTCATCTCGCTCCAATAGTACTGGCGACGAAGATCATGGTACATCTTTCATACCACCTGGATGCACAACAAATCGAGAGCAATGGAATTCCCTAAGGATCTCCTCTCTGAGTTTCGCAGACTGGGGAACCACAATCCTTCCCCTAAACCAAAGACTACCATCCGAGTGAATGGTCCAGCCCTCGTCACCCGTAGCTGCCTATACCCAGTCCTTGACAGATGATAACTATGTATCCTGACTCTGGGACTCAATCACCCTACTTAGTAGGGAAGGCGTAGCAACCAAACTCTCTAAAGTACCCTGAGCCTGTCCCATGTAACGTAACCCGAACTGTTTCATAGTCTCGAGCATCTGCCACTCCTAAAAAGCCGCACTAGACAAGACTCCCTGTGACTTCCCGTTGAGTGCATCAGCCACCATAGTTGCCTTACCGGGATGGTAATGCAAAGTGAAGTCGTAGTCCTCCAGAAACTCCACCCACCTACGTTGCCTCATGTTGAGGTCCCGTTATGTAGAGATGTACTTCAGACTCTTGTGGTCTGAAAACACCTCAAATTACTCACCGTATAGATAGTGGCGCTAAGCCTTCAAGGCAATGACAATGACCATCAACTCCATGTCATATGTGGGGTAATTCTGCTCGTGGTTCTTTAACTGTCGAGAACCATAAGCCACCACCCTCTCAGACAACATCAAAACACATCCAAGTCCGTCCTTGGAGGCATTACAGTATACTGTATACCTCTGTCTCCTTTCCAGAACTATCAAAATAGGAGCAGAAGTAAGTCTCCGAATCAACTCCTGGAATGCCTTCTCACACACATCATTCCACTCAAACTTGACATCTTTTCTGGTCAACTTGGGCATAGGTGCAGCTAGTCGGGAGAAGTCCTCAATGAACCTCCGATAATACCCAGCAAATCCCAAGAAATTATGTATCTGAAAAACTAACTTTGGCCTCTCCCAATTCATGACTGCCTCAACCTTCTTCAGGTCCACGGATACAACCAAGGGCGAGACCACGTGCCCTAAGAATTTTACTTCCGTAAGCCAAAATTCACACTTGCTGAACCTGGCGAACAACTGATGGTCTATCAAGGTCTAAAGAACAACCCTCAAGTGACCCTCATGCTCCTCCTCAAACTTAGAGTAGAACCAAATGTCGTCAACAAAAACCAAAATGAACTGATCAAGGTATAGTTGAAGCACCCTATGCATGAGACCTATAAATGCTGTCGGGGCATTTGTCAATCCGAAAGGCATGACTGTAAACTCAAAATGCCCATACCGTATCCGAAATGCCGTCTTAGGGATATCCACCTCCCTAACCCTCAACTGATTGTAACCGGTGCGGAGATCTATCTTAGAGTAGACCTGCGCCCCTCTCAGCTGATCAAACAAGTCATCAATCCTCAGCAAATGGTACCTATTTTTGATAGTAACCTAATTCAACTACCGATAATCTATACACAATCGAAGAGTCTTGTCTTTCTTCTTGTAAGACAATACCGGAGCACCCCAAGGTGAAGTGCTCGGTCTAATAAAGCCCCTGTGCAACAATTCTTGCAATTGGATCTTGAGTTCTTGCAACTCAGCTGGCGCCATCCTATGCGAAGTCATAGAAATAGGCAATGCACCAGGATGTAACTCAATGGTGAAGTCTATATCCCTATGTGGAGGTAATCCCAGTAATTCATCCAGAAAAACATCCTCATACTCACACACCACCCGAGGTAGACCCAACTCCCTTCTCGTCTTGTCCTCTAGGATAAGGCTTGCTAGCCAACCCCTCAACTGTCCGTGCCAACGAGAATTATACACGACTTTGGGTAAAGCATCATGTTTTTTTCCCTAGAACTTTAAACAAATCCCCTCTAGGGTGTAAACAGTGACCTTCTTCGGATCACAATCAATGACGACTCGGTGTGCCGCCAACCAATCCATCCTGAGGATAACATCGAATTTCGACATGTCTGATCAACTCTGGCCTATCTCATAGGGGAGAACTCACATGCAATGGCTCTTTCAATGTCTCAACCTCTAAGCCCAAATCCCTCACACAAGTTAAATAATAGCAGAGCACTAACTTACTATCCCAAAGTAGGGATCAAAGTTGAACAGTTGAGATTTCTCCCATTGTTTTACTAGTAGAGCATGTGCCACCACTAGTAGACATTAACATCCTAAACTATCTCGTTCATTCTCTTTCTGACCCCCAATGCTATATTCTCTAACCCTAGTGTCTCCTTTCCATGTACATTTCACCATGCATATAATTCACATAACACATAACATGTAGTATTTAAACACATAACATAAAACACACAATGAATGCAATGGTCTAGACCCCATGCCTATCAAGCCCCTAGGTAAATCGTATACCTATGCTATGATACCCCAAAAATCGGGGGTACTTAATTTAACAAAATTTGGGCAGAGCTCCATTGTACAGGAATCTCTACCCAAAACACAACCTGTGCNTCTGATACCAAGCTATGATACCCCAAAAATCGGGGGTACTTAATTTAACAAAATTTGGGCAGAGCTCCATTGTACAGGAATCTCTACCCAAAACACAACCTGTGCATCAAACAATCACATGACCCATCCGAGGTCCAATATACAATATTGACCACACCGGATCTATTTAAAAGTAAACATTGACCACACCGGGTCTATTTTAAAGTAAACATATAATAACACGTAAAATCTCATTAAAATAGTCCAAAAACTAACTTAGTGAATGTTTTGCAAAAAACATAATTTCTCACAATAAAACTCTATATATACAAGTTCCATTGCAAGTAATTCCATATAATTACATGTCTAAAAACAAAATTTTTAGAAAACTTCAAAACAAAAGCCACATTCCAGCTTTCTTAATCTGGGGGGCTCGGATTGGGAGCCTTCCACCAGTGTGTATTCCCCACCTGAAATTTTTTGTCGTATAGGGTGAGCTAATGCCAGCAGAATTATTCCTATAAAGGCTACTCCCCACCTAAGTGCATATGCAATGTTTACATTTAACATTTTTACCAAACAACATTCCACACAAAGCATAAAATTTTATGTTGGAATTTCTCCAAGTCATGCTATGGAATGAGACGAGACTCACTCACGTACATCCACCTGAGCCCTCACCGACTCCCATCACACAATGTAATCCACGTGTAAAAACCTTTATCATTGATGGAATACATCCAATGATCATTTTTGAAATACAAACTATGTGTTTATAAAACCAACTCATTCTTGGATGTTTCCCTTCGAATGAATACTTTATATTACAAAATCATGTGTCTTCATTGGGAATCGGATTCCGGAATCGCACCGACTGGCTCCGTACACCATTACACTTTTTCAGAATTTCACCTCAAGGAAGTGTATGAACCAAATAGTCAGATTTTTAACCCGAGGGAGTATCAAGCCCTTCTTGCTATACCCGACACAAGTTTTTCTTATGCAACCATGTGACTCCCTTGCATCTTCAATCCCACATTTTCGAGTNATTCGTAGTCCTCCAGAAACTCCACCCACCTACGTTGCCTCATGTTGAGGTCCCGTTGTGTAGAGATGTACTTCAGACTCTTGTGGTCTGAAAACACCTCAAATTACTCACCGTNTGCACACCCACACTCATGCCTAAGCTCAGGAATGTGATGCCAACCTCATGCCCAAAATGCAAGGATGTCAAATGAGCAATTTTAATAGCCATGACATATCCATGTGCTATGAATGCCATATGGANCCGTAGCATGTCTTCTAATGTCTAGATGGTCCTCTTAGACTGATCATTCGTCTGGGGATGAAAACCAGTGCTCATCAATGACCGTGTCTCCATACTTCATTGGAAACTCTCCTAAAAATGAGCCGTAAACCTAGGACCCCGATCCGATACTATAGATACGGGCACCCCACATAACCGTACAATCTCCTATATATACAACCTACAAAATTCATGCAGTGTGAAGGTCATCCGCACAGCCAAAAAATGTGCTGACTTAGTAAGCCAGTTTACTATCACCCACACTGCATCATGCCTCCACGATGTTCGTGGCAAGTGAGTCACAAAATCCATCGTGACATGCTCCCACTTCCACTCAGCTACCTCCAAAGGCTAGAGTAACCCTGCTGGTCTCTGGTGTTCAGCTTTCACCTGCTGAAACGTGGGACATTGGCTAACAAAATTCCCAACATCTTTCTTCATCTCGCTCCAATAGTACTGGCGACGAAGATCATGGTACATCTTTCATACCACCTGGATGCACAACAAATCGAGAGCAATGGAATTCCCTAAGGATCTCCTCTCTGAGTTTCGCAGACTGGGGAACCACAATCCTTCCCCTAAACCAAAGACTACCATCCGAGTGAATGGTCCAGCCCTCGTCACCCGTAGCTGCCTATACCCAGTCCTTGACAGATGATAACTATGTATCCTGACTCTGGGACTCAATCACCCTACTTAGTAGGGAAGGCGTAGCAACCAAACTCTCTAAAGTACCCTGAGCCTGTCCCATGTAACGTAACCCGAACTGTTTCATAGTCTCGAGCATCTGCCACTCCTAAAAAGCCGCACTAGACAAGACTCCCTGTGACTTCCCGTTGAGTGCATCAGCCACCATAGTTGCCTTACCGGGATGGTAATGCAAAGTGAAGTCGTAGTCCTCCAGAAACTCCACCCACCTACGTTGCCTCATGTTGAGGTCCCGTTATGTAGAGATGTACTTCAGACTCTTGTGGTCTGAAAACACCTCAAATTACTCACCGTATAGATAGTGGCGCTAAGCCTTCAAGGCAATGACAATGACCATCAACTCCATGTCATATGTGGGGTAATTCTGCTCGTGGTTCTTTAACTGTCGAGAACC
This sequence comes from Ilex paraguariensis, assembly GCA_963454935.2. Taxonomy (NCBI): domain Eukaryota; kingdom Viridiplantae; phylum Streptophyta; class Magnoliopsida; order Aquifoliales; family Aquifoliaceae; genus Ilex; species Ilex paraguariensis. The sequence continues at coordinate 855,156 of CAUOFW020000947.1, read as the reverse complement.
ATAAGCCACCACCCTCTCAGACAACATCAAAACACATCCAAGTCCGTCCTTGGAGGCATTACAGTATACTGTATACCTCTGTCTCCTTTCCAGAACTATCAAAATAGGAGCAGAAGTAAGTCTCCGAATCAACTCCTGGAATGCCTTCTCACACACATCATTCCACTCAAACTTGACATCTTTTCTGGTCAACTTGGGCATAGGTGCAGCTAGTCGGGAGAAGTCCTCAATGAACCTCCGATAATACCCAGCAAATCCCAAGAAATTATGTATCTGAAAAACTAACTTTGGCCTCTCCCAATTCATGACTGCCNTGGTGTTCAGCTTTCACCTGCTGAAACGTGGGACATTGGCTAACAAAATTCCCAACATCTTTCTTCATCTCGCTCCAATAGTACTGGCGACGAAGATCATGGTACATCTTTCATACCACCTGGATGCACAACAAATCGAGAGCAATGGAATTCCCTAAGGATCTCCTCTCTGAGTTTCGCAGACTGGGGAACCACAATCCTTCCCCTAAACCAAAGACTACCATCCGAGTGAATGGTCCAGCCCTCGTCACCCGTAGCTGCCTATACCCAGTCCTTGACAGATGATAACTATGTATCCTGACTCTGGGACTCAATCACCCTACTTAGTAGGGAAGGCGTAGCAACCAAACTCTCTAAAGTACCCTGAGCCTGTCCCATGTAACGTAACCCGAACTGTTTCATAGTCTCGAGCATCTGCCACTCCTAAAAAGCCGCACTAGACAAGACTCCCTGTGACTTCCCGTTGAGTGCATCAGCCACCATAGTTGCCTTACCGGGATGGTAATGCAAAGTGAAGTCGTAGTCCTCCAGAAACTCCACCCACCTACGTTGCCTCATGTTGAGGTCCCGTTATGTAGAGATGTACTTCAGACTCTTGTGGTCTGAAAACACCTCAAATTACTCACCGTATAGATAGTGGCGCTAAGCCTTCAAGGCAATGACAATGACCATCAACTCCATGTCATATGTGGGGTAATTCTGCTCGTGGTTCTTTAACTGTCGAGAACCATAAGCCACCACCCTCTCAGACAACATCAAAACACATCCAAGTCCGTCCTTGGAGGCATTACAGTATATTGTATACCTCTGTCTCCTTTCCAGAACTATCAAAATAGGAGCAGAAGTAAGTCTCCGAATCAACTCCTGGAATGCCTTCTCACACACATCATTCCACTCAAACTTGACATCTTTTCTGGTCAACTTGGGCATAGGTGCAGCTAGTCGGGAGAAGTCCTCAATGAACCTCCGATAATACCCAGCAAATCCCAAGAAATTATGTATCTGAAAAACTAACTTTGGCCTCTCCCAATTCATGACTGCCTCAACCTTCTTCAGGTCCACGGATACAACCAAGGGCGAGACCACGTGCCCTAGGAATTTTACTTCCGTAAGCCAAAATTCACACTTGCTGAACCTGGCGAACAACTGATGGTCTATCAAGGTCTAAAGAACAACCCTCAAGTGACCCTCATGCTCCTCCTCAAACTTAGAGTAGAACCAAATGTCGTCAACAAAAACCAAAATGAACTGATCAAGGTATAGTTGAAGCACCCTATGCATGAGACCTATAAATGTTGTCGGGGCATTTGTCAATCCGAAAGGCATGACTGTAAACTCAAAATGCCCATACCGTATCCGAAATGCCGTCTTAGGGATATCCACCTCCCTAACCCTCAACTGATTGTAACCGGTGCGGAGATCTATCTTAGAGTAGACCTGCGCCCCTCTCAGCTGATCAAACAAGTCATCAATCCTCAGCAAATGGTACCTATTTTTGATAGTAACCTAATTCAACTACCGATAATCTATACACAATCGAAGAGTCTTGTCTTTCTTCTTGTAAGACAATACCGGAGCACCCCAAGGTGAAGTGCTCGGTCTAATAAAGCCCCTGTGCAACAATTCTTGCAATTGGATCTTGAGTTCTTGCAACTCAGCTGGCGCCATCCTATGCGAAGTCATAGAAATAGGCAATGCACCAGGATGTAACTCAATGGTGAAGTCTATATCCCTATGTGGAGGTAATCCCAGTAATTCATCCAGAAAAACATCCTCATACTCACACACCACCCGAGGTAGACCCAACTCCCTTCTCGTCTTGTCCTCTAGGATAAGGCTTGCTAGCCAACCCCTCAACTGTCCGTGCCAACGAGAATTATACACGACTTTGGGTAAAGCATCATGTTTTTTTCCCTAGAACTTTAAACAAATCCCCTCTAGGGTGTAAACAGTGACCTTCTTCGGATCACAATCAATGACGACTCGGTGTGCCGCCAACCAATCCATCCTGAGGATAACATCGAATTTCGACATGTCTGATCAACTCTGGCCTATCTCATAGGGGAGAACTCACATGCAATGGCTCTTTCAATGTCTCAACCTCTAAGCCCAAATCCCTCACACAAGTTAAATAATAGCAGAGCACTAACTTACTATCCCAAAGTAGGGATCAAAGTTGAACAGTTGAGATTTCTCCCATTGTTTTACTAGTAGAGCATGTGCCACCACTAGTAGACATTAACATCCTAAACTATCTCGTTCATTCTCTTTCTGACCCCCAATGCTATATTCTCTAACCCTAGTGTCTCCTTTCCATGTACATTTCACCATGCATATAATTCACATAACACATAACATGTAGTATTTAAACACATAACATAAAACACACAATGAATGCAATGGTCTAGACCCCATGCCTATCAAGCCCCTAGGTAAATCGTATACCTATGCTATGATACCCCAAAAATCGGGGGTACTTAATTTAACAAAATTTGGGCAGAGCTCCATTGTACAGGAATCTCTACCCAAAACACAACCTGTGCATCAAACAATCACATGACCCATCCGAGGTCCAATATACAATATTGACCACACCGGATCTATTTAAAAGTAAACATTGACCACACCGGGTCTATTTTAAAGTAAACATATAATAACACGTAAAATCTCATTAAAATAGTCCAAAAACTAACTTAGTGAATGTTTTGCAAAAAACATAATTTCTCACAATAAAACTCTATATATACAAGTTCCATTGCAAGTAATTCCATATAATTACATGTCTAAAAACAAAATTTTTAGAAAACTTCAAAACAAAAGCCACATTCCAGCTTTCTTAATCTGGGGGGCTCGGATTGGGAGCCTTCCACCAGTGTGTATTCCCCACCTGAAATTTTTTGTCGTATAGGGTGAGCTAATGCCAGCAGAATTATTCCTATAAAGGCTACTCCCCACCTAAGTGCATATGCAATGTTTACATTTAACATTTTTACCAAACAACATTCCACACAAAGCATAAAATTTTATGTTGGAATTTCTCCAAGTCATGCTATGGAATGAGACGAGACTCACTCACGTACATCCACCTGAGCCCTCACCGACTCCCATCACACAATGTAATCCACGTGTAAAAACCTTTATCATTGATGGAATACATCCAATGATCATTTTTGAAATACAAACTATGTGTTTATAAAACCAACTCATTCTTGGATGTTTCCCTTCGAATGAATACTTTATATTACAAAATCATGTGTCTTCATTGGGAATCGGATTCCGAAATCGCACCGACTGGCTCCGTACACCATTACACTTTTTCAGAATTTCACCTCAAGGAAGTGTATGAACCAAATAGTCAGATTTTTAACCCGAGGGAGTATCAAGCCCTTCTTGCTATACCCGACACAAGTTTTTCTTATGCAACCATGTGACTCCCTTGCATCTTCAATCCCACATTTTCGAGTCCACATATCAATCACTAAGAGTGGTGTTTAAATAAACCAAGCATACACACCCACACTCATGCCTAAGCTCAGGAATGTGATGCCAACCTCATGCCCAAAATGCAAGGATGCCAAATGAGCAATTTTAATAGCCATGACATATCCATGTGCTATGAATGCCATATGGATTATTTCTATCACATTTCAACACTTACATTTCCAATGTAACTCACATCATAAGCATATGATTTCAACACACCATAACATCCGAGCATGTTATTTCAATTTCATCAAAATGACACTTCAATCATTCAAGACATTTATGAAATCCCCGTATAAGACATAATTTATATAAAAATATAACATGCCCACATAAAAGCCCCAAAATAGGCCGCATAACAGTCCCAAAATAGGCCGCATAACTGCCCCAAAATAGGCCGCATAATAGTCCCAAAATAGGCCGCATAACAGCCCCAAAATAGGTTGTATAACAGCCCCAAATCAGCCCACATAGCATCCTCAAAATAGGCAGCATAACAGCCCCAAAACAGGCCGCATAATACCCCCAAAATAGTCTACAAAACAGCCCACGTAATAGCCCTTTATGAACACTATAGGCTAGAAATGAACAAGAGTAGGAGGAAACCCTACTCTTTAAGCGTAAATCGAAGGCTAGAACTTCAAGAATACCAACCAAAACCTCCAAAACTTGATTTTTCCAAAATATCTCCTTTGGATCTTTGGTGAAATCATTCGTTCTTGGTGTGGTTGCANTGGAATTCCCTAAGGATCTCCTCTCTGAGTTTCGCAGACTGGGGAACCACAATCCTTCCCCTAAACCAAAGACTACCATCCGAGTGAATGGTCCAGCCCTCGTCACCCGTAGCTGCCTATACCCAGTCCTTGACAGATGATAACTATGTATCCTGACTCTGGGACTCAATCACCCTACTTAGTAGGGAAGGCGTAGCAACCAAACTCTCTAAAGTACCCTGAGCCTGTCCCATGTAACGTAACCCGAACTGTTTCATAGTCTCGAGCATCTGCCACTCCTAAAAAGCCGCACTAGACAAGACTCCCTGTGACTTCCCGTTGAGTGCATCAGCCACCATAGTTGCCTTACCGGGATGGTAATGCAAAGTGAAGTCGTAGTCCTCCAGAAACTCCACCCACCTACGTTGCCTCATGTTGAGGTCCCGTTATGTAGAGATGTACTTCAGACTCTTGTGGTCTGAAAACACCTCAAATTACTCACCGTATAGATAGTGGCGCTAAGCCTTCAAGGCAATGACAATGACCATCAACTCCATGTCATATGTGGGGTAATTCTGCTCGTGGTTCTTTAACTGTCGAGAACCATAAGCCACCACCCTCTCAGACAACATCAAAACACATCCAAGTCCGTCCTTGGAGGCATTACAGTATATTGTATACCTCTGTCTCCTTTCCAGAACTATCAAAATAGGAGCAGAAGTAAGTCTCCGAATCAACTCCTGGAATGCCTTCTCACACACATCATTCCACTCAAACTTGACATCTTTTCTGGTCAACTTGGGCATAGGTGCAGCTAGTCGGGAGAAGTCCTCAATGAACCTCCGATAATACCCAGCAAATCCCAAGAAATTATGTATCTGAAAAACTAACTTTGGCCTCTCCCAATTCATGACTGCCTCAACCTTCTTCAGGTCCACGGATACAACCAAGGGCGAGACCACGTGCCCTAGGAATTTTACTTCCGTAAGCCAAAATTCACACTTGCTGAACCTGGCGAACAACTGATGGTCTATCAAGGTCTAAAGAACAACCCTCAAGTGACCCTCATGCTCCTCCTCAAACTTAGAGTAGAACCAAATGTCGTCAACAAAAACCAAAATGAACTGATCAAGGTATAGTTGAAGCACCCTATGCATGAGACCTATAAATGTTGTCGGGGCATTTGTCAATCCGAAAGGCATGACTGTAAACTCAAAATGCCCATACCGTATCCGAAATGCCGTCTTAGGGATATCCACCTCCCTAACCCTCAACTGATTGTAACCGGTGCGGAGATCTATCTTAGAGTAGACCTGCGCCCCTCTCAGCTGATCAAACAAGTCATCAATCCTCAGCAAATGGTACCTATTTTTGATAGTAACCTAATTCAACTACCGATAATCTATACACAATCGAAGAGTCTTGTCTTTCTTCTTGTAAGACAATACCGGAGCACCCCAAGGTGAAGTGCTCGGTCTAATAAAGCCCCTGTGCAACAATTCTTGCAATTGGATCTTGAGTTCTTGCAACTCAGCTGGCGCCATCCTATGCGAAGTCATAGAAATAGGCAATGCACCAGGATGTAACTCAATGGTGAAGTCTATATCCCTATGTGGAGGTAATCCCAGTAATTCATCCAGAAAAACATCCTCATACTCACACACCACCCGAGGTAGACCCAACTCCCTTCTCGTCTTGTCCTCTAGGATAAGGCTTGCTAGCCAACCCCTCAACTGTCCGTGCCAACGAGAATTATACACGACTTTGGGTAAAGCATCATGTTTTTTTCCCTAGAACTTTAAACAAATCCCCTCTAGGGTGTAAACAGTGACCTTCTTCGGATCACAATCAATGACGACTCGGTGTGCCGCCAACCAATCCATCCTGAGGATAACATCGAATTTCGACATGTCTGATCAACTCTGGCCTATCTCATAGGGGAGAACTCACATGCAATGGCTCTTTCAATGTCTCAACCTCTAAGCCCAAATCCCTCACACAAGTTAAATAATAGCAGAGCACTAACTTACTATCCCAAAGTAGGGATCAAAGTTGAACAGTTGAGATTTCTCCCATTGTTTTACTAGTAGAGCATGTGCCACCACTAGTAGACATTAACATCCTAAACTATCTCGTTCATTCTCTTTCTGACCCCCAATGCTATATTCTCTAACCCTAGTGTCTCCTTTCCATGTACATTTCACCATGCATATAATTCACATAACACATAACATGTAGTATTTAAACACATAACATAAAACACACAATGAATGCAATGGTCTAGACCCCATGCCTATCAAGCCCCTAGGTAAATCGTATACCTATGCTATGATACCCCAAAAATCGGGGGTACTTAATTTAACAAAATTTGGGCAGAGCTCCATTGTACAGGAATCTCTACCCAAAACACAACCTGTGCATCAAACAATCACATGACCCATCCGAGGTCCAATATACAATATTGACCACACCGGATCTATTTAAAAGTAAACATTGACCACACCGGGTCTATTTTAAAGTAAACATATAATAACACGTAAAATCTCATTAAAATAGTCCAAAAACTAACTTAGTGAATGTTTTGCAAAAAACATAATTTCTCACAATAAAACTCTATATATACAAGTTCCATTGCAAGTAATTCCATATAATTACATGTCTAAAAACAAAATTTTTAGAAAACTTCAAAACAAAAGCCACATTCCAGCTTTCTTAATCTGGGGGGCTCGGATTGGGAGCCTTCCACCAGTGTGTATTCCCCACCTGAAATTTTTTGTCGTATAGGGTGAGCTAATGCCAGCAGAATTATTCCTATAAAGGCTACTCCCCACCTAAGTGCATATGCAATGTTTACATTTAACATTTTTACCAAACAACATTCCACACAAAGCATAAAATTTTATGTTGGAATTTCTCCAAGTCATGCTATGGAATGAGACGAGACTCACTCACGTACATCCACCTGAGCCCTCACCGACTCCCATCACACAATGTAATCCACGTGTAAAAACCTTTATCATTGATGGAATACATCCAATGATCATTTTTGAAATACAAACTATGTGTTTATAAAACCAACTCATTCTTGGATGTTTCCCTTCGAATGAATACTTTATATTACAAAATCATGTGTCTTCATTGGGAATCGGATTCCGAAATCGCACCGACTGGCTCCGTACACCATTACACTTTTTCAGAATTTCACCTCAAGGAAGTGTATGAACCAAATAGTCAGATTTTTAACCCGAGGGAGTATCAAGCCCTTCTTGCTATACCCGACACAAGTTTTTCTTATGCAACCATGTGACTCCCTTGCATCTTCAATCCCACATTTTCGAGTCCACATATCAATCACTAAGAGTGGTGTTTAAATAAACCAAGCATACACACCCACACTCATGCCTAAGCTCAGGAATGTGATGCCAACCTCATGCCCAAAATGCAAGGATGCCAAATGAGCAATTTTAATAGCCATGACATATCCATGTGCTATGAATGCCATATGGATTATTTCTATCACATTTCAACACTTACATTTCCAATGTAACTCACATCATAAGCATATGATTTCAACACACCATAACATCCGAGCATGTTATTTCAATTTCATCAAAATGACACTTCAATCATTCAAGACATTTATGAAATCCCCGTATAAGACATAATTTATATAAAAACATAACATGCCCACATAAAAGCCCCAAAATAGGCCGCATAACAGTCCCAAAATAGGCCGCATAACTGCCCCAAAATAGGCCGCATAATAGTCCCAAAATAGGCCGCATAACAGCCCCAAAATAGGTTGTATAACAGCCCCAAATCAGCCCACATAGCATCCTCAAAATAGGCAGCATAACAGCCCCAAAACAGGCCGCATAATACCCCCAAAATAGTCTACAAAACAGCCCACGTAATAGCCCTTTATGAACACTATAGGCTAGAAATGAACAAGAGTAGGAGGAAACCCTACTCTTTAAGCGTAAATCGAAGGCTAGAACTTCAAGAATACAAACCAAAACCTCCAAAACTTGATTTCTCCAAAATATCTCCTTTGGATCTTTGGTGAAATCATTCGTTCTTGGTGTGGTTGCATAGCCCTCGTCGTTGTGATCGACTTTAACTCTTGGCTCAACGAATTCTGACCGACGGAACTCCGAGAATCGAAGGAGAAAGCTTGAATAAAATTGATTTTTCCTCTTTTCTCTCGTCTCCTTGTCAAACGTCTGATACAACCGGCCAAGGGGTGGAAAATTTCTGATTTTTCAAATATTTGCCCTTATTTATATTTTTAATTGAGTGGTCCACATCGCCCTTCATTTCATCCCGGTGTAAGTTAAAATTAATTTTATTTAACCTTTTATTTGATCATAAGAAAATTTTATAAATTTTATTTTTGGGGATATTTGAAAGGTTATTCGTCACCCAATTATCTCGAAAAATGTGCAAAATTTGTCTATCTCGAAATTCGACAAAAATTGATAGGGCAGCTCGATTTCGCAATACGAATCCAATGGTGAGGTCTGTTGCGTCATCCAAGCTCTAGAAAAATATAGATTTTAAACCCGCATTATAGTGGCAAATTATCATTTTACTATTTTTTCTGAAAAATTTTAAATTTTTCCGAGTTTTACATTCTTCACCCCTTAAAAAAAATTTTTTCCCAAAATTCACACACACATGCACATTTAACCACATGCATATGCAACAGTCATATAATACTAAATGACTATAATAATGTACCTCCATCCTCGAATAAGAAAGGATAACTGGTATGGATAGTGTCCTCACGCTCTCGTGTCATCTCCTCCACTCCTCGGTGCTACCACAACACCTTCACTAGCCTCACGGTCTTGCTTCGTATAACCTGATCCCGGCTATCCATGATGCGCACCAGTCCCTCCTCGAAGGTCCCATCTGCATCAACAACAAGCTCGCCCCAATCCACCATATGAGTTAGATCTGGGGTGTTTTTTCGAAGCATGGAGACATGGAATACTGCATGATGACCCGATAGATTTGGCCGTAATGCCAACTGATAAGCAACTATACCCACCCTCTCGAGTACTTTGAAGGGCTCGATATACCTCGGCGACAGCTTTCCCTGCTTGTCGAACCTGACCACTCATCTTTTAGGCATCACCTTCAAGAAGACATGATCCCCACCTCAAACTCTACAGGTCGCCACCGTCTGTCGGCGTAGCTATTGTGTCAGCTCTGAGCTGTGAGAAGACGCTTCCGTATGAAGTCCACCTTCTCTGAGGTGTCTCTAACCAACTCCAAACCCGTAGAGGTTCTCTCTCCTACCTCAATCTAACAAACTGGAGAACGACAAGGCCTCCCATATAATACCTCATAGGGTGCCATCTGTATGCTCTCCTAATAACTATTGTTGTAGGCAAATTTCACTAAAGGTTGTAACGCCCCAAAAACCACCTTAGACGGCATTACAATTTAAAATCATTCACATTATGAGAGCAACTAATAAAATCCATCAATAAATAAAAATCTCCTTCATTATATCTAATATTTACAACATCATCCCAAAAGAATATGCCCAACCATGGCAATTCCATCCAAAAGAATCTAATTTAACTTGTAGTGGAATATAACAAAAGATTAGTCTTTACATGATCTGAAAAGAAATCTCCTAGTCTAGCACCTAGGAGAGTGTAACCCTAAGCATCCACCTCGGGATGCAAGTGCCCATATAGCGGAGTTTCTAAACGCACCTGCTCATCGACTCTGAGCTCCTCATCTAACACGTAATCTAAAAAATATATTGTTTGTAGGGGGTGAGCACTAAGCTATGTGACAACATACCTCCCAAACTCGAACAAGGTTTAGAAAATGTATAAAGCAAGTCGGCCTCATTTTGCAAATATCATATATCAATTTTTGAAATAAAATCGGGACATTTCAATGGATCTCAAGTTTACACAATAGCAATAATTTAAATGAATAGTAAAATAAATTTCCCAACAATAAATCCTTTCCAACCATAAACTATTTCCCATAAGTTCTTGTAGAGTCCCATATCTCTACAAGCTCTTATAGGAAACCAATTCTGGTACAATAAACCATAAAATCCACAACTTGTATTCGTATTTCAGGTATGATGCATAATTTGTATTAATAAACACATTGACAATATCCTGGCCCACACACACACACCCAAATCCTCGCAAGGATATCCAACCTTTAGGAAGGGCGTATACCAACTCATGGTAGTGACGAATCCAACCCATGAATAGTATACTACCCTTTCTCCTCGGCACCTGTGAGTGAATAGTAGTTTGGTACTCGCAAGGCACCAACCCCACTACGAGTGATATGGAACCTTCAAACCTACACGGACTAAGAAACGCATCTCACCTACTCTACGATATCTGGTCAACGGCCACCCATGGTCATCCAAACATCCACAAGACATACAATATCCAATCAATTTCTCCAATCACAATTACATTCAAAAATTTCCAAATTTCACAAGTAGTATCCTAATAGAACTATTTAAGAAAATATGCAAGAGATCATCATAAATACCATTTTGTGGTTCAATATAAAGCACTAAAGTTTTAAAATCAAGAACAAAGGAAAAATCAAGAGAAAAATCTATTTCTCTTGAAAACTAGGGTTTTCAGTCAAGAAAAAGAGATTTAATGGCTATCCCACCATAGAATTATTTAAAACATGATAGTGTTTGCAAGAATATCAATAATCAATGATTTACTAACAAATAAATAAAATTTAGAGTCAAAAGAATACATATAAGTAAACCCTAGCCTCAATGTAAGAGAATAGGAAGAAACTCCTACCTTGGTATTTTTGAAAAACTAGGGATTGATCTAATGCAATGTGCAAATCCCCTTTGATCTTATATTTTTCCCTCTCTTTCTTCCTCTCTAAGGTTTCCTAGGGTTAGAAGTGTTGAAATGGAGCTAAATGGGACGTCCTCAGGTATTTATAGTGGAAGGAAAACCAGCTGTTTCGCGACTTCAAAATTCAGATTTTTGGAAAACCTTCCGGAAGGTTTCATCGACCTTCTAGAAGGTTTCCCTACTGGACAAAGATTTCCATTAACCTTCCGGAAGGGTTTTCATTGACTTTCCAGAAGGTTTACCTACAGGAAACACTTTTCCATTATCCTTTAGGAAGAACATTACTTTAACCTTTCTGAAGGCTTTCATCGACCTTCCGGAAGGTTTTGCCCACTGGATTAGCATTTACCTTAGCCTTCCGAAAGATTTTTCATTGACCTACCAGAAGGTTTTGCCTGTTTTTCTACAAATCCTTCCTTCTTCATTTCCAACCCATTCCAATCTATTCGACAACCATCCAAAACCATCCCAAACTTCTACCACATACATTTGTACGTTAAAGCTAGTTGGTACAAGTTCTATTACAATGATTTCATATATTTACATGCTAAAACTATGTTTTCACTACTATTTACTCAAAATTTTCCATATTAACATTTCAAAAGAAATTATTACTTGCTATATAAACCTATATACATATATAAAGATAAAAGTGTGGGGTTTACAAAGGTAGATGATCTTCCTAACTACCCTGGGATCTAGGACGCATGCCCGTAGTATATCCTCTAATGTCTGGATGGTCCTCTCTGACTAACCGTCGTCCGTATGGGGATGAAAAATAGTGCTCATCATTAACCGTGTCCCCATAGCTCGCTGGAAACTCTCCCAAAAATGAGTCGTAAACCTTGGATCCTGATCCGATACTATTGATACGGGCACCCCATGCAACAAGACAATCTCTTGTATATACAACCAACAGAATTCCTTTAGTGTGAAGGTCATCTGCACCGCCAAAAAGTGTGTTGACTTAGTAAGCCGGTCCACTATCACCCACACCGCATCATGCCCCTGCGAAGTCCGTGGCAAGTGAGTCACAAAATCCACCGTGACATGCTGTGACTTCCACTCAGCTACCTCCAAAGGCTGGAGTAACCCTGCTGGTCTCTGGTGTTCAGCTTTCACCTACTGACACATGAGACATCGGCTAACAAAATTTCCAATGTCTTTCTTCATCCCGCTCCAATAGTACTGGCGACGAAGATCATAGTACATCTTCATACCACCTGGATGCATAGGAAATCGAGGAGCAATGGAATTCCCTAAGGATCTCCTCTCTAAGCTCCGCAGACTAGGGAACCACAATCCTTCCCCTAAACCGAATACTACCATCCGAGTGAATGGTTCATCTCTCATCACCTGTACCTACTTGTACCCGATCCATGAAGGTGTAGCCACCAAACTCCCTAAAGTACCCTGAGCCTACCCCATGTAACGTAGCCTGAACTATCCCATAGTCTCGAGCATCTGCCACTCCCGAAAAGCCACACTAGCCAAGACTCCCCGTGACCTCCTGTTGAGTGCATCAGCCACCACATTTGTCTTACCGGGATGGTAATGCAAAGTGAAGTTGTAGTCCTCCAGAAACTCCATCCACCTGTGTTGCCTCATGTTGAGGTCCTGCTATGTAAAGATGTACTTCAGACACTTGTGGTCCAAAAATACCTCAAATTGCTCAGCGTATAGATAGTGGCGCCAAGCCTTCAAGGCAAAGACAATGGCCGCCAACTCCATATCAAGTGTGGGGTAATTCTGCTCATGGTTCTTTTGTGACGCCCCAAAATCCGAGGTGCCCTTTTTTAACCGTTGATAACCCATAAACCAGCAAAAATACCCGTGATTGTCACAAGATCTGAAACCACGTCAATAGTCTCCCAATTGCCGGGATTCTTTCTAGACCGGACTGTGCCGGTACACTTTGCCTAATTTTACCTTTTTCACCTATTTTGGACTTCCAATCCAATTTAAACCTTTCCAAATTTATCCCAAACATACTTAACAATGTTTTTCACATACAAGCGAATATATACAAGGTTTATTACAAAATGTTCCATACATTTACATGTCGAATGAAATTTTACCAAAAGTTTTACAAAAACTTCTTTTCAAAAGCCATCACCCGGCTTTTCTTCAACGTTGAGGCCCCGAATGCGAGTCTTCCACCGGTACAAACCCCGCACCTGAAATTGTTTCCCGTATAGGGTGAGCCAACGCCCAGTAGAATGTTTCCTACAGAGGCTACTCCCCAACCTAAGTGCATATGCAATGAGGGCATGCAACAACTCACAATCACATAACCATTCCAATCAAGAATATACATGTTTCATGTTGGAATCTACCATGCCATGCCATGAATGAAATGAGATTCACTCACACACATCAACCCGAGCCCTCTCTGGCTCTCACCACACTGTGCAATGCAAGTGTAAACCCTAGTCATTGATGAAATAAATCCAATGATAATCTTTGAAAATACAAACCATGTGTTTATAAAACCAATTCATTCATTTGGAAGTTTCCCATCAAATGAATACTATATATTACAAAATCATGTGTCTTTGTTGGGTAGCAAAATTTTGGTGTCGCACCACCGGCTCCGCATGCCGATACACTTTTTGGACTTGCACTGTCGGAGTGTATGAACCAATAATCTGGTTTTTCACCCGAGGGAGTGTCTAGTTCTTCTTTCTATACCCGACATATGTTTTTCATGCCATGTAACCATGCAAATCTGTTGAACCTTGGTTTAATGGTACCGACCCACTTATCACCCACCTACGTGGTGTTTGATATCAATAGTGCACTCACACCTATGAAATGCGATGTGTTCTCCGTGTATATGCAATGTAATGAACCATTGCACTACCANCCAAAAATACCTCAAATTGCTCAGCGTATAGATAGTGGCGCCAAGCCTTCAAGGCAAAGACAATGGCCGCCAACTCCATATCAAGTGTGGGGTAATTCTGCTCATGGTTCTTTTGTGACGCCCCAAAATCCGAGGTGCCCTTTTTTAACCGTTGATAACCCATAAACCAGCAAAAATACCCGTGATTGTCACAAGATCTGAAACCACGTCAATAGTCTCCCAATTGCCGGGATTCTTTCTAGACCGGACTGTGCCGGTACACTTTGCCTAGTTTTACCTTTTTCACCTATTTTGGACTTCCAATCCAATTTAAACCTTTCCAAATTTATCCCAAACATACTTAACAATGTTTTTCACATACAAGCGAATATATACAAGGTTTATTACAAAATGTTCCATACATTTACATGTCGAATGAAATTTTACCAAAAGTTTTACAAAAACTTCTTTTCAAAAGCCATCACCCGGCTTTTCTTCAACGTTGAGGCCCCGAATGCGAGTCTTCCACCGGTACAAACCCCGCACCTGAAATTGTTTCCCGTATAGGGTGAGCCAACGCCCAGTAGAATGTTTCCTACAGAGGCTACTCCCCAACCTAAGTGCATATGCAATGAGGGCATGCAACAACTCACAATCACATAACCATTCCAATCAAGAATATACATGTTTCATGTTGGAATCTACCATGCCATGCCATGAATGAAATGAGATTCACTCACACACATCAACCCGAGCCCTCTCTGGCTCTCACCACACTGTGCAATGCAAGTGTAAACCCTAGTCATTGATGAAATAAATCCAATGATAATCTTTGAAAATACAAACCATGTGTTTATAAAACCAATTCATTCATTTGGAAGTTTCCCATCAAATGAATACTATATATTACAAAATCATGTGTCTTTGTTGGGTAGCAAAATTTTGGTGTCGCACCACCGGCTCCGCATGCCGATACACTTTTTGGACTTGCACTGTCGGAGTGTATGAACCAATAATCTGGTTTTTCACCCGAGGGAGTGTCTAGTTCTTCTTTCTATACCCGACATATGTTTTTCATGCCATGTAACCATGCAAATCTGTTGAACCTTGGTTTAATGGTACCGACCCACTTATCACCCACCTACGTGGTGTTTAATATCAATAGTGCACTCACACCTATGAAATGCGATGTGTTCTCCGTGTATATGCAATGTAATGAACCATTGCACTACCAACATCATGCTCAATTGTAATGAATGCCAATGAGCCAAAATTTAACCACACATCTCAACATGTGTCATGACAATTTATATCACATGCATATAATCACCAAAATTCAATACCATGTTAATACAACATTTATATACCCAACACAAATCTCTAGTATGGCATTACACAATCTCATGCCAATCACACTTAATAACAAGGCATAATAAAAACATGTAACATGCCCACATAAACCAATTTTCAAGGGATTATACAAGTAACTCCCACATACCAAATTTAAGCTAGAAGTTGGCCTAAGCCATTTCTACACCCTTTTTCCTCATTTGCATAACTATAAACAAGTGGTATACATATTCTACATACCCACCCCTTCCATGTGCACCCTAGTTAAGAAATGAACCAAGGTAGGAAAAGCCCTACCTCTTGGAGTGTAAAACGAAGAGGTAGAACTTCAAGAACACCAACCAAAGCTCCAAAACCTGATTTCCCCAAAATCTCCTATTTGGGTCTTTGGTGAAATCCGTCATTCTATGTATGTACGCGTAGCTCTCGTTGAGTAGTCCAACTTTATTTCTTGGTTCGAACGGTTCCGACCGACGGAACTCCTTGGATCTCAAAAGAAAGGTAGAAAAAATGGATTTCTCTCTTCTCTCTCTTTTCTCTCTTTAACATCTGAATCAGCCAGTCAATGGGTGAGAAAAATATCTGATTTTTCAGATATTAAACCCTATTTATACTTTTTACTTGCGTGGTCCACATTGTCTCGCACGTTTATCACCTCCGGGTCCGTTTTTAACCCGAAATAACTTAATTAAATTCTGGTTTCAGTTCAAATTAATTTTATTTGAAACTTTATTCAATTATAAGAAAATTTTATAATTTTTATTTTTGGGGACGTTTAAAAGTCCATTCGTCACCCAGTTGTCTCGTAAATCGTGTAAAATTTGCCTATCTTAGAATTCGACGATAATTGACATGCCAGCTTGATTTCGCAATAAGAATCCAACGGTGAAGTCTATTGTTCTATCCGAGCTCTATAAAAATATGCATTTGAAACCCACATAATAGTGACAAATTACCATGTTACCCTTTTTCTGAAAAATTTTAAATTTCGTCCCCGAATTTCACACACACATGCACATACAATCGCATGCATATGCAACCGTCATATAACACGAATGACTATAATAGTGTACCTCCATCCTCAGATAAGAAAGGATAATTTGTACAGATAGTGTCCTCGTGCTCCCATGTCACCTCCTCCACTCCTCGGTGCTACCACAACACCTTCACTAGCCGCACTGTCTTGCCTTACAAAACCTGCTCCTAGCTGTCCATGGTGTGCATTGGTCCTTCCTCGAAGGTCCCATCAGCATCAACAATAAATTCTCCCCAATCCACCACATGAATAGGATCCGGGGTGTATTTTCGGAGAATAGAGACATGGTACACCGCATGAACACCTAATAGCTTTGGTGGTAACGTCAACCGATAAGCAACTATACTAACCCTCTCAAGTACCTCAAAGGGCCTGATATACCTCGGCGATAGCTTTCCCCACTTACCAAATCGGACCACTCCTCTCTTAGGCATCACCTTCAACAAAACATGATCTCCCACCTCAAACTCTAGAGGTCACCATCGTCTGTCGACGTAGCTCTTTTGCCGATTCTGAGCTGTGAGAAGATGCTTTCGAATCAAATCCACCTTCTCCAAGGTGTCTCTAATCAAATTCGGACCCGTAAAGGGTCTCTCTCCCACCTCCATCCAACAAATCGGAGATCGACATGGCCTCCCATATAATGCCTCATAGGGGGCCATTTGTATACTTGTTTGGTAACTATTGTTATAGGCAAACTCTACCAAGGATAAGTNCGTCCAACAAATCGGAGATCGACATGGCCTCCCATATAATGCCTCATAGGGGGTCATTTGTATACTTGTTTGGTAACTATTGTTATAGGCAAACTCTACCAAGGATAAGTGATCTTCCCAGCTACTTTTGAGACCTAGGATGCATGCTTGTAGCATGTCCTCTAACGTCTGGATAGTCCTCTCAGACTGACCGTCCGTCTAGCGATGAAAAGTAGTGATCATCATCAACTGTGTTTCCACAGCTCGCTGGAAACTCTCCCAAAAATGAGCCTTAAATTTGGGATCTTGATCCGATACTATAGATACGGGTACCCCATGCTACCGGATAATCTCTCGTATATACAACTTGCAGAATTTCTCCAGTGTGAAGATCATCTACACAGCCAAAAAGTGCATTGACTTCGTAAATCGGTCCACTATCACCCACAATGCGTCATCTCCCCACGATGTCTGTGGCAAGTAGGTCACAAAATCCAATGTGACATGCTCCCGCTTCCACTCAGCTACCTCCAAGGCTTGGAGTAATCGCATTGGTCTCTGGTGCTTAACCATAACCTGCTGACACGTGAGACATCGTCTAACAAAGTCCCCAACGTCTCTCTTCATCCCACTCCAATAATACTGGCGACGAAGATCATGGTACATCTTCGTGTCACCTAAATGTACAGTAAATCGGGAACAATGGAACTCTCTAAGAATCTCCTCTCTAAGCTCCGCAGACTGGGGAACCATAATTCTCCCCCTATATCGAAGACTGCCATCCGAGTGAAGGGTCCAGCCCTCGTCATCGGAACTTGCCTGTACTCGGTCCTTAACGGATGATAACTCTCCATCCAGCCCCTGGGACTCAATCACCCTGCTTAGTAGGGAAGGTGTATCCACCAAGCTCCTTAAAGCACCCTGAGTCTGACCAATGTATTGCAGCCCGAACTGTCCCACAGTCTTGAGCATATGCCACTCCCTGGAAAGCACACTAGCCAAGACTCCCTGTGGCTTTTGACTGAGTGCATCAGCCCCCATATTTGCCTTACCAGGATGGTAATGCAAAGTGAATTCATAGTCCTCTAGGAACTCCATCCACCTGCGTTGCCTCATGTTGAGGTCCCGCTGTGCGAAGATGTACTTCAAACTTTTGTGGTCCGAAAATACCTCAAATTGCTCACCATATAAGAAGTGGCACCAAGCCTTCAAGGGAAAGACAATGGCCGCCAACTCCATGTCGTGTGTAGGATAATTCTGCTCGTGATTCTTTAACAACCGAGAACCATAAGCTACCACCCTCCCGGACTACATCAAAACGCATCCAAGTCCGTCCTTTGAGGCATCAAAATACACTGTGTACCTCTGTTCCCTTTCCGAAACTATTAGAATAGGAGCTGAAGGAAGCCTCCTCTTTAACTCCTAGAATGCCTTCTCGCAAGAATCATTCCACTCAAACTTGACCTCCTTCCAGTTCAATCTCGTCATAGGCGCAGGTAATCGGGATAAGTCCTTAATGAATCTCCGGTAATACCCTACCAATCCCAAGAAACTGCGGATCTCAAAGACTGACTTCGGCCTCTCCCAATTCATAACCACCTCAACCTTCTCCGGGTCCACGGATACACCTGAAACCGATACCACATGGCCCAAAAATTTCACCTCCGTAAGCCAAAATTCACACTTGTTGAACTTGGGGTACAATTGGTGGTCTCTCAAGGTTTGAAGAGCAACCCTCAAATAATCCTCATGCTCCTTCTTAGACTTGGAGTATATCAAGAAGTCCTCAACAAATACCATGACGAACTAATCATGGTAGGGTTGAAACACCCTATGCANAGCAACCCTCAAATAATCCTCATGCTCCTTCTTAGACTTGGAGTATATCAAGATGTCCTCAACAAATACCATGACGAACTAATCATGGTAGGGTTGAAACACCCTATGCATGAGATCCATGAATGCTGCTAGAGCATTCGTCAATCCAAAAGGCATGACTATGAACTCAAAATGCCCGTACCGCATTTTGAATGCCATCTTAGGGATATCCTCCTCCCTTACCCTTAACTGATGGTAACCAGTACGAAGATCTATCTTGAAGTAGACCCGTGCCCCTCTCAGTTGATCAAACAAATCATTGATCCTCTGCAAAGGGTACCTATTATTGGTAGTGACCTGGTTCAACGGCCGTTAATTGATGCACAATCGAAGAGTCTTATCTTTCTTCTTGGGAAACAACACCGGAGTGCCCCAAGGTGAAGTGCTCAGTCTAATGAAGCCCCTGTCCAACAATTCTTGCAATTGGACCTTGAGTTCTTGCAACTCAATCGGTGCCATCCTATGTGGAATCATAGAGATAGACGATGTACCAAGATGCAATTCAATGGTGAAGTCTACATCCCTATGTGGAGGTAATCCTGGTAATTTATTAAGAAAAACATCCTCATATTCACACACCACCCGAGGTAGACCCAACTCCTGACTTGCCTTGTCCTCTAGGGTAAGGCTAGCAAGCCAACCCATCAACTGCCCGTGCCATCGGGAATCATACACGACTTGGGGTAAAATATCTTGCTTCTTCCCTGAAACTTGAAACAAACACCATCAGGCTTATAAGTAGTTACCCTCTTCCGATCACAATCGATGACAACTTGAGTAGAATCCCCAAGATCTCTAGCTCACAACCTAGACATATCTGGTCCACCCTCACCCTAGCTCCTAGGGGAGAACTCACATGCAATGGCTTTTTCAAGGTCTCCACCTCTAAGTCCAAGTCTTCCACATAAGATACATCAATAAATGAATATGATGCACTAGAATCAAATAACACTCTAGCCCATAAGTGAGAGAATAGGAATGTACCCTGTATCGCTGACTGATCTGCCG
Source organism: Ilex paraguariensis (assembly GCA_963454935.2). Lineage (NCBI taxonomy): Eukaryota > Viridiplantae > Streptophyta > Magnoliopsida > Aquifoliales > Aquifoliaceae > Ilex > Ilex paraguariensis. The sequence goes on along the minus strand of CAUOFW020000947.1, from coordinate 834,956 downwards.
GCACAGTCTGTGGCATATTGGCGTAAACACGCCCCTGGGTCCCTAACGTCCCCACCTATGAGCCCTGGCCTCGGCCTTAACCCATGCCTTGACTCATCTGCCCTGCTTGCGGAGTCCCCGCATGTGAAGTAGTAGGGGCCTGTGCAGCTCCTTGAATCTGGTACTGGCTCCCCTGGCCTATGATAGGGTTGTGAGGTGCAAGGTATGTCTATGTTTGTCCCATCAAAGATTGGGACTGAGGCGTCCCATAGCTCTGGGATTCTTGCCTCTAGGGGCAATCCCGTTTCATATGACTCGGCTGGTGGCAATGGAAACATGCCCGTCTGCCTACCTGGCTGGGAGCCCTATAGTGTCTCCCGCCTTGAGAGGATTGACCCTGGCCTTGGCCTTGATGACCGCAGCCCTGTCCTTGCTGTTCTTAAGGAGTAAAAGTCCTCTATCGCTTACCCAAACTAGAAGAAGAGGATTGGCCCTACTTCTTCTTATCTTTAACACCCACTTCCCGGATGTTCCATGCATCATCTAACTCTCTCTTAATGTCATAGCAATTGTGACCATAGAGTCCAAATATTGTAGAAGAAGATCCACGATTTTACCCCGAATGGACAACTTCAAGCCATCCTCGAACTTTCTCACCTTGCCCATGTCTATGGCCACATAATCGCCGGTGAAATGTGCTAATTCCATGAACTTAGCCATGTATTCCATCACTGTCATCGTGCCTTCTCTAAAATCTAAGAACTCCCGGGCCTTTGCATGTCTAGCAGCCACCGAAAACAAATTTCCTATGAAAAGTTCTTTGAACTCAACCCATGACATTATCTCCAAGTTCTTGGTGGTCTTGATCCAATCCCGCCAAACTTGGGATTCTCCCTCTAGTTGAAAGGTAGCTAGGGTTATCTTCGTGGCATCGGAAGTAATCTCCATTGCCCTCAAGATCTTGTCCACTTGCCGGAACCAATGGTCAGCCACCATAGAATCCGCCCCTCCTATGATGATTGGAGGCTGATGAGCCTTGAACTTCTGAAGGTGACTTGTGCCTCCTTGCCTCCCACTTGCACTAGCCTATGCAATGGTAGCCGCCGCCACACCAATAGCCTCCACAAAGGCTTGTTGGTCAAAGGCCGGTGGGGGTTGGTTGTTCTACCCACCGCCTCAGCGTCCTCTTCCTCCATTTGCCATCTACACACATGTCAAATAAAATTGAAAACTCACATTACGTCCTAAGATGGGGATCAAATTTAAAATTTGGAGATTTTTCTCCTTGCCTCACTAGTAGTGCATATGCCACCTACTAATAGACATTTATACATTGAACTATACTGTTCATCCCTTTTCTTGAAACCCTAGGTTATGTTTTCTAACCCTAGTATGTAATCATGTAGTAAAATGTAGGTACATAAGGTGAATTGTACAATGCATGTAATGGTACAGACCTAATGCCCATCAAGCCTTAGGTAATCACATACCTATGCTCTGATACCATGCTGTGACGCCCCCAAATCTAGGGTGCCCTTTATTAACCATTAATAACCCATCAACCCATGGAAATACCCATGATTGTCGCATGATCCAACGCCGCGTCAATAGTCTCCCAATTGTCGGGATTATAACTCACACGTGAAATCCGTGTACTTTTTATCAAATCGGGGTTCAATACACCCCAATATACCCCCATTTAAGGTCTATTTGTATCATTGGTACTAAAGGGTATCTAGCCCAAAGGCCTGGGAAAAGGATTTTAACGAAAAATTCAAAGTTTGGGAAAGTGTACCGGTACTGCGTACCGGTACAGTTTACCTTCTGGGAAATGCATACCGGTACTGTGTTCTTTCTGGACCAGACTATACCGGTACACTTTGCCGAGTTTTGCCTTGTTCACCTGTTTTTGACTTCCAATCCAATTTAAACCTTTCCAAATTTATCCCAAACATACTTAACAATGTTTTTCACATACAAGTGAATATATACAAGGTCTATTACAAAATGTTTCATACATTTACATGTCAAATGGAATTTTACCAAAAGTTTTACAAAAACTTCTTTTGAAAGCCACGACCCTGTTTTTCTTCAGTGTTGAGGACCCGAATGCAAGTCCTCCACCGGTACGAATCCCGCACCTAAAATGTGTTCTCATATAGGATGAACCAATGCCCAGTAGAATGTTTCCTACAGAGATTACTCCCCAACCTAAGTGCATGTAACAACTCACAATCACAGAGGCATTCCAATCAAGAATATACATATTTCATGTTGCAATCTACCATGCCATGCCATGAATGAAATGAGATTCATTCACACACATCAACCCGAGCCCTCTCTGGCTCTTACCATACTATGCAATGCAAGTGTAAACTCTACTCACTGATGAAATACATCCAATGATCATCTTTGAAAATACAAACCATATGTTTATAAAACCAATTCATTCTTTTGGATGTTTCCCATCAAATGAATACTTTATATTACAAAATCCGGTGTCTTTGCTAGGTAGCGGACTTTTGGTGTCGCACCACCGGCTCCGCATGTCGATACACTTTTTAGACTTGCACTATCGGAGTGTATGAACCAATAATCGAGTTTTTCACCCAAGGGAGTGTCTAGCCCTTCTTGCTATACCCGCCACACGTTTTTCATGCCGTGCAACCGTGCGACTCTATTGAACCTTGGTCCAACGGTACCGAACCCACTTATTACCCACCTACGTGGTGTTTGATATCAACCGTGCACTCACACCCATGAAATGCAATGTGTTCTCCGTGCATATGCAATGTAATGAACCATTGCACTACCAACATCATGCTCAATTTTAATGAATGCCAATTAGCCAAAAATTTAACCACACATCTTGACATGTGTCTTGGCAATTTATATCACATGCATATAATCACCAAAATTCATTATCATGTTAATACATCAACATTTATATACCCAATACAAATCTCCAGTATGGCATTACACAATCTTAGGGCAATCACACTTAATAACAAGGCATAATATAAACATGTAACATGCCCACATAAACCAATTTTCAAGGGATTACACAAGTAACTCCCACATATCAAATTTAAGCTAGAAGTTGGCCTAAGCCATTTCTACACTCTTTTTCCTCATTTGCATAACTATAAACAAGTGGTATACATATTCTACATACCTACCCCTTTCCATACGCACCCTAGTTAAGAAATGAACCAAGGTAGGAGAACCCCTACCTCTTGGAGCGTAAGACAAAGTGGTAGAACTTCAAGAACAACAAACAAAGCTCCAAAACTTGATTTTTCCAAAATCTCCTATTTGGGTCTTTGGTGAAATCCATCGTTCTTGGAACATACGTATAGCTCTTGTCGTGTAGACCAACTTTAGTTCTTGGTCCAAAGGGTTCCGACCGACGGAACTCCTTGGATCTCAAAAGAAAGCTAGAAAAAATGGATTTCTCTCTTCAACGCTTGAATCAACCGGTCAATGGGTGAGCAAAATATCTGATTTTTCTGATATTAAACCCTATTTATATGTTTTACTTGCGCGGTCCACATTGTCCCGCATGTTTATCACCTCTAGGTCCATTTTTAACTCGAAACGACTTAATTAAATTTTGATTTTAGTTCAAATTAATTTTATTTGAAATTTTATTCAATTATAAGCAAATTTTATAATTTTTTTTTTGGGACATTTAAAAGTCCATTCGTCTCGTAAATCATGCAAAATTCGCCTATCTTGGAATTCGACGAAAATTGACATAGCAGCTCGATTGCGCGATGCAAATCCAGTGGTGAAGTCTATTGTTCCATCCGAGCTCTCTATGAAAATATGCATTTTAAACCCGTATAATAGTGGCAAATTATCATATTGCCTTTTTTTCGAAAAAGTTTAAATTTACCCGGGTTTCTACATCTTTAATTGCCGAGAACCATAAGCCACCACCCTCCCGGACTGCATCAAAACACATCCAAGTCCATCCATGGAGGCATCACAATATACTGTATACCTCTGTCCCCTTTCCGGAACTATCAAAATAAGGGCAGAAGTAAGTCTCCACTTCAACTCCTGGAATGCCTTCTCACATGCATCATTCCACTCAAACTTGACCTCTTTTCGGGTCAACTTGGTCATAAGTGCAGCTAGTCAGGAGAAGTCCTCAATGAACCTTCGATAATACCCCCGCCAATCCCAAGAAACTGCGTATCTCGAAGATTGACTTTGGCCTCTCCCAATTCATGACTGCCTCAACCTTCTCCGGGTCCATGGATACAACTAAGGCCGACAGCACGTGCCCTAAGAATTTCACTTCCGTAAGCCAAAATTCACCCTTACTGAACTTGGCGAACAACTGATGTTCTCTCAGGGTCTGAAGAACAACCCTCAAGTGACCCTCATGCTCCTCCTCAGACTTGGAGTAGATCAAGATGTCGTCAACAAAAACCAAGACGAACTGATGAAGGTAGGGTTGAAACACCCTATGCATGAGACCAATGAATGCCGCCGGGGCATTCGTAAATTCGAAAGGCAGACTGTAAACTCGAAATGCCCATACTGCGTCCGAAATGCTGTCTAAGGGATATCCGCCTCCATAACCCTGAACCGATGGTAACCGATGCGGAGGTCTATCTTGGAGTAAGCCTGCGCCCCTCTCAGTTGATCAAACAAGTCATCAATCCTCGACAAAGGGTACCTATTCTTGATAGTAACTCGATTCAACTACCGATAATCTATACACAATTGAAGGGTCTTGTCCTTCTTCTTGGCAAACAATATTGGAGCGCCCCAAGGTGAAGTACTCGGTCTAACAAAGTCCTTGTCCAACAATTCTTGTAGTTGGATCTTTAGTTCTTGCAACTCACCTAGCACCATCCTATGCAGAGTCATAGAAATAGGCGATATACCAGGATGTAACTCAATGGTGAAGTCTGCATCCCTATGTGGAGGTAATCCCGGTAATTCATCCAAAAAAAAATCCTCATACTCACACACCACCCGAGGTAGACTCAACTCCCGTCTTGCCTCGTCCTCTAGGGTAAGGCTTGCTAGCCAACCCCTCAATTGCCCGTGCCACCGAGAATCGTACATGACATGGGGTAAAGCATCATGCTTTTCCTCCTAGAACTTGAAACAAATCCCCTCTGGGGTGTGCCGCCAACCAATCCATCCCGAGGGTAATATCGAATTTCGACATGTCTGATCAACTATGGCCTAGCTCCTAGGGGAGAACTCACACGCAATGGCTTTTCAAAGGTCTCAGCCTCTAAGCCCAAATCCCTCACACAAGTTAAATAATAATACAACACTAACTTACTATCCCAAAGTAGGGATCAAAGTTGAACATTTGAGATTTCTCTCATTGTCTCACTAATAGAGCGTGTGCCACCACTAGTAGACATTAACACCCTGAACTATCCCGTTCATTCTTTTTTCGACCCCCAAGGTTATGTTCTCTAACCCTAGGGTCTCCTTTCCATATACATTTCACCATATATATAATTCACATAACACATAGCACATAACATGTAGCATTTAGACACATAACATGAAATGAACAATGAATGCAATGGTCTAGACCCATGCCCATCAAGCCCTAGGTAAATCGTTTACCTATGCTCTAATACCAATCTGTGACACCCCAAAAATTGGGGGTCCTTAATTTAACAAAATTTGGGCAAAGTCTCCTTTGTACAAGAAGCTCTACCCAAAACACAACCTGTGCATCAAACAATCACATGACCCATCCGAGGTCTAATATACAATATTGACCACACCGGGTCTATTTAAAAGTAAACATTGACCACACTGGGTCTATTTTAAAGTAAACATATAATAGCTTGCAATATTTCATTAAAATAGTCCAAAAACTAACTTAGTGAATGTTTTGCAAGAACATAGATTTTCACAATAAAACTCTATATATACAAGTTCCACTGCAAGTAATTCCATATAATTACATGTCGAAAAACAAAATTTTTACAAAACTTTAAAACAGAAAGCCACATTCCGGCTTTCTTCATCCATGGGGCTCAGATTGGGAGTCTTCCACCAGTATGTATCCCGCACCTAAAATGTTTTCCGTATAGGGTGAGCTAACGCCCAGTAGAGTTATTCCTATATGAGCTACTCCCCACCTAAGTACATATGCAATGTTTACAGTTAACATTCTTACCAAACAACATTTCAAACAAATTATAAAATTTTATGTTGGAATTTCACCATGTCATGCTATGGAATGAGATGAGACTCAATCACGCACATCCACCCGAGCCCTCTCCAACTCCCATAACACAATGCAGTGCACGTGTAAAAACCTTTATCAATGATGGAATACATCCAATGATCATTTTTGAAATACAAACTATATGTTTATAAAACCAACTCATTCTTGGATGTTTCCCTTCGAATGAATACTTTATATTACAAAATCATGTGTCTTTGTTGAGTATCGGATTCCGGAATCACACCGACTGGCTCCGTACGCTATTATAATTTTTCAGAATTTGACCTCAGGGAAGAGTATGAATCAAGTAGCCGAGTTTTTCACCCAAGGGAGTGTCTAGCCCTTCTTGCTATACCCGACACAAGTTTTTCTTATGCAACCATATGACTACCTTGGATCTTCAATCCCACATTTTCGAGTCCACATATCAATCACCAAGAGTGGTGTTTGATTAAACCATGCATACACACCCACACTCATGCCTAAGCCCATGAATGTGATGCCAACCTCATGCCCAAAATGCAAGAATGCCAAATGAGCAATTTCAATAGCCATGATATATCCATGTGCAATGAATGCCATATGGATTATTTCTATTAGATTTCAACACTTACATTTACAATGTAAATCACCTCATAAGCATATGATTTCAACACACCATAACATCTAAGCTTGTTATTTCAATTTCATCAAAATGACACTTTAATCATTCAAGGTGTTTATCAAATCCCCATACAAGGCATAATTTATATAGAAACATATCATGTCCACATAACAACCCCAAAATAGGCCATATAACAGCCCTAAAATAGGCCGCATAACAGCCCCAAAATAGGCCGCATACCAGCCCCAAAACAGGCCACAAAATAGCCCATAAAATATTCCCAAAATAGTCCACAAAATAGCCCATAAAACAACCCACGTAATAGCCCTTGATGAATACTATAGGCTATAAATGAACCAGAGTAGGAGGGAACCCTACCTCTTGTAGCGAAAATCAATGGCTAGAACTTCAAGAACACCAACCCAAACCTCCAAAACTTGATTTTTCCAAAATCTCCCCTGTGGATCTTTGGTGAAATCTTTCGTTCTTAGTGTGGTTGCGTAGCCCTTGTCGATGTGATCGATTTTAACTCTTGGCTCAACGGATTCCGACCAATAGAACTCCGAGAATCAAAGGAGAAAGCTTGAAGAAAATTTATTTTTCCTCTTTTCTCTCTTCTCTCTATCAAACGTCTGATACAACCAGCCAAGGGATGGAAAAATATTTGATTTTTCAGATAGTTGCCCTTATTTATACTTTTAATTGTGTGGTCCACATTGCCCTGTACGTTTACCACTTTCGGGTCCGTTTTTCATCCCAAAATGATTCATTTTATCCCGGTTTAAGTTCAAATTAAATTTATTTAAAATTTTATTCAATTATAAGAAAATTTTATAAATTTTGTTTTTGGGGACCTGTGAAAGGTTATCCGTCGCCCAATTGTCTCGTAAAATGTGTAAAATTTGACTATCTCAAAATTCGATGAAAATTGACAAGGTAGATCGATTTCGCGATACGAATCCAATGGTGAGGTCCGTTGCATTATCTGAGCTCTAGAAAAATATGGATTTTAAACCCGCATTATATTGGCAAATTACCATGTTTCCCTTTTTTCGAAAAAGTTCAAATTTTCCCTAGTTGTACACCCAAACCCTCATCATTCTCTATCCAAAATCTTTTTTTTTAACCTATATTAACTACAAAATGTGACAAACAACTAGAACAAGTATCAACTATAACATTGAGCAATTCATGTATCGCCCCAAAGTCTAGAGAGTACTTTCTTAACCTGTTGATCATCCATCAACCCACGGAAGTACTCGTGTATGCTGCATGACCTGGCACCACGTCATCACATAACCATTCCAAGGTTCAACCTCCATCAATTTACATCTTATATTGTACCAATTACATCCTTTAAACAAGAAGGCTCAAGGCTCGAAGGTTAGGCAAGTTATATTTAAATTTTTGAAAATTTTGAAAGAGTTACTGGTACTTACCTTACATGGTACCAGTACCTGAGCCTTCTGTTTTTTAGGTACTGGTACCTAAGTAATGGGGTACCTGTACCTGGAACTTCATTTCTCAAGTTACTTCTAGTTACTAGGTGTCAATACCTAGGTGATGGGGTACTGGAACATGAGCCCACTATTTGCCAGGTACTGGTACCTATATGTCGTGGTATTGATACCTAGGCCTACTGTCCATTAAGGTACTGGTCCCTGAAGCCTTGGTATTGGTACCTTAGCCCACTGGAATCTAGGTATTGGTGCCCATATGTCTAGGTACCAATACTTGGGCCTTCCAACGGCATGGTACTGGTACTTAACAACTTAGGTACCGGTAGCTTGGCCCATAATTTCCCCAATTCTTTCCAACCTTTAACCATCCAATCTCATTCCAATTTCAGCCAATCTCATATAGCATTCATTCATGCTCAAAATATAGTCTATAAGAGTTCATTACATGTCCACTTAATACAAATTATAGTTCAAAACAAATTACACAATCGTTTTACAAAAATATATTTGAAAAAGGCACATTCCAACTTCTTCTCAATAAGGGCCCATGTGAGAGCCATCCCCTTAATGCTTGTTCCGCACCTGAAACATTGTTTCCTATAAAGGGTGAGCCACGCTCAATAAGGTATCTCCTAAAGGGACAACTCCCTAACCAAGATGCATATGAAATGTTCACATGCAATTCAGTAAGCAATCAAATATCCATTTAAGAATATGCAATTCATAATGGATTTCACCATGCCATGCCATGTCATGAGATGCCACTCACACATGTAATGCTACCCGAGCCCTCCACCAACTCTCACACCACATGCAATGTCATGCGTATGCATCTAGGCATTACAAGTGCCCACCATTGATGTTGCACATCCAATGACCATTTATTAATTTTAGGTCTTTCTTGGGTGGGTATTTTATGGACATTCCATCAAGGGACTACTAGCCCACACGGCATTTCGAGGACATCTCACCGTAGGCTCTCCGTACGCCTACACACTTTTTCAAAATTTCACCACAAGGCAAGTGCATGAACCAAGTAATCAGACCTTGCATCTGAGGGAGGATCTATCCCTTCTTGCTACACCCGACCCATGCTTTCAATGCAACCCGTGTGAACCAGTCAAACCTCGGTCTAACTTTCTCGAGCCTACATATCAACCCACCAAGGATAGTGTTTGATCAAATCATGCACACACACCCACAATCATGTCAAATGCCTATGAATGTGATGTTTCCCAAGCCAATGAAAATGAAAATGAAATGTACAATTGCAATTTCATATCATGTTCAATATGCCATGAGCACATTAAAAATCTTCTCATTCTCAACCAACATTTCCAATGTTCAATTATATCATAAGTATGTAACTACCATCACCCAAGCATGTTATAACATCTTAAATGAAATTAACACACTTAATCAACATAGGCATTTAATCAAACACCTTCAAGGCATAAATGTAAACACATAGCATGCCTCATTCATCAAATATATCAAGAAATTACACACAAGCAATTTCAAACAAAACCCAATTCCTGCAAGATTGATTAGCATATTTCTATACCCATTTTTCATAATCTAGTTACAGTAGGAGTACATCAAATAAGAGATTTCATCTCTAATCAAACTACCTATTTCATACACAACCCTATGTTGAAAATAAACCTAAATAGGAGAAGAACCCCACCTCTTGAAGCGTGTGTTTGGTAGGAAGATTTTCCTCTCAAAAGGCTTCACTTAGCATAGGAAGGCTTCCCTATATTTATAGGCTTTGAATAAGGTTAGTCTTTGAGATCAAGTACACCAAATATGATGACCAGAGTACAAGATCAGGGACTGCTTGAACGGCCTAAGAGCGATCCAAAGGGAGGTCTCCGCTTCCTATTCGTTTAGTCTTTCCTAATTTTATCCCTAAGTGTTCAAAGATTGCTCTAGTCGAATGGAAAAGAGTAGAGGGTGGCCCCTATTGATTTTTAAGCTAGAAACCAAGGAAAAAAATTTCCCCTAGACCACTGAAGGGTGTTGATCAAGTGTGATTCGATTAATGACTAAATCCTATATTTTTAAAACACAATAAAGGTTAGAAAAATTTTTCTTTGAAGAACACCTAGGAGTCATTAACGAATCAATCACCGATTACATTTTAATCTAACCAACCCACGTCTAAAATTAAACAAAGATAGGTATGGTCTCTAAGGTCATTTACCTTTCTCATAAAAATGAAGGAGCATTCATAGAGTCTTTGATGTGTCATTATAGTTTGAACTCCTCCCTTCATATTACACTTTCATATCTTAAACTTTGTAGCATCATGACTGAGGATGCTAATGTAGGATTCGATAAATAACTCAAACTAAATTTTCAAAATGCATTTAAGGGTTAGAAAATATTTTCCATTAAAACCCTAGGATTCATTTATGGATAAATTCCCAATTCCATTTTATTCACCTTAATCCACCTAAGTCTAAATTTAAATTAAGGGGGTCTCTAAGTTCATTACATTTATCTTAAACTTAAAAGTGCATCGACATGATTTGGATATGGAATTGTAGCTTGATCTTGCTCCCTTGTTTGTCACTTATGTATCCTGATCTTTGAAGCTTGATAATCATGAAATAAGGTCGAGTTTTATAAAAGGCTTCACAAAATTATTCAATTACAAATATGATCCTAACAAGATGTAAGATACCATGCAAATAGGAAGCCCAGTAACAATAGCATAGGTCAACTGGGCTCGAGACTTTGGAAATACACTAATGTGAAGAACTCAATAATTAACTGTCAAGTTCTTCCACTAAAAATTTGAACATGCCCAAGTATGCGGAATACCCATCAATTTAGAAGAAAGAGTAGCCGAATATAGTACAAAAACCTCATCCTCAACATCGTCAGATTATGGGTACTAAGGCACAACCCACCTTTGTAATTGAAGTATTGTAGCTATCGTGGTTGTAGAAGCATCAAATGACACCTAACACACAAATGTCTGAAATAACTCTCTCCCAATGTAACACCCCAACTCAAGGGTGCAAAATCCATCACAAAATGATAAAGAGAAGCCCAAACATTTAATACATCAACCCTATTTCATGTACACACTATAACACCCTAACATAGGGAGCAAAACCTATCCCAAAAAGTTAAGTAAACCTTAAAATTTGAAAAGACAACAATTTTGTACATGCTAAATAATCCCATATACACAAACATGCAAAAAGTGGCTTCCTAAAAAGAGATTGGAGTTTAATGGTACACTTTTAGGTAGTTGACTCACCATAACTCTTACTTTAGTTAAAAACCACAAAAGAATATTTACAATCCAATAGTTACAAATACTTTGTGGCATACAAAAGACACGAAGACCCTTAAGTGACATAAAAGAAGACCATCTGGCTTAGCAGTGAACTCATCGCATGCAACACCCCAATACCACTACACTATTATTGTGACACCCCTAAAATCGGGGGTCCTTTTTAAACTCATTGATCCTTCATCAATCCGCAAAAGTGCCCTTGAATGCCACATAACCTGACACCATGGCAATAGCATCCCCTACACCGACGTTATGAACAACCCAACGTTTGGGCAAAGTCTCCCTTGTATCGGGTACTCCCAAACACATAAACTATGTACATATCTACCACATGACCATTGCAAGGTCCAATATACATCAATTTATGCTTAATTTTACTCCATTTACATCCATGAAACAAAAGGACTGAAGGCCCAAAGGCTTGGCAAGATCATTTTAATTTTATGAAAACTGAGGAGAAGCTACCAATAGAAGCATCTGGATTCTACCAATAGAAGAACTCACTGGAAAGTTTCTATCGATAGATAATCAACGTTCTACTAGTAAAAGAGCTCTCTGGAATTGTTCTACCTGTAGATATTGAATGTTCTACCAGTAGAAGTACCTTCTAGAAATTTTTTACCCGTAGAAGAGCCTAGTTTTCCCATGATTCGATCCTTTTTTCAATTCTAACTCTTCCAACTTCATACAACAATACCCCAAACTCATACAACATACAATTTTATACAAAACATAGTCTATATGAGTTTGTTTTACAATCCTTTATACCATATTACATGCCCAAAACCTAAATTACATTTTTGTTTTACAAAAACATAATTTAAAGCCATATATTGGCTTTTCTTTATCAATGAGAGCTCAAGTGAGAACCATCCACTGGCGATTGTTCCACACCTAAAATATTGGCCCTCTAAAGGGTGAGTCACGCTCAATAGGGTATCTACTAAATAAGCTACTCCTCAACCTAGATGCATATGAAATGCTCACATGCAATTTCAACCATCAAACAAACAATCCATTTAAGAATATGCAATTCATAATGGAATTCTCTATGCTATGCCATGTTAAGAGATGAAAGTCACATATGCAACTCAACCCGAGCCTTCACTTCACATTTTAAGCCCCCCCCATTGATGTTAAACCTCTTATTACTATTAAAATTCTCGGTTCTTTGTTGAAGTGGGTATTTATGGACTTACACCGACGGACACCCAACTAACACGACATTCATGGACTTCCACCAAAGGCTCCGCATACCTTGACACACATTATGAACTCTATATCAATGGAGTGCGCATCCAAATCATTGGGTCTTGCACCCAAGGGAAAGTCTAGCCCTTCTTCCTAACCCCGACCCTATTTACAATGTAACCCCGTGCGATTTAGTTGAACCTTGGTCCAATTTTCCCGACCCCCTGCATCATCCATCAAGAATGGTGTTTTACCAAAGTCATGCACACACACTCAGACTTATGTCACATGCCCACAAATGCGATGTTCCTATGTATAGGGAAATGTAATGTACAATTGCATTTCCAATATCAAGTTCAATATGTCATGAGTACATTATGAACAACAACAATATCCATTAACATTTTGCATGGTTAATTACATCATAAGCATATAACTGCCATCAACAACCTTACCAAAGCATGTTACAACATTGTCAATGCAATTAACACACCTAATCAACATAGACATTTCATCAAACACCTTCAAGGCATAGTTATAAACACATAGCATGTCTTTTTCACCGCATATCCTAAGAAATCCCAAACCAGTAATTTCAACAACTCAATTCATGCGAGAATTGATTTAATTCTTATACCTAAATTCCATGTTTCAACTACCATAGGTATATGTCATACATGTGACTACATCTCTAACACCCTACTCATTTCATAATTCAACCCTAGGTTGAAAATAAACCTAATTAGAAAATGAACTCTACCTCTGGAAGTGTAATTCAAAAGGTAGAAAAATCCCAAGACCCAAATCAAGATTTAATCCTAGATTTTCAAAAATCTTATCTTTGAAACTCAGTAAAAACTGCAATTCTTTTGGTATGGTTTTGTAGCCCACGTTGATTAGAACAATCTTTGTTCTTGGCCCAAGGTGATTCGAAGAACAGAGAGTCGTAGATCGTAGAGAGAAGCTGAAGAAAACCCTTAATTTTTCCTCTCCTCTTCCCTCTCTCTTTCTAACAAAAATCAGCAACTAATTTGGGGGAAAATCAAATTTTTCCCCTCTTATACCCCTTGGATACTTGGCCCTCATTGCACCGCACGTCCACCGTTCCTGGGTCTGATTTCATCCCAAATTAATTAAATCTCGTCCCAACTCAAGTTCAATATATTGTCATTTGAACTAAATTTAAATTATTTTCTACTTTTGGCAATAATTTCCCGATTGCGTTTATTTTTGCCACAAGACACCTGATCGCCTCATAAAACACGACAAATTCGACTATCTTGGAATTCAACAAAAATTGACTAGATAACTAGATTTCGCCAGAAGAATCCAATGATGAGGTCTATTTTGACATCTGCATTCTAGAAAAATTTGGGTTTTCAACTTGTATTATAGCAACTAATTACCATTTTTCTTTTTTCATAAAAATTCAAAATTTCTTGGGTTTTACATTCTTCCCCCCTTAAAAGAAATTTCATCCCTAAAATTTACACACACATGCACATTTGAACACATGCATCTACTATAGTCATATAACACTTAATAACCAAAAGAATATACCTCCATCCTCGAAAAAAATTGATAACTGGTACGTATAGTGTCCTCATGCTCCCATGTCGCCTTCTCCACACCACGGTACTGCCATAGCACCTTCACCAGCCTCACGGTCTTGTCTCACAAAACCTAATCTCGGCTATCCATGATACACACCATTCGCTCCTCGAAGGTCCAATCCGCATTAACAACCAGCTTACCCCAATCCACCACATGTGTTGGATCTAGAGTGTACTTTCGGAGCATGATGACATGAAACACCAATTGGACACCTGATAAATTTGGCCATAATGCCAACCGGTAAGCAATTGCACCAACCCTCTTGAGTATTTTGAATGCCCTGATATATCTTAGCGATAGCTTTCCTCGCTTTCCAAACCCGAACACTCCCTTCTTAGGCATCAACTTAAAGAAAACATTATCTCTAACCTCAAACTCTAGAGGTTGTCACTGTCTGTCAGCATAGCTCTTTTGCCAACTTTAAGCCGTGAGAAGACACTTTCACGTTAAGTCTACCTTCTCCAAGGTGTCTCTAATCAATTCTGGACCCGTAAAGAATCTTTACGGGTCCAACCTCTGTCCAACAAATCAAAGAATGGAACAATCTCCCATAAAGTGCCTCATACGGTGCCATTTGTATGTTTGCCTGATAACTATTGTTGTAGGTAAACTCCACTAAAGGTAAGTGCTCTTCCTAGCTACCCTTGAGATCAGGGATGTATGCCCATAGCATGTCCTCTAAAGTATAGATGGTCCTCTCTGACTGACTGTCCATCTGGGGATGAAAAGTTGTACTCACTATCAACTGTGTCTCCATGTGCTTGACTTATTCTGTTAACCCTAATCTCCAAACATGATTTCAGTAATGTATATATGGATTATATATGTAGGTGAGTGTCACTCTCCCTCAGATATTATGCAAGAAATGGGATAAATGTGTGTGGATGAACAAAATGTGTGTGTAAGCAAAAGTGCTCTCCAAGTGAAGAGAGACTTTCGAGTGTTGTGTTTTACTTGGAATGGCTATTCCAAGGTCGTCTCCTCAGGGAATGAAAGTTGAATCATGTGAAGGTGATTTTGTAAAAATGAAAAAGTGTAAAAATCTTGTGATTTTGTGTTTTGGTGAGTAAAGTTTGTGATAGAAAATGCAATGGAAAGAGGGTTGGATAATCCAAAGAGTTCATTCCAATGGGAATGCCAAATCAACTCACAATATTCTTCCAATGATGCATAGGTGTTTGATTGATTCGTAGGAATTGGGGACCAATGTGGAGTAGGCTCAAGCATACCCCGTGACAAGTCTACGATGTATCAAGAGCTCACAACCACGTCTGCACTCAACCTAGTCAAACCAAACTGCCTTACACAACAAGAAAGAATGAAAAAGAGTTGATTTACCATACCTAAGATGAATTCTCTCTGGGATTAGCCAACTTAAAGCTTAGCTACTCATATTTAATTCAAAGACATACATAATATGAAGAGACATTGTGAATAAATGAAGATTGAGACGTGTATTAATGCAAGAAAAGTTAAACTACAAAGAAGTGCATTTAATACCCATTTGGAAAGCTTGAGATGAAAAACTTAAATACAAATATGGTATAATCTAGAATCTGTAATAAACTTGAAATACACTTGCAATAAATGAGATTAAAGTGCATTAAATGAAGATTACAAGAGTATTCTAGCTTACAACAAGTGAAATGGGCAGAAAAAATTCAAAAATTACAACTTGTCTCTCTAAAACTATGTCTTTCTCCTTTAGTTTCTCTCTCTATAATGTTGAATAATAATGTAAAAATGTCAAGAGTCCCTTTCATTTTTGTCCATAGAGGTCTGAGGTGATGGCTTGGATAGGCTAGGACTACCCTAGCCTACAACTCCCCAGGCTTCTTTCTTCTTTCTCTTCCTCATAAATGCTTGGGCCTCGAAAGTCCAACCTTAAGTGTAGGAAGGCATGTATGTGTGTAAGAGATGTTAGGGGACAAGTGGAAGAATCATAGGTGGGACCCCCAAGTGGAAGAGCTTGAGTTGCAGGTTGTTTGGCATTTCTGGGAAAAACCTTCTAGAAGGTTGATACAATCCTTCCGGATGGTTTTGGCAGGAATAGGGGAAAATGTTGTTCAGTGTGTCAAACCTTCCAGAAGTTTTGCCTTTTTCTTGCTTTCTTCACCGTCGAAGCCTCCCTTTAAGCCACCCCCTCATCTTTATTGACTTTAAGCACTACGATGGGGGTTCAACTCAAGCCATAAATCAACTCTTTACCTACAATCACACAACAACATCACCAATTGGTTGCTTAATTACATTTCCTCCCATTTTCACCACAAAAACAAGTATAAAAGGGTATAAAAGCATACATAATGTGCAATATTTTGTGCTAATCACACTCCCCTAACTTGAGTTTTGCTACTCCCTAGCAAAATTTATTTCAAACCACAAGAAATGAAACTACAACAACCCATTCATACAAGTATATCAACAAACATTCAAAATGCAGAAATCAAAATGCAATTAAAGAAATAGACTTGGGCAAGATAAAATAAAGCAATTGTGGTACTTTCCATTAATCATTTACACAAATTCAATACAATGGGTTAGAGTTTGAAAACAAAACGGCCAAACATCCTAGAGACACTTCTACTAGGCCAATAAAACTAACCCTAACTGTGTATAACCTAAAAACAAAAATAAAAAACAAAAATAACAAGGCGACACAACTACTCGTCATCCTCCCCCTCTCCATCATCATCATTATCACTCCTAGACTCACTCTCATCAACACCCTCCTCCTCCTCATCATCATCGTCATTGTCGAAGCCTCCTACATCAAGAACCATAGATGGTATGCAAGCAGAGGTAGATGGTTCGGTTGGAGGCGATGGAGGTTCACCAAGGATGGGCTCACCCGGCAAAGTGTGCTGAAACAACCTCATCACCATCAATGACAGTCCATGCATCGTGGTCTCCAATGCATCCAAACATCGCGACACGGTGTAGATCGGGGCAGAAGTGGTTGGTTCAAAAGAGGATGGCCCCGCTAAAGATGGCTCTAGTCTCGAGGCACTGACTCTCTCACCCCTAATACTCGTTGCACTCTTGCTGATGCTCGATTTTCCAATGGCACCAGTGTAAGGGGGAGCAGCATATCATGTCCGTAGGCTTTTACCTTATAGTGGGAGCACATTTTGGTGACAAGATTGCTGAAAGGGAGGTTTGCCTTCAGCTTTACGGCCTAAGCAAACTCCTTCATCTCCTCCCAAATCAAAAAGGCCACTGATTCGCACTTTTTAGTGATTTGAATTATATTATATTATACACCCAAGTATAAGTGGTCAAATTGTAGTTTTCTCGATTTTAAGTTCAAGTATCGATCCCACAGAGAGTTTAGTAATTCTTGTTGAAAATAAAAATAAGAAGTTAAAACAGTAAAATAGTTGTTTGAAGTAGTGTGATGTTTGATAGCTTGTGATGTGAGCTTAGATTGATAACTTGTTTATTTAAATAAAATCAATGCGGAAATAAAGTGCAGAGATAATAAAATGTAAATAAAACAGATTAATGACATAAATATGAAAGATACCCTTCAGCTTAAGGATACCATATGCTTTATATTAGTTAAATTCTGGAAATTCTATCTCACAACAATTAACTCCCATGTTACTGGAAAGCCAATTGGCAGGTCTGATGTATATAAACCATAACACAGCTGCTTCTTAGGCTACACTGGTGGTAATATATTATAACACAGCTGCTTCTTAGGCTACACCAGTTATATCTATGTCAACTAATTAACCCAATCAAACCAGAAGGACAAGCCATTCATGAGGAATACTTGAGTTATTCATTTGATCTAATGATTGAAAGTGCATATATATAAACCATAACACAGCCGCTTCTTAGGCTACACTGGTGGTAATATATTATAACACATCTGCTTCTTAGGCTACACTGGGTATAGATGTGCTAGTTAAACATCCTCAACGTTCCGGTGGAAGCAAAGTCATACCGATAGAAACATCGTGGTTGTTAGACCATCATAATAGTTATATATAATAATAATCAACCCTAACAACCCAGAAGGGCAAGCCATTCACGAGGATCATTTAGGTTTGTACCACACATCAGCCCACTTCCTCAGTATTTCGGTGGAGGACAAGCTATACCGATAGAAACGCCGTGGTTGTTTAACTGACGGGTCTTATGATATACTGATGATATAATCCAAGGCACAACACTGGAATTATACACATCACTATATCAAGCATTAAGCATACAATACATATATAAATAAACGTTACAATAAGTGTGCAGAACCAATTTCAGGTCGATCGTTAGATCGTTTACGGTGGATTAGGGATGGGCAAAGCAAGGATTATCCTCAGACGCCATCCTATTCTGGCCCAATGCTAAACAGATACGTGCGAACTGAAATTAACCGTGTCACTGGTGTCACCGAACTAGACAGTTTTGACGCTGAATCAATCTGATCAAAATAAAATCTTTGGAAGAATTGTACATATATGTAAATATTTATGTATAGATTTATGTACATAAATGTAAATAACTATAAATTGAATAAAAAATCAATAAATATTCAACAACAAATAAAAATTAAAAACCCACCAAATTTTTTGACAAGAAAAAAAGAGTGATTAGCAAAAATTGTGTAGAATATATATATATTGTGTTTTGTATTTTGCAGGAATTTGAAGAACAAAAGAAAATTAAAGAAAATAAAGTAGCCTACAGTATGCAAAACCCAAAACCAGTAACATTGGACCGTCCGGATGGCAGTCCCACCGTCCAGACACTGGCCCTTAATATAAATATGGTTCTCCATGCAAACCGATCATCTTCATTACCTTGCNCGAACAAAAAGCACCACCAGAATCGCAAGAACAACCCTTCCAACCTCTTGAAGCATTCATTCTACCAGAACAACATCTACCAGAAGATCAACCATACATTTCAGTGGATGACAGGACAGACAGACAAATTCTACTTGGATTGGAAAACACTATCACCCAGCTTGGTACCAGCATCAATCAAATGAACCAACGAATGGAAGNCTAGACCTCAAATCTGCTACACTCAGTCAATTTCACTCAAATTTGTTCCGGTCATCCTTTTACCCATCACATTTGGAACATATTTACCGATNTCTTGACTCAAGTCTTTTAAATTATGCACTTTTACATATGCAGTTGAACTTTAAATTATCTTTTGCACTTGTTTGTTTAGTTACTTAAACCTATATATGTTTTAAACTGGTTAAGTTTTGAACTTAGGTATGTTTAAGTTTACTTTGTTAAAATTAGAACTTATCATATTAAAATTAGGAAGACTAGTTCATATAATTTACAGTTNCTGCAGCAACCATAACCAAGAAACTTCTTCAACCAAATGATGTTTGAAAATATTGAACAACAAAACTGATATGGTACTAAATTTTTTATGACAACTATTATCGTTGAAAGACCGGTTGTGTTTGAAGATTTTGATACCATAAGAATTATAGANTTGATCACTGAGATCTTCATATTGTAGTTGTATAATATCTAAATATTTTTATTCAAACTTTTCTTTAGAAGCACACATAGATTTCTTTGTTGATAAAAACCTTACGAAATATTACCCNATATTCTTGTTGCTAGAGGCTGGTTAGATTATGTTAAATTATATGTTCCAGCATATGACTGCCTGGTCCATGAATTCTACAGTAATGCTCAGATAATTGAAAAAAGACATATATGTGCATTTGTACGGGGTAGAGTTTTTCATGGTACACCGGCTATTATAGCCAACTTCTTTCAACCCATGCGAAGAGAAGAAAATCCGCNTCTTTAATATATAGTGGAGATGAGAAACCTAAGGCAGATTTTGAACCAATCTATCTTGGAGAGGTATTCTACATCTACTAAAATATTGGATTCTACGGTAACCTTTCTTTGAATAATCTCATTTTTTTGTCTTGATTAGCATTTGTTAAATTATATTATTAGCATTGTCCTTGAAACTCTTTTAGATAGAAATGATACATATGGATAATTTCTGGAAAATGATCTTAGGCCCTTNTAACTTGGATATCATAGGGAGAGAGGTAACTGGTAATCCATAATTTGGTTGGGGTAGACCTAATAAATACATAAAGCAAGGAGACTTGACTGATACATATCGCATCCTGAATTTAATAACAGCGAACAACATGCTACCTCGAGCCCAAAAAAATCAAATTTACACTGAGCAAGCTTACTTTTTATATGCATTTGGGATGGGATATACCATTGACCTGCCAAATCTGAGTATAGACCAAATGATACAGACTGTAGAAATAAAAAGCTCTCACTTCCCTATGCTATGCTAGTCTCTCAACTATGCAGGAACAACAGGGTGATCATTGATCCAATATGGAAGACGGTAGACCATTATGGACCAATAGATAAAATTTCATTGAGCAAAAGCCATGGAGCTCAGCCAGAAGCACAACCAGATGCTCAACCAGCAGCCCAACAAAAAGCACCACCAGAATCGCAAGAACAACCCTTCCAACCTCTTGAAGCATTCATTCTACCAGAACAACATCTACTAGAAGATCAACCATACATTTCAGTGGATGACAGGACAGACAGACAAATTCTACTTGGATTGGAAAACACTATCACCCAGCTTGGTACCAGCATCAATCAAATGAACCAACGAATGGAAGACTATGAAAAAAACCAAGCAGAAATGTTGAAGCTACTGAAATAGCACTTTGGAGGAGGACCATCCACTTCATAAAGACTGAAGATTCTACATAAAAATTTTGCCATCTTGACTCAAGTCTTTTAAATTATGCACTTTTACATATGCAGTTGAACTTTAAATTATCTTTTGCACTTGTTTGTTTAGTTACTTAAACCTATATATGTTTTAAACTGGTTAAGTTTTGAACTTAGGTATGTTTAAGTTTACTTTGTTAAAATTAGAACTTATCATATTAAAATTAGGAAGACTAGTTCATATAATTTACAGTTAAATTAAGTTAGTATTCTGAGACCTTGCAGGAATAGTCTTAATTTGATCACTGAGATCTTCATATTGTAGTTGTATAATATCTAAATATTTTTATTCAAACTTTTCTTTAGAAGCACACATAGATTTCTTTGTTGATAAAAACCTTACGAAATATTACNCAATGGATTCAAGACAAAGGGCAAGAAGATCTTCGAGACGAGCACAAAGGGATCAACCCCAAGTACCTCTGCAGCAACCATAACCAAGAAACTTCTTCAACCAAATGATGTTTGAAAATATTGAACAACAAAACTGATATGGTACTAAATTTTTTATGACAACTATTATCGTTGAAAGACCGGTTGTGTTTGAAGATTTTGATACCATAAGAATTATAGATATTCTTGTTGCTAGAGGCTGGTTAGATTATGTTAAATTATATGTTCCAGCATATGACTGCCTGGTCCATGAATTCTACAGTAATGCTCAGATAATTGAAAAAAGACATATATGTGCATTTGTACGGGGTAGAGTTTTTCATGGTACACCGGCTATTATAGCCAACTTCTTTCAACCCATGCGAAGAGAAGAAAATCCGCAATACCCATACACTAAGCTTACATTACCTAACTTGGATATCATAGGGAGAGAGGTAACTGGTAATCCATAATTTGGTTGGGGTAGACCTAATAAATACATAAAGCAAGGAGACTTGACTGATACATATCGCATCCTGAATTTAATAACAGCGAACAACATGCTACCTCGAGCCCAAAAAAATCAAATTTACACTGAGCAAGCTTACTTTTTATATGCATTTGGGATGGGATATACCATTGACCTGCCAAATCTGAGTATAGACCAAATGATACAGACTGTAGAAATAAAAAGCTCTCACTTCCCTATGCTATGCTAGTCTCTCAACTATGCAGGAACAACAGGGTGATCATTGATCCAATATGGAAGACGGTAGACCATTATGGACCAATAGATAAAATTTCATTGAGCAAAAGCCATGGAGCTCAGCCAGAAGCACAACCAGATGCTCAACCAGCAGCCGAACAAAAAGCACCACCAGAATCGCAAGAACAACCCTTCCAACCTCTTGAAGCATTCATTCTACCAGAACAACATCTACCAGAAGATCAACCATACATTTCAGTGGATGACAGGACAGACAGACAAATTCTACTTGGATTGGAAAACACTATCACCCAGCTTGGTACCAGCATCAATCAAATGAACCAACGAATGGAAGACTATGAAAAAAACCAAGCAGAAATGTTGAAGCTACTGAAATAGCACTTTGGAGGAGGACCATCCACTTCATAAAGACTGAAGATTCTACATAAAAATTTTGCCATCTTGACTCAAGTCTTTTAAATTATGCACTTTTACATATGCAGTTGAACTTTAAATTATCTTTTGCACTTGTTTGTTTAGTTACTTAAACCTATATATGTTTTAAACTGGTTAAGTTTTGAACTTAGGTATGTTTAAGTTTACTTTGTTAAAATTAGAACTTATCATATTAAAATTAGGAAGACTAGTTCATATAATTTACAGTTAAATTAAGTTAGTATTCTGAGACCTTGCAGGAATAGTCTTAATTTGATCACTGAGATCTTCATATTGTAGTTGTATAATATCTAAATATTTTTATTCAAACTTTTCTTTAGAAGCACACATAGATTTCTTTGTTGATAAAAACCTTACGAAATATTACCCTCTTTAATATATAGTGGAGATGAGAAACCTAAGGCAGATTTTGAACCAATCTATCTTGGAGAGGTATTCTACATCTACTAAAATATTGGATTCTACGGTAACCTTTCTTTGAATAATCTCATTTTTTTGTCTTGATTAGCATTTGTTAAATTATATTATTAGCATTGTCCTTGAAACTCTTTTAGATAGAAATGATACATATGGATAATTTCTGGAAAATGATCTTAGGCCCTTTTTCATTATCTTTGAGCCTTGACCATTTCTTTTACAAAATTATATCCTTAGTCAACCATGGTTGAGCCTGAAAGACATATAACACCGTATACTAAAAATTCATCCATAAAAACTTCTAGATATCGTTCTACCATATCACTAAATATACTTAGCATGTAACATTGAAAAGTAGCTGGAGCATTACATAACCCAAAAGGCATTCTTTTGTAAGCAAAATTTCCAAATAAACATGTAAATGTAGTTTTTTCTTGATCATCTATTGCAATTTCAATCTGATTATAACCAGAATATCCATCTAGAAAGCAATAATATGCANCCAACAAAAAGCACCACCAGAATCGCAAGAACAACCCTTCCAACCTCTTGAAGCATTCATTCTACCAGAACAACATCTACTAGAAGATCAACCATACATTTCAGTGGATGACAGGACAGACAGACAAATTCTACTTGGATTGGAAAACACTATCACCCAGCTTGGTACCAGCATCAATCAAATGAACCAACGAATGGAAGACTATGAAAAAAACCAAGCAGAAATGTTGAAGCTACTGAAATAGCACTTTGGAGGAGGACCATCCACTTCATNAACCTTTTTTGTAAGAGAATTCAGCTTTCGGTAGTCAATACATACACGCCAACCTGTAACTGTACACATTGGAACTAATTCATTTTCTTAATTTTTTTTGACTATAACACCAGATTTCTAAGGAACTACTTGTGTAAGACTAACCCATTTACTATCAGATATAGGATAGATAATATTAGCATCTAATAGTTTAAGTACTTCAACACGCACTACTTCTTTTAAGTAGGGATTCAATCTTCTTTGCATCTGTCGAGATGGTTTAGCATTGTCTTCCAAATAGATACAATGAGTACATAAAAGTGGACTTATACCTTTTATATCTGCAATCGTCCATCCAATAACACTTTAGTGTTTTTTCAAAACTTTTGTTAGTTCTTTTTCTTGAATTTCAGATAACTTTAATGATGTTATAACTGGATATAACTCTTCTTCTCCTAAAAAGACATATTTTAGGTTAGTTGGAAGAGGTTTTAATTCTGGCTTAAAAACTTTGACATTGGATTCTATAAGTTTTGGTAACAATTCTTCGCATTGTAGATATAAAAGCGGTAACAATTCTTCGCATCGAAGAGTCAGCATGCATGCAAGTTGCAAATTCCAGCAAAGCACCACCATCCAGACGGTGGTGACGGCGTCCGGACGATCACCCTTTGATGATTATCCTGATTTCTTCTACCTCATGCTTCCTAAACGACTATAAATAGGCACCTTCTTCACTTCAAAAAAAGGCCAGACAACTGAGAGCTCCTGAGAGAAAAAGAAAGAAAGAAAAGAGAAAAAGAGAAAGAGAATTAGCGACATGATCCGGTCTGTGTTATATTTTAGTCCAAACTCTGTATTTTATTTTTTTTGTAACTTTCTATTTGGATAATTGAACTGCTGTAACTTTTTTTTGTCTTAAGTGATAATAAAAGGTGGTTGTGTTTCAGTTGTTCCTTGTGAAAGAAGTTTTTACTTTAATTTTAGTTGTAATGACAACAGCCCACACTCTTTGCTTGTCTATAGCAATGGAGCGTGAGTAGTCATTTATACCCTCCAGTGCGAGGAGAACATATGTATCATATTGGCTAGATTATGGAAATGTTGATGTTTTATTTATACATTTATTTATATATGTATTATATGCTTAATGCGTGATATAGTGATGTGTATAATTCCGGTGCTGTTCCTTGGATTATATCATCAGTATATCATAAGACCCGCCAGTTAAATAACCACGGCGTTTCTACCAGTATGGCTTGTCCTCCACCAAAATGCTGAGGAAGTTGACTGATGTGTGGTACAAACCTAAATGATCCTCGTGAATGGCTTGTCCTTCAGGGTTGTTAGGGTTGATTATTATTATATACAACTATTATGACAGTCTAACAACCATGATGTTCCAATCGGTATGACTTTGCTTCCACCGGAACGTTGAGGATGTTTAACTGGCACATCTATACCCAGGGTAGCCTAAGAAGCAGCTGTGTTATAATATATTACCACCAGTGTAGCCTAAGAAGCGATTGTGTTATGATTTATATATATGCACTTGCAATCATGCGATCAAATGAATAACTCAAGTATTCCTCATGAATGGCTTGTTCTTCTAGTTTGCTTGGGTTAATCAGTTGACATAGATATAACCAGTGTAGCCTAAGAAGTAGTTGTGTTATGGTTTATATATATGCACTTGCAATCATGAGATCAAATGAATAACTCAAGTATTCCTCATGAATGACTTGTCCTTCTGGTTTGCTTGGATTAATCAGTTGACATAGATATAACCGGTGTAGCCTAAGAAGCAGCTGTGTTATAATATATTACCACTAGTGTAGCCTAAGAAGCAACTGTGTTATGGTTTATATACATCAGACCTGCCAGTTGACTTTCCAGTAACATGGGAGTTAAATTGTTGTGAGGTAGTATTTCCAGAAATTAACCAATATAAAGAATATAGTATCCTTAAGCTGAAGGGTATCTTTCATATTTCTGTCATTAATCTGTTTTATTTACGCACTTTATTATCTCTGCACTTTATTTCCGCATTGCTTTTACTTAAATAAACTAGTTATCAATCTAAGCTCACATCACAAGCTATCAAACATCACACTACTTCAAACAACTATTTTACTGTTTTAACTTCTTATTTTTATTTTGAACAAGAATTACTAAACTCGCTGTGGGATTGATACTTGGATTTAAAATTGAGAAAACTACAATTTGACCACTTATACTTGGGTGTATAATATAATATAATTCAGATCACTAAAAAGCGCAAATCAAGTTTTTGGCGTCGTTGCCAGGGAGTTATAGTAATTTGAATAAATAAATAAAAATTAAAACATATTTGTTGCAAATTCCAAGCTTTTGTAGTATAAAAGCGATAAATTTTTTTTTTTAAATAAAACATCATTTTGATTTAAAAGAGGGTGCAAGAAAACTATGTAGCTAAGGTAGGTTTGATATATTTTCTTATGCCACGGGTATTTTTTGGGGTTTTAATGAAAAGAATATATCTTTCAGGCTCAACCATGGTCGACTAAGGATATAATTTTGTAAAAGAAATGGTCAAGGCTCAAAGATAATGAAAAAGGTATTCTACAATTCTTCGCATTATTTTTCAAAGAAAGGTTACCACTAAATCGAATATTTGAGTAGATGTAGAATACCTCTCCAAGATAGATTGGTTCAAAATCTTAATTAAGTTTCTTATCTCCATTATATATGTAAAGAGTGTAATATTTCATAAGGTTTTTATCAACAAAGAAATCTATGTGTGCTTCTAAAGATAAGTTTGAATAAAAATATTTAGATATTATACAACTACAATATGAATATCTCAGTGATCAGATTAAGACAATTCCTGCAAGGTCTCATAATACTAACTTAATTTAATTGTATATTATATGAACTAGTCTTCCTAATTTTAATATGATAAGTTCTAATTTTAACAAAAGTAAACTTAAACATACCTAAGTTCAAAACTTAACCAGTTTAAAACATATATAGGTTTAAGTAACTAAACAAACAAGTGGAAAAGATAATTTAAAGTTCAACTGCTTATGTAAAAGTGCATAATTTAAAAGACTTGAGTCAAAGATGGCAAAATTTTAATGTAGAATCTTCAGTCTTTATGAAGTGGATAGTCTTCCTCCAAAGTGCTGTTTCAGTAGCTTCAACATTTCTGCTTGGTTTTTTTCATAGTCCTCCATTTGTTGGTTCATTTGATTGATGCTAGTACCAAGCTGGGTGATAGTGTTTTCCAATCCTAGAAGAATTTGTCTGTCTGTCCTGTCATCCACTGAAATGTATGGTTGATCTTCTCGTAGATGTTGTTTTGGTGGAATGAATGCTTCAGGAGGTTGGAATGGTTGTTCTTGCAGTTCAGGTGGTGCCTCTTGTTGGGCTGCTGGTTGAGCATCTATTTGTGCTTCTGGCTAAGCTCCATGGCTTTTTCTCAATGAAATTTTATCTATTGGTCCATAATGGTCTACCGTCTGCCATATTGGATCAATGATCACCCCGTTGTTCTTGCATAGTTGAGAGACTAGCATAGCATAGGGAAGTGAGCTTTTTATCTTCTACAGTCAGTATCATTTGGTCAATACTCATATTTGGCAGGTCAATGGTATGTCTCATCCCGAATGCATATAAAAAGTAAGCTTGCTCAATGTAAATTTGATTTTTTTGGGCTCGAGGTAGTAAGTTGTTCACTGTTATTAAATTCAGGATGCGATATGTATCAATCAAGTCTCCTTGCTTTGTGTATTTATTAGGTCTACCCCAACCAAATTCTGGATTACTGGTTACCTCTCTCCACATGATATCCAAGTTAGGTAATGTAAACTCAGTGTATGGGTATTGTAGATTTTCTTCTCTTCGCATGGGTTGAAAGAAGTTGGCTATAATAGCCGGTGTTACATGAAAAACTCTACCCCGTACAAATGCACGTATATGTATTTTTTCAATTATCAGAGCATTACTATAGAATTCACGGACCAGGCAGTCATATGCAGGAACACATAATTTANAGTATGCAAGGTTCAGTATGAGTCTTTGTCTTGATGGCACGCCAAATTTCATAGTTCTTCATGTCTTTGAATTTATCTTTTATCGAACATCTTATGGATTGCATCATTCTCCTTTAAATGGAAAAAACTCGACCTCGAGTTTTGAAGTGTTGGAAGTATGGAAGTCCATAAACTTAGATCTAGCATTTGTGGTAGTCTTCGAGGAATCTGAATACGGTGCTTCATTTTCTTCTTGAATTGAGGAAATAAAGAAAAAATTTAGNCCATAATAGTTTTCATAAAAAATTTAGTATCATACTAGTTTTGTTGTTCAATATTTTCAAACATCACGTGGTTGAAGAAGTTTCCTGGTTGTGGTTGCTATGGAGGTACTTGGGGTTAATCCCTATGTGCTCGTCTCGAAGATCTTCTTGCCCTTTGTCTCGAATCCATTTTTTCTTGATTTTTCTTCAGATTCTCGATTTTGGTTGATTTTGATCGGTAAATATGTTCCAAATGTGATGGGTAAAAGGATAATCGAAACAAATTTGAGTGAAATTGACTGTCTGTAGCAGATTTTAGGTCTTGGGATTTAGATTCAAGAAACATAACGCGAAGAATTGTAGAATACCTCTTCCATCGCAAATAATCTCATTATTTGTACACTTTAGCCTTTGTATTTTCAAGCTTCCCTACTTGGCACCTGTATTCTGTAGTAATTCTGCATTAAACCTATAATTTTGGATATAAACTGTTAAAAATACTAATTACCGTACAAACACTAATTCATACTAATTACTGATTTTCTGTTGTTTTATTTTATTAATTTGATTTATTTAACTACTCTAATTTACACATTAACTAGGGTTAATTAGCCACGTCTATCGCCTTCCCCGTCATAAACACATGGAGGAGGTTGAGCTTCTTGACATTCAGGTTCTTCTCAGAACCCCTGGACATCAAATTGTAGTGTAATACCTTGTTCATGACCCCGTAGGAGTGCTTGAGGCCACAAACTAGAGTTGTCCCTTCGAATGTGGTGAGTCCTCGTAGGTAAGCCAGACATACTCCTGGATTGTCTTTACCCAAGAGATGTTGTGTGGATACACCAGTGTGTAGGGGGTAGCCTCTGATACTTCATGTAAGTGGCAATCAAATTGGGGGTCACATCAAAGGTCTTCCCCCTCACATTTGTCCTAAGGATCGAACCATCCTCGCCCAACACCATCAATTACCTATAGAATTCCCTACACAATGCCAAGTTATAGACGCTCACCAGCTCAAAACCAATTTCCCAATCCATGTCCCTCGATGACCCTTGCCACTTCATTGTTTAGTCCAAGGGTAATTTTGTCCACAAACCTCTCACAAGTGACGTTTTCTCATTTATCATTTGCCTACGAGCATCATGTCTAACTTTCATCCTTCTTTCCTCCCTATCCCCGCTACTCAGGCCCTCCACGCTCCTCTTGCAAGAGCTAGTGCCCGCGGGTTGAGGGGACTCCAGTCTTGTTCGCTTGGTTCAGGCATGAAGATAAATAGTGCCCCCAAGAAAAAGAATGTCAAAACCCACATCACAAGCCACTCAGTTGGCTCAAAAGTGTCGAGGGAGGTCTTTCCTAAATGAACCATTGACAAGAAATTTCAAGATTTTGAAGAATGCCGAAGAAAACTTGGAATTTGGGGAAATATTGAAGACCTAGGGTTTATGAGAACTTCAAAATTTTTGGCAAAATTCTCTTAATAACCAACCCTAAACAAGAGAAAAGTAAGATTTGAGGGCTTTGGTGAAGTATTTTGAGGTTTTGAAGAGAGAAGAGAGAGAGAGAGAGAGAGAGAAAAGAGGGCAAGGGAGAATGAGAGATGTGAAGGGTTTCCCGAGAAAATGAACTTAAAACCTCGTTTTTGGCTTTCTTGGCAAAACCTTCCGGAAGGTTTTGCATACTATTGTGGTAGAAGTTGTCTAGTAGTGAAAACCTTCCAGAAGGTCAATAAAAACCTTTCGGAAGGTTTTCATTTATTGCAAAACCATTCATGTGCTCCAAATCTCACATCCAACCTAACTTATCCCAACTCCTAGACATTCTAACAACCTATCTATCACATCTACTCTACCAAAAACTCAAACCACAAATATGAACCACAATTGAGTGATCATTCCCAAAGTCATTTCCGAAATTGCAATATGATTTAAAATTTTGATGCTTTCAAAATACAAGACATGTATTTCTAAGTTTAACTACCAAAATGAATACCTAAAATGTAAAACATAGATTCAAATAAAAAAGGCATTCCTAAATCTTATCAAATATCGAAAGTTGAGTAATATTCCCCCACCCTTTAAGCATAGGGCTACATAGCACATTGTTCAAATGTCCGAACTAAGCACACATGAGCATCACCATGGTTTTAAATGTTATTCTACAGTATTCACCTACACATTCATTTTCAAACTTGAGTGTGTGTGTGTGGAATGGACATGTAATTTAAACATTTACCCAACATAATTACATTCATCTGGCTATCCAAATTCAGTTTCGATGCAACCTCACCAAGGATGTCTCTCAACAATGAATCATGCTATGGTTATCTTAACATGCACTCCATGTGTATGTGTGAGATTGAATCTTTTGCACAAAACAAAGTATGTTCACATATAATCCAAAAAATGAAGTATATACATAAGAATAAAACAACCTTGGCATAATCTCATAAAATGAATGCTAGGGCATTAGATACAAAATTAACATTTCTTTTTCTTTAAAAGTATGCTATTCCTATGCTTTCTCTAGATCATTTAGAACTTTCAAGGGTTATAATGGGCTCTTGGGGTGATATTTAAGGCAATTGAAATGAAGGATATAGGATAACAAAGAGAGTTGTTCTAAATGGATGACATTTATTTCAAAAAAAATCTCCCTTTTTATGGGATTTTTAGTCTACACCATCACTTCACTCTTTATTTATTTTTCTTTTTTTCCTTAACATTTTCCTTTTTTCTTTGATCATTCTTTCTTCTTTCACCCCTTTCTCTCTCCTTTTTCTTGGATTTCTTATTCTTTTTCACTCAACATTTGAATTCCACATTATTCATCCATTTATTGGGTTTTTGCATCACCATTCCTTTTCTTTTATGATCACTCATCTTCAACTCTAGCAACAACCAAGGTGTGGTAGATTTTTATCATTCTACATTGGCTTGGTCAGATGTGTGCCATGGAAACAAATTTTCAACAAGGCTCAAACATGGCACTAAGGATAATTTCAGAAGAACAAGGCTAACGCTCAAAATAGATCAAAGACAGCCTAAGATCATTTCTACCTAGGCATAGGGGAGTATTGTGTATATCAAGACAAAGTCAATCAACTATCCCAAATGCACCTAACCAAAACAAGCATAATGAGATCATTGAACAAATTTAGAATTTGAAAAATTGTTTCTTGAGTAAATGTAAGTTCCCTCAAGCAAGGGTTGACACTAAAGCTCTCATGGGTTCTTACTCATCTCCACTATTTATTTCAAGCTCTAAAATGTGAATTCAATCCGTAAATTTTTGAAATTACACATTCAAGGCGCACTTATGGGTGAGTTCAAAAACAACAAGTATGTGATACTCTTAGGATAGGATAAACTTTTATAATGTGTTCATGTATTCACACTTCAAAGCAAAGATCAAAACTTTCCATAAACACACAACACTCTAAATAGGGGAATATCGGTCAACATTCAAATATTTTTCACAAAAATTTCAGATATTTCTCAATTATTCTTAAACAAAAATTTGTAGATCATGTGAAGGTGAATTTCACCAAAAAAATTTGTATCATCAAAAAACTTTTCCTCAAAAATTGGTGTATCATACAAATGGTGCATCTTACCCCCCAACTTGATTCATGCATTTCCCTCAATGCCACAAAAAAGATATGGTATGCAATGAAGGATTTAAAAGATAAGTAGGGTTAGGGAACACCTCACATGGAGCTTTTGACAAAAACACCTTACTCTGCACATTGAAATAAAACACTATATGCAAAGATAAAGTAAGTGAACAAAATAACCTAGAAATTAAATGATAAAGTAAAGCGAATGTACCCTAAAATCTACATGAACAGTTAATCCTCCAAAAGATCCAGGTAGACTAGATCCTCCAAATTTTCCTCCACCCTTTGTCCTTCAAAACCCTCAAAAAATGGCTTAAGTCTTTGGCCATTGACCTTGAATATCTTGCCATCCTCGGGGTTGGTGATTTCCATGACTCCATTGGGGTAGGCCACCTTGACAAGATAAGGGTCATCCCAATGGGATCAGAGTTTTCCTTGAAAGATAGAGAGTTGAGAATTGTACAAGAGCACATTATGTCTGGGCTTAATGTCTTTCTTAAAATGGATCTGTCATGAAAAATCTTAGCCCTTTCTTTTGAAATTATTAAGCTCTCAGATGGATTTCTACGGATCTCTTCTAATTCATTCATCTCTAACTCCTTGTTATCTTTGGCCATTCTCTAATTGAAGTTCAAGGCCTTGATGGCCCAGTAAGCAAGCCTCGCCATAGACGAGCCTCTAGGGTGACATGCCTAGAATGGTCTTATAAGTAGTGCGGTAAGCTTATAGGACATTGGTCAACCTAAGTAACCAATCCTTCCTATTAGTATTCACCATTTTCTCTAGGATGTTCTTGATCTGCCTATTGGCCAACTCAGCCTGGCNGTAGTGCGGTAAGCTTATAGGACATTGGTCAACCTAAGTAACCAATCCTTCCTATTAGGATTCACCATTTTCTCTAGGATGTTCTTGATCTGCCTATTGGCCAACTCAGCCTGGCCATTGGTTTGTGGGTGATAAGTGGTGGATGCCTTGGGTGTGATGCCATACTTATGCATTAACGATGCAAATGACCTATTATAGAAATGAGAACCACCATCACTTATCAATCCACGAGGCATCCTGAACCTCAAAAAAATGTTCTCTTTTAGAACTTGACCACCACCCGATGGTCATTGGTCTTAGTTGGATAGCCTCCTCCCGTTTGGACTCATAGTCCACTGCTAGCAAAATATACAAATAGCCAAATGACATGGGGAAGGGACCCATGAATTCAACACCCCAACAGTCAAATATCTTGATAAAAAGTACAAGTGAGAGGGGCATTATGTTCCTTTGGGTCACACTACCCAAACATTGGCACATGTCACATTCTTTACAGAAAAAAACATAGTCTTTGATTAATAAGGGCCAATAAAAACCTGATTGTAAAACCTTAACCAAAGTCTTCTTAGAAGAGAAGTGTCCATTGCAAGATTTAGAATGGCAAAATGCAAGGACATCCGAATTTTCATTCTCAGGTATGCGTCTCCTCATGACTTGGTCAGGGCAGTACTTGAACAAGTACAGGTTGTCGAAGTAAAAGTACATTACATTCGCCATAAATTTCCATCTATCCTCTCACTCTAGTTCGGTGGTATGCGCTCTGTAGCAAGATAATTGCAAATGTCAGCATTCCAAGGACAAACAAAATGAATAGACAATAAGTGTTCATCAACAAAAGAGTCAGGGATAGAAATATGCTCTTCGGCATCTTGAACCACAAGTCGGGATAAATGGTCCGCCACCATGTTCTCAACTTCTTTTTTGTCTTTGATTGTCAAGTTGATTTCTTGTAGGAGGAGTATCCACCTTATGAGTCTGAATTTTGCATTTTGCTTAGACAAAAGATACTTCAAATCAAAGTGATCAGTATAGACTACAATAGGTGAACCAATGATGTAAGACCAAAATTTATCCAATGCAAATACTATGACTAGCAACTATTTTTCAGTGGTAGTGTAATTCATTTGGGTCTCGTTAAGAGTTTTACTAGCATAGTATATTACATAAGGTCTGTTGTCTTCCCTTTGACCGAGCACAACACCTACCGCGTAATCATTACCATCGCACATAAGCTTAAATGATAAGTTCTACTTGGGTGGTCGCATAATTCGAGGTGCAGTGGGTATGCTTCATAGTTTTTTAAAAGATACATCACAATTATTCAACCACACAAATGGGACATCTTTGGAAAGAAAATTGTTTAAGGGTCGAGCCAATGCACTAAAGTCTTTTATAAAGCAACGATAAAAACCAGCATGGCCAAGAAACGAACTGATGTCTTTGATGACCTTTGGCATGGGGGGCTTGGAAATGGCTTCAAACTTTGATTTTTCACTTTGATCCCCTTTGTCGAAATGATATGCCTTCTCCTAGTTGAGAACCAAAAGTTTCTCCTCACATCTCTCAAGTACTTTCCCTAAGTTCTCCAAACAACCCTCAAATGAATCCCCAAATACGGAAAAGTCATCCATGAAAACTTCCACAATCTTCTCCACCATATCACTGAAAATTCCCATCACGCATCTTTGAAAAGTCCCTAGGGCATTACACAACCCAAATGGCATGCTGTGGTAGGAAAAGGTACCAAAAGGGCAAGTAAAGGTGGTCTTTTCTTGATCCTCCAATGCAAACTCAATTTGATTATAGCTGGAGTATCCATCTAAGAAGCATTAGAACAAGTGTCTAGCTACTCTTTCTGATACTTGGTTAAGGAATGGCAAAGGAACATGGTCATTTCTTATGCAAGAGTTAAGCTTTGATAGTCAATAGCCACTCTCCATCTAGTGACTACTCTTGTCAAAATCAACTCGTTGTCCTCATTTGCAACCACAATGACTCCTGATTTCTTGGGCACTACTTGGTTGAGACTCACTCATTTACCGTTGGCTATCGAAAAGATGATGTCCACATCAAGTAGTTTGAGTAACTCGTCCCTCACCATATCCTTTGTGATCGAATTTATCCTTTTTTGTGGTTGTTGAGACGACTTGGAGTCATCTTCTAGGTAGATTTGGTGTGTGCAAATGAGGGGGCTTATCCCCTGATATTGGCAATTGTCCAACCAATTGCTCCCATATGCCTCTTCAACACTTTCAAATGATCCCCTTCTTGCTTTGCCTCTAAAGTTGAGCTTATTACCACCGGGAAGGTCTCATGCTCCCCCAATAATGCATATTTGAGGTTGGATGGTAAAGGCTTCAACTCCAACATGGGATTTTGCACAATCAATGGAAAGATCTTTTTCTCTTGCAAGGGAAGTCTTTCAAATTTTGGGGTCCATTCCTCTACCCCTTGTGAACTTTTTGGCTCCTCTTGATCATCAATCTCTTCCTCCCCTAACTTCAACGTGCTCAGTAGCTCCAAATGATCCTCCACCAAGGTATCAATCCTATTGATTTCATGCACTTCCTTGTCATCCCCCCGTTGTTTGCACAAATTGAAACGTTGAGGTCCATTGTCATATTCTCGAATGCAAGTTTCATTAGATCATTCCTGTAATTAACCACAATATTAGACGTAGCAAGAAAAGGTCTACCAAGTATGACAAGAATTTGTGAGCTAGGATTAACAACCAAGTGAGTATCAAGTACAATAAATATAATTTATCAAATTGAACTGAAACATCCTTAACTACTCCCCTTGGTGTTCTAATGCTATAATCCACCAATAAGTGTGATTGGAGTTGGATTCAACTCTTCAACTTGGAGTTGTTGATACACCAAATAGGGTAGGAGGTTGACACTCGTCCCCAAGTCAAGAAGTGCTTGTTCCACCCAATAATTTCTTATTGTGATGGCAATGGTAGGGCATCTAGGGTCTTTGAACTTTGGGGTATGTTTATCCTCAAGATTGAGCTCACTTGCTCGGGGATGAATGCCTTCTTGTGAACATTTGTCTTCCTCTTCATGGTACACAAATCTTTCAAGATCTTGGCACATGAGGGGATTTTTTTTATGGTATCAAGGAGTGGGATGTTGATCTTTACCTGCTTCAACATCTCAATAATGTCAGAATAACTAGCCAGCTTCGTGGGTGGCTTGAAACGATCGGGAAAAAGGGCCGGAATGGGACATGCATGCATATTTTCATCCACAATTTTTTCTTTCTCACTCACCTCACCCCCTCAAAGTCACTGTTAGTCTCATTTTCTATGGTCAATGTGGTCTTGGGTGAGACTTTTAGCACAATGGTCTTATCGATTTGCTTGCCACTCCTTAGGGTCATAGCCGCCTTGAGTTGCTCACAACTTTCTTTTGTGGATTCGGATGATGCAATCACATGTTAGCCTCTAGGGTTCTCTTGGTGTTGAGTGGAGAATTTCCCTTTCTCTTGTTAGGTCGATCCTATGGCATTGGTCAATTTTGTGATTTTTGTCCAAAAACAATTGAAAGCGGTGGCGGTTTGGTTGTATGGTGGTTTGGCTTTGTATGAATTGGTGCACCACATCCTCTACGTTCCTTTTATGGGGAGGTTGGTAAGTGGATGGTTGGGTGGTCCTTATTGACCAAAACTTTGTGGAGGTTGACTTTGGGAAAAACTTTATGGAGGCGGGGGTTTGTGAATACCCTTGAGGATTGGACTAGGGGTATTTAGAGCTAGACGATTAACCTTGGCCATGGTATTGATTTTGCTTACAAGTCATGGAGGTGAATATGAACTGGACCCGTGAGGAGTGAGATTCTCATTATTCCAACTAAAGTTCGGGTGATTGCTCTAACCTGGATTATAAGTGTTAGAGTGTGGTAAGAATGATTGCTTACTTTGATTGAAAGCATTGACTTGCTCATTGTACACTTCTTTAAGTGTTGGAATGTTGGGGCACTCCATACTCTCACAAATAGAGCAAGACTCATCGATGTTGGAAATGTTGGCTACCTCATGTCTCCTATTGACTTCTAAACTCTCCAACTTCCGAGACAATTTAGTAATTTTGAAAAGCAAATCTTCCCGGTCCCTTAAATCGTACATCCCTCCCATGATTGTGCATTTTGTGCTAATATACTAAAGTATTCTAGGGCCTCATCGGGATCCTTGTTTAAAAATTCCCCATTGTACATCATGTCTATAAACTATCGATGGCCTGGTGTAATCCCTTCTTAGAAGAAACTCACCTATTGCCATGGTGTGGAATGGATTGTAGCAATTCCTTGTAGCGATCCCAACATTGATAAAATTGTTCATGGGGATTTTCCAAAAAAGTTTTGGATTTTCTTTTTAAGATCGGTGGTTTTAGGCATCAAAAAAAATTTGTCCAAAAACTCTGGAAGCATTTGTGCCCAAGAGCTTATTGATCAAGGCTTCAAGGAATTCAACTACGATTTTGTCTTTTCATTAAGGGAAAAGGTGCACAATTTTGTTTAGGCTTTGTCTTCCGTAGCATTATTAGTGAGGAAGGTTGCAACTATTTTCTCGAATTCCTCAATATCCAAATAAGGATTCTCTCTTTTAATTCCATGAAATTGAGGAAATATTTGTAACATTCCCGGCTTAACGAGGAAGGCATGAGCTTGGACCGATAAGAGAATACATGAGGGAGTGGTGCTACGAGTGGGTTGGAGATAATCCCGTATTGACCTCGCAAGAGGATCAATGGAGATATTGTTCCCTTCATTCGTAAGAGGAAAATGCATTCTAGGATCTTGTACTCCTCCGCCCCTTGGGACATTAGCACCAACTTCCTCAAAATTATTACTAGCATCCTCAGGTGGGTCTTGGTCAAGATTCATATTGGGGCTTAAGGGTTGTCTAACCAATCTATTTTGGTCGTCCCATTCCCACATACAAAACAATATCTACAAATGAAAAAACAAGTAAACAAAAATATGTGCAATGAGCAACGTACCTTTGCCCATCATGACAATCAGGAGTCTTACCTCCGTTGTCCAAAAATTACCTTCTAAATTCAACGATTTTCCCTCCCCGACAACGGCGCCAAAAATGCTTGAATTATCCTGTCAACCCTAATCTCCATACATGATTCCAATTTTTTTTTAACAGTAAAGTACAATGCAACATGAAATCAGAAAGGTATAATACAACATCTAAATCCGTGAAAAGAAGTTCAAATATGCTTCTACATCATCAAAAAATAGAGTTGGGGAAAAGGAGGAAATGGCCCAGATCCCTTTTAGTGTGCAGGTGAGGGAGGTTAAGGAAGAATATCAACCTCCTTGAACTGTGCTCAAAATGAAGTGTCTCCATACTGCTTTACCTAAACGATACCTGAAAGCTTTAGTTGATGAAATATCACCCAAGATGTCTCNGGTTAAGGAAGAATATCAACCTCCTTGAACTGTGCTCAAAATGAAGTGTCTCCATACTGTTTTACCTAAACGATACCTGAAAGCTTTAGTTGATGAAATATCACCCAAGATGTCTCTTCTCCTCATCGGCATGTACATGCACCATTTCAGTTAGNCCCAAGTTTGCATACACAGATCAAGCGGAAGATGCCATGATTTATTGTCCGTGCAAGTTTTNTCTTCTCCTCATCGGCATGTACATGCACCATTTCAGTTAGACTCAGTACCCACATCTGTTTGATCAACATTCATCAACTGATTTATGATTTCTTGAGCTTCTGCAAGTGTCGAATCCTTTTTATCTGTGGCATATAATATCTTCTTAATTGCCACAGCTAATGACAAATGCTCCAATTCAGGAGTCTGGCAAAGTATTTCAACATCTCGTAATTTCCCAAAATAGAGATCTCTTTCTTTTTCCAAAAGTTCCATAGAAAGCTTGATATCTGTAATCTCAATGGACAAAGCTTGAATTTCCTCTGATGAATCAGCCCCTACACCTACAGTGTCTGCTTTGCCTTGTTTGGTCCCATAAATTTTATTAATGCATACTGCATCACCTAAGCCAGGGTTATAACATTTGTTTGCTTGTAGTGACTTCAAGGTCTTAAAAGAATCCTTACGATTTTGTTCCTTATTGCCCTTCCTTCTACGGTCCACAGGATTATAATTCTCATTCACAATTCCACCATTTACAGAATCATAATAACGTTTCAGCAATTGCAAAAACTCTAAGTTGTCTAAAGGTCGACCCGTTACAAGTTTGTTGACTTCAATATGCTAGTTAATTTTGAGTTTGTTAAATACTTCCTACAAAACATTATAATTTTGGATAATATCATATTCGGTCTTTACATCAAAATTCACCTTCTGCATTGGAACAATTCCTAGATGGGTCATGTCCATCATCTGACATTACACAACACCAGATGCAGCCTCCTCAATGCGAGATAGATTGAGTTAAAACCTGTCACTGATCTAAGAAAGAATCTCATTCCTTCCAACAAAATACACACTGTCCATCATCCCTATCATAGCCATATCTAAGAATCTATCTACTATTCAAATTTCAAATGCAAATGATCACCATTTCAGAGAGATGAGATG
This sequence comes from Ilex paraguariensis, assembly GCA_963454935.2. Taxonomy (NCBI): domain Eukaryota; kingdom Viridiplantae; phylum Streptophyta; class Magnoliopsida; order Aquifoliales; family Aquifoliaceae; genus Ilex; species Ilex paraguariensis. Next base: position 795,814 of record CAUOFW020000947.1, on the reverse strand, counting down.
CGTTATATACAAAATCAAATGGGTGTTGAGGTTATATATTGTGTAGGCAAAGATGCAAAAAGTCAGGGGTTTGAAGTTCAAAAATTGGGAGCATTAAAGAGAGATTGATAAGGAATGAATGGTAACAGACTCTAAACATGATTCTAGTAATATGTATATGGCTTATATATGTAGGTGAGTGTCACTCTCACTCGGATATCATGCAAGAAATGGGAAAAANGCATTAAAGAGAGATTGATAAGGAATGAATGGTAACAGACTCTAAACATGATTCTAGTAATGTGTATATGGCTTATATATGTAGGTGAGTGTCACTCTCACTCGGATATCATGCAAGAAATGGGAAAAACGTGTGTGGATGAACAAAATGTGTGTGTGTGCAAAAGTGTTCTCCAAGCGACAAGAGACTTTTGAGTGTCGTGCTTTACTTGGAATGGGTATTTCAAGGTCGTCTCCTCAAGGAAGAAAGGTTGAATCGTGTGAAGTTGATTTTATAAAAATGGAAAAGTGTAAAAAACTTGTGAGTTTGTGTTTTAGTTAGTGAAGTTTGTGATAGAAAATGCAATGGAAAGAGAGTTAGCAAATCCAAAGAGGTCATTCCAATGGGAATGTCAATTCAACTGACAACATTCTTCCAATGGTGCCTAGGTATTCGATTGATTCGTAGGAAGTGAGGAACTAATGTGGTGTAGGCTCAAGCATATCACTTGACAAGTCTACGGTGTATCAAGAGCTCACAACCACGTCCGCACTCAACCTAGTCAAACCAAACCACCTTACACTGCAAGGAAGAATGAAAAAAAGATGATTTAGCATACCCAATAGGAATTCTTCCTTGGATTAGCCAAGTTAAACTTTAGCTACTTATATTTCATTCAAAGACATACATAATATGAAGATAAATTGTGAAGAAATGAAGATTGAAACTTGTATTACTGCAAAAAAAGTTAAACTACAAAGAAGTGCATTTAATACCCATTTGAAAAGTTTGAGATGAAAACTTAAATAGAAACATGGTAGAATCTAGAATGTGCAACTAAACTTGAAATAAACTTGCAATAAATGAGATTAAAGTGCATTGAATGAAGATTACAAGAGTATTCTAGCTTACAACAAGTGAAATGGGTAGAAGAAATGCAAAAATTACAAACTTTTCTATCTAAAACTATGTCGTCCTCCTTTAGGTTATCTCTCTATAATGTTGAATAATAAAGTAAAAATGTCAAGATTCCCCTTCATTTTCATCCATGAAGGTCCTATAGCCTGTGTGAGAGGCTTCCCATCAATGGGAGGTTGAGGTGATGGCTTGGATAGGCTAGGACAAGCCTAGCCTACAACTCCCCTAGCTTTCTTCTTCTCTCTCTTCCTCATAAATGCTTAGGCCTCCAAAGTCTTATGAAAATGAAGCTTATGAAAATGCAAAAATTGCTAAATCAAGAACAAAAAATTTTCATGATAAAAAGATAATGCGAAAATCTTTTGAACCATCTCAAAAAGTGTTATTATATAATGCAAAACTTTGTTTATTTCCTGAAAAATTAAGATCAAGATGGACAGGTCCTTATGTTGTCACACAAGTTTTTGATTATGAAGCAATTGAAATTGAAAATCCATTAACTGAAAATATCTTTAAAGTCAATGATCAAGGACTTAAACCATATTATGATGGATTTACTCAAGAAATAACTGTTGTACAACTTTTTGATCCTGTTTATATGCTTTGAAAAGTAAGATTTTGCTTAAGTCTCTATAAAGTTACTAATGAAGTGTAATTTATTTGACACAATATTTTCTGAGTATAGCCAGATAGCTCAATCGGTGAAATGACAAAAGATTGTCAGGTTTCCTTATCAATATTAACTATCACTGTTGTTACATTTCAGATAACGTTTAAATTAAGTTGGAGAGGTAAGGATGTGATTTTAGTATTTATATTTAAAGTATTTATTTTGTTTTAATATCACTGTTAATTTTGTCTTTGTGATTGGAAGACGTTAAAGAATCGGATAGAGAGTCGTCAAAAAAAAAAACTGTTTTGGTACTATATTATGTGTGTACAATGGATGAAAAACTATTTTTGTTAAGTTTAATTCCACTGTGTCATCTTCCAAACGATATTCATGCATTGATCATGAAAAAAGCTAGAAGAGTTAGAAATTTAGAAAATTTTGAAAGTCAATCAAGACCTTTATGCAGANTTGGTTAAGTTTAATTCCACTGTGTCATCTTCCAAACGATATTCATGCATTGATCATGAAAAAAACTAGAAGAGTTAGAAATTTAGAAAATTTTGAAAGTCAATCAAGACCTTTATGCAGAAAAAGTACATATGCGAAAAATCGACGCTCCGATCGTCTCGATGGTTGTGTAAATGTGGTCGTTTCCAACATTTAAGACAATATAATCAGTGTGCGGAACTAATTTTAGGTCAAGCGTTAGATTGTCTCCAGTGGATTAGGTATAGGTAGAGCAAAGATTATCTTGAGAAGCCATCATATTCTACCCCAATGTAAACAACATACGAAAGAAATAAAGTTAACCGTGTTGCTGGTAATATTGATCCAGATAGTTCTGACCCTGAATTAGTATGATCATAATTCTTTGGAAGAATTGTACATACTTGTAAATGTTTATAAATATTTATTTATAAATATTTGTAAATAAATGTAAATAGCTATAGATTAATTAGGAAAATCGGTAAATATAAAATAACAAGTAAAATCAACAAAAACCCACAATTTTTGTGACAAGAAAAGAGTGGTTAGTCTCCCTCTAAGCCACCACCTCATCTCCATTGACTTTACGCAATACGATGGGGGCTTAACTCAAGTCATAATGAACTCTTTACCTACAATCACACAACAACATCATTAATTGCTTGTTTAATTGCATTTTCTCCCATTTCCTCCACAAAAACTAGTATAAAAGGGTATAAAAGCATACATAATGTGCAATATTTTGTGCTAATCACCATGGCCTACCGAAAACTCTCCCAAACATTTACCGTGAACATGGGATCTCGATCCGATATCATAGATACGAGCACCCTAAGTAACCATACTATCTCATGTACATATAATTGGCAGAATTCCTCCAGTTTGAAGGTCATCTACATTGTCAAAAAAGTGCGCCGACTTCAAAGTTGGTGCACAATCACCCATACAACATCGTGCCCATGCGAAGTCCATGGAAAGTGGGTCATAAAATCAATCGTGACGTGCTCCCACTTCCACTTAGCCACCTCCAAAGGCTGGAGCAACCCTGGTAGTCTCTGGTGCTCAGCCTTGACCTGCTGCACGCGAGACGTGGACCAATGAAATCTATGACATTCTTCTTCATCCCACTCCAATACTACTGTCAACAAAGATAATGGTACATCTTCGTTCCACTAGGATGTACAACAAAACGGGAGCAATGGAACTCCCTATAGATCTACTCTCTCAGATCTGCAGACTGGGGAACCACAACCTTTCCCCTGAACCAAAGACTACCATTTGCATGAATGACCCAACCCTCATCACCTGTACCCAACTATATCCAGTGCCTAATGGACAACATCTCTGTGCCCTTTCCTTGACACTCAATCACACTACTTAGAAGGGAAAGTGATTGATACTTAAATGTAGCATATTATTATGCCTTTTTTGGACTAATTATACTTTGATGGAGTTTAAATGATGATATTTTAGGTTCTAAGGTGGAAAAAGGGTTCAAGAACAACAAAAATCACATTTGAATGTAACACCAACACATTAGGGAACAAAATTGGAGAAGCTTGGAACAAAGCAAGAATGTTCGAACGTCAACCCACGTTCAAACGTCCACTGGAACAATGACAAGACCAGACTATGAAGACATGGCGTGTTGCAACATAGAAGCAAGTGCACTTGAGTACCACGTTCGAACGCCAACTTATGTTCGAACATCCACTAGAACACTTGGGTAATGAGTGCAAAATGCCAAGTCCTGTATGAAGTATGGAAGTGGGTTTCCTCAGAGGACCACAAAACACTTGAGTGAGATGATCAAACCCCATCTGGCGTTCGTACGCCCATAAAGCAAAAATATAAGACATATGAACTTTGAATTGGAGCATAGGGCATACTAGGCCATTAAAGAAATGAACTTTGACATAGATAAGGCTGGACTTTCAAGAAAATTTGAGATTAAAGAATTGGAGGAATTGAGAAATGAAGCATATAAAAATGCTAAAATTGTGAAATCCAGGATGACAATTTTTTATGACAAAAATATTGTGTGGAAGTCTTTTGATCCTTCTCCAAAAGTCTTGTTGTTTAATTTAAGACTCCACCTATTCCCTAGTAAGTTGAGATCAAGATGGACAGGGTCGTATATCGTCAAAAAGGTGTTTGACCACAGAGCAGTGGAAGTGAAAAATCCATCGAACGGTAATATCTTTACTGTTAATGGTTAGCGGTTGAAACTATTTTTGGAGAAATTTGTCAAAAATGTGGAGACCATTCTTTTAATAGATCCATACCATCACTTCGAGAAAACCAGTTGCCAACATAAAAAGGAGGGAGGTCAGGAAAAAATCGATTAAACCTGACCCACAGGCGCACCTTTATAAGCCGCCTTTCGCCTTTACTTTTTTTCCATTGCCTTTCCCCTTTTTCCTTTTTCCTTTTTCCTTCCTTCTCCTTCTTCTTCTTCTTCGCTGTTCACAATCTTTTGGAACCACGACCCATCTCCTAACAACACTATGACCATACTACCCGAATACCCAATCCTTTGTCTCATGATCTGCATGTGTTTACTCTATTTGTACATGACTCTTCTTCTTCTGTCTGCACTCAAAATCAAGGGTTTTCTTCCTAGCAAAAACCCAGCTATGCAATGAGATGTTTGATTTGTGTATTTTGCTTGTAGGTTTCGACTAATGAACAAGATCTCTACTGTTCAACCTCATCTCCAAAGCTGACCATATTGATAAATTCAAAACATTGGGTACAATGTTCAGTTTAGGTTATGGGGTGAGAACTACAGTTCATATGTGCTCGTAGAAAATTTTTGTTGTTGTTGTTGCTATTTTTTTTCAAGATTGTGTAATGTGTTTTGTATAAATTGATGATTATATTTGTGAGTCATCTCTGATCATCTTTGTGACTGGCAGACGTTAAAGAACCAGATAGTGAGTCTTAAAGAAGAGAAAACATAGATGTTAAAATTTTTTGGTTTAGTCTAGGAGTTTTGCGCACTTTTCCTTTTGATGTGCATACTGTGATCATGAGAAAAGCAAGATTGGTGAGAAAGAATGGGATCCGGGAAAAACAAGTGCAACCCCTGTACGACAGAAGCACTTTTGCTAAACGCCGCCGTGCCAAAAGACTTGGTGCCTGTAAATAGTGTGGTAGAGTCCTTCATGAGAAGAAATATAACCAAAGTTATGAACCAATTTCTGGTCGCGCACTCGATCAATTAGACTGGATAGTGAATGGGCAGAGTAATGATTATCCTGACACGCCATCCTATTTCGGTACTTTGCTTAACCGGTTTGTGAGAGACAAAATTGGGAGAGTTATTGGTTGTTCAAAAGGCATGGAGACAAATGAAGACTCATATTAGACTTCTTTTTAAATTGTGGAAAATTGTGCTTTGGGGATAAAAGCCAAGGATCCAAATTTTAGTAAAAAAGTGTAAAAATCTTTTCATACAAACTTTTTTGACTGAAATAAAAATGTGGGCCGAGTAAGGAATATCCCAGAATACCAACCTAAAGTGTGGGTAGGTATTTATCCTGAGACACCATAAATTTTTGGTTCAAACCTATGTGTTTTGTCCTCTTTTATTGGAGAATGTAGTGCAAACAAAATTTTGAAATTTTTTTTGAGTTTGATTCAACGTTCGAATGTCAAGTGATGTTCAAACGTCGCTTGCTTGTAGTACTCAGCCTCTGATGAAGTGTATAATGGAAATGAAAAGTATTGGGAGCTCAATTTGTTTGAACGCCAATGGCACGTTCAAACGAGATTAACGTTCGAACGACAGGAGCTTACAACACTTTGGTCTTTGACAGAACTCAAAATTACTGGGACCTCACAACGTTCGAACAACATCCACGTTCGAATGATGTTTTAGAAATCCTTTTAACTAACATTCGAACATTTTTTTTAAGACTATTAAAACCTAGATCATCTTCCCCTGTTCAAAATCTCCAAAATCCTCCAAACCCTACAACCCATTTTCACCCCCCGGCCCTCAAAACTCCACCCATTCCCCATTTCCACCACAAATCAACTGCCCTAAAGCTATTTCACATCAAAAATCCCCAATTTTTACCAAATAACCAAGATTTTACACACCCTCTCAAGCTCAAAACTGAGAAAACACAATGCCTAGGGTTAAGCTTCCTGCCAGGTGCAATCAACCAATAAGCTAGGAACCTAACTTTGTAGAAGAAGTTATTGAGGAAAAAGAGGGGAAACAAGTGAAGAATAGGTATGATCGAACAATATTTCCCAGTGCACTCAAAGCCGAAAGGTATGAAAACTTCTTTCAAAACCATGTTGGAGTTTGTGAAAGAGATGTGGTAATTACTGATTTTGCAGAATTGGGATTGTTGGAGGAAATGGAGAGGAAAAATTGGGTGTGGTAATTAAGGAATGGTGGGGACGCCATTGTTGGCTTGGTACGGGAGTTTTACTCCAACGCCAAGATCATCAATGGCACAATCCAAACATACATAAGAGGAATCCACATNTAAGGAATGGTGGGGACGCCATTGTTGGCTTGGTACGGGAGTTTTAGTCCAACGCCAAGATCATCAATGGCACAATCCAAACATACATAAGAGGAATCCACATTGATGTGGATGAAGCATACATCAAGGAAGTCAGGCAAGAGGTGCCTCAGGTGCAAAACCTAACTTACCTGCCAAAAAAGAATGTAGCGTTGAATGTGGAGGGGAAAGAGTTGACGGGGTTGTCTGATTTTTCAAGGGGAGGAAGGAGATTTCTGAAACAAGGGGAGCTCACCAATAAGTACAAAATGATAAATTTCATTATGGTGTCTAACCTCACCCTCATAGGATGAAAAAAATGAGATTCTACCTGAAATGGCTCGCTTGCTCTATGCACTGGGAAGAGGGCATAGCATCGATCTCCCCTCATTGATTCTAAGTGAAATGAAGAGGGGGTGTGATGCGAAGAGGAGTGCACTCCCTTTTGGCACTTTGGTGACTGAGATATGCACTAATAATGGGGTGAGGCTAAGGCCCGAGATGGAGATCTAAAAGCCAATGGGGCCACTAAACAAAGGCTCCTTCAAGAGAAGCCAAGGGCATAGTGGCACCCCAGTGGCAAGACAAGAGGTGCCACTGACCCAGGGAGTCGATGAAGTGCAGGACAAGCTTGATCGAGAGAAGGAGAGAGAGATGGAGCAAGAGAGGGACCAAGCACCTTCACAAGAGGCAAGACCCAGTTCCAGCACCCAGAGATCACTGAGAGATATTATGCTTGGCATCGAGGCCAACCAAGACAAGATTCTCCTCCGACAGCAAGAGGAGATTCTTGGCTATTTGAGGAGTGGAGCTGGTGGTGCCAATAGAGTTAGTGGAGTCAGTGGAGATGGGGGAGATGGAGGAAGTTGATTTTTGTCCTTGTTTAGGGTTGTTATTTGTTTCTTCTTTGATAAAAATTTCTTCTTTGAGGGTCATTGTGGATGTTTGTTGCTTCTTATGATTCTTTTTTGTGATTTTTGGGGATATTTTGTAGATGATGGTGGATATTTGTCTTGGTGGATGTTTATCTTTGTTATTTCTTGTGGATAAGTGAAGTTTATGTTTCTGTGGATGTTGAATCATTGGTGCGATTGTAAACACATAATCTTTTATGGAATGAACGATTCAGTTTATCACTTTTATTCATTTAAAATGCATGTATAGGATTAACACTTTAATTCTTGTTAATAAATAACGAAACATATAAGGATGTTAAGATTTCTTGTGAAAATGACTACGCACATGATCGGTTTGACACCTCAACTTAACAACCAAGACGTAAAACCTCATTTTTTTGGAACCTTGATACTATCTCAATGATTTAATTGTCAAATGTACATCAATATTTGCTATTCTTGAGGTATACGATGATCAGACTCGAAAATGGAATCGCTATATAACCAACATTCCTCGGAACAACCGACATAATTAGTGGAGATGACAAAGAAAACCATGGTAAGTCTTGAGATTGACAGTGCTTTTTGAGAGGATATCAACAATTAATCAAAGTAAGCTCTTTCACTTCCGATCTCTTTCAATAATCTCATTAACCTTGCTTTGATTAATGCAACCAAAGTGATCTATTATCATAACCCACAAGGAGCTTTTGCACACGTACATATGTACATACTTGAGAAAGGATCTTAGGCCATCTTTGGATTGACTTTGAACCTTAGCTAATTCTTTTACAAAAGTATATCCCTAGTCAGCCATGCTTGAGCCTTTAACAAATGAATTCTTTTTCAAAAAAAACCCGTGTGATGACCGAGCCACAAAAGCATAAATCTGTCATACCTTACTATCTAATTTCTTGCATCCTCTTACAAATCAATATGATACAGAAAGGCAAGAAAAATAGAAAAGACAATGGTGGCTACTATTCAATAAAAGGGAAAATCGGTGGAAACAACCAAAAGAGAAAAGATACAGTGAGATAGGGAATTGCCAAGAAAGTAAAAAAAAAGAGAAAATAAAAGAAAGAAATCCAATTCGCAGACAAAATGTTGAGAAGCTAGAAGGAGGTGTGCAACACTGCATAAAAAGATAGTTTTTAATCACCATTGACGTCATTTCATTAGCCACTGACCTCTAACCCCATTACAACCTACAAAATGCCATAGGTGATCTCAAGTGTGATGCATATGTATGTTGTCTACTACAAGCGGGGTGTGTTAACTAAAATTTATTTATTTGCATCAATATTCTTCCATGAGATTATGCCAAGGTTAAGTCTGTTTTTCTCAAAACTTCACTCTTATACTAATTATGCATGAAATTTTTTGATTGGCCATCTTTTGATCACATGCCCTTTTCAGAGATAAGTCACTATAATCAGAGCGATTTGTTTTGCTAAGAGCATTTCGAGAGAGGATTGTAAAATCAAAGCTATCCATGGAAGGTGGAAAAAGGGGAATGATTGTTATATACTAATTCTTGGTTCTAGAATGAACATTCTACTACTCAGAGAATTCCAAATGCCAATGTGATAGGTGCTAATTTTTGCATAGAGTAAGTACTAATGGAAAATAAATGTAGGGGATAAGTCACAATTGAGGGTTGAGTGTCCTAACGACCATGATGCTAATTCATTTTTTAGTCAGCAATCTCACACACACATTTGTTTGACTGAAGTTTGTGGGTAGCTTCATTGAAAACCCTCACTAGACAACACTCGTCCACTAGGATAAACCTAGCAATTCAACGACATGTTGCAAGCTAAATGCAACCGGATGACCTACGAAAAAGGCATTTACATTTCATTGTTGATATATTACTAGAGACTAGCAATATTTAGGTTGGGGGGTGTGATTGGTACTTAAATGTAGCATATTATTATGCTTTTTTTAGACTAATTATACTTTGATGGAGATTAAATAATGACATTTCAGGTTCTAAAGTGGAAAAAGGGTTCAAGAACAACAAAAATCACACTTGAATGTAACACTAGCACATTAGGGAACAAAATTGGAGAAGCTTGGAACAAAGCAAGAATTTTCAAACGTCAACCCACGTTCGAACATCCACTGGAACAATGACAAGATCAAACTATGAAGACATGGCGTGTTGCAGCATAGAAGAAAATGCACTTAAGTACCACATTTGAACGCCAACTCACGTTTGAACATCCACTGGAACACCTGGATAATGAGTGCAAAATGCCAAGTTTTGCAAGAAGTATGGAAGTTGGTTTCCTCAAAGGACCACAGACCACTTGAGTGATATGGTCAAACCCCATCTGGCGTTCGAACGGCCATAAAGTAAAAATAGAAGACACGTTCGAACGCCCATACTACAAAAACAGAGACCACATTCGAATGTCAACCCACGTTCAAACGTCCTCCACAGACTGCTTGCAGAGTAGTTGGTCTTCCACTTGAACTTGGGCGGATACATTATTCATCCTCTCTTGTCTTCCCCCCTCCACTTCCTTGCCTATAAATACTCCCATGTTAGGAGCTTGAAGGAGGGCAACTTTTTCTCTTGTAAATTAGGAAGCTAGAGCTTGGTTTGTAGGCTTAGACTACACCAAGACCTAGTAAGGAGCTTGTATGGAGGCTTTGACTCCCACTCATTTTGATTAAAATCTTAGATGTTTGTTATATTTGCTTGTCTTACATTTTTTGGTTGAGGAAGTAACCCTCCATTTGTTGGTTGATGAAGCAACCCTCCATTTGTTGGTCGAGGAAGCAAGCCTCCATATTTTGGTTGAGGAAACCACCCTCCAAGAGTAACTAGTTTTCTTCTACTTTTATTGTCTATGCATTTCACTTCCATTCCTTGAGCTTCCTTCTTTCTTAGAAAAGTGAAATTGTTCCACTTTTCTAGAGATTTACCAAAGCCATGAAGGGTGAAACGTGATTCACTTATTCTTCATTGAAGATAAGCTCTTTGTTTAGTTTGCTTCACTTAGTAGCTCCTCTAATTGGAGGGATGAGAATCACTCACTTTTCTAGCTTTGCCAAGGCCATGAAAAGTGAGTAGTTCCTCATTCACTCTTTAGTAAGAGGTGACAAACATGTAAAGATTATCCGAAAGTTATGTTTGTGCAACTCCTTTATGCTTTAATGCTTTATATTCCACTTGCTCATTGGATGATTGAATTCATCTAGCAAAGATAAGGTACTTTGTATAACCAAGGGCTCCTTCTATGATACTGATGACTCCTACATAGAAAGACTCATTGGTTCAAGGCAAGCACCCCAGCTAGCTTTTCATGACAACCTTTCAATCTCCACCATTATTGCGCTTTATTGAAAGAATGGAACATTAATACCATAGTTGGATGCCTTGTAGAAACACTTGTTTGTTTCTAGAAGGTTAAGTCTCGACACAGATAATTCTTGTAAACTTCTAGAAAGGCATCAAAATCATGTACTTAATTCTCACAGTCCATCTTTATCTTCCGATTAACTTGCTGTTGACACAAGAATTAATTGAGTTATAAAGCACAAACAAAATAAACCGGATAATCAGTTACATGTTCTGATCTTTGAACTAAAGAGTGGCTATTATCTCTGCTAATTTATCTTATATTTTGTCTAGAAAAAGATCCATTGGAAAGAATCTTATATTCTATCCAGAAAACCCCACAACTTCAAATTCTCAAGACTTCCAGTTACTTGGTCTCTGCCACTACTTACTTCTGAACACTAGTCATAGTTCCCTGTGGATTCAACTCCAGACTTCACCGGATTATTACTACAACTTCACCGCCTGCACTTAGGTTTACACATTTCGAATCAAGTCAGAAGGCATAGCTACTAAACTCCCCAAAGTGCCCTGAGTCTGACCCTTGTAATTCAACACGAACTGTTCCCCAGTCTCGAGCATTTGCCACTCCCAAGAAGCCACACTAACTAAGACTCCCTGTCACTTCTAGCTGAGTGCATTAGCCACTACGTTTGCTTTACCGGGATGGTAATGCAAAGTGAAGTCATAATCCTCCAAATACTCCATACACTTGTGTTGCCTCATATTGAGGTCCCACTGTCTGAAAATGTACTTCAAACTTTCATGGTCTGAAAGTACCTCAAACTGCTCACCATACAAATAGTGGCGCCAAGCCTTGAAGGCAAAGACAATGGCCGCCAACTCCATGTCATGTGTGGGGTAGTTCTACTCGTGGCTTTTTAACTGCCGCGAACTATAAGTTACCACCCTACTGTACTGCATCAAAACACACCCAAGTCTATCTTTGGAGGCATCATAATACACTGTGTACCTCAGTCCCCTCTCCAAAACTATTAGAATAGGAGCCAAAGTAAGCCTCCTCTTCAACTCTTGGAATGCCTTCTCCCGTGAGTCAGTCCACTCAAACTTTACCTCCTTCCAAGTCAACCTAGTCATAGGTGCATTTAATCGGGAGAAGTCCTCAATTAACCTCTTGTAATAGCTTGCCAATCCCAAGAAACTACATATCTCGAAGACTAACTTTTGCCTCTCCCAACTCATAACTGCCTCAACTTTCTCTAGGTCTACAAAAACACCTGTAGCCAACACTACGTGTCTCAAAAATTTCATTATAGTCAGCCAAAATTCACACTTGCTGAACTTGGCATACAACCAATGGTATCTCAAGGTCTGGAGAACAACCCTCAAGTGACCCTCATGATCCTCCTCAGACTTGGAGTAGATCAGGATTTCAATAACAAAGACCACAAGAAACTGATCTAAGTAGGGTTAGAACACTTTATGCATGAGATCCATAAATGCCGTCGGGACATGCATCAATCCAAAACGTATAACTATGAATTCAAAATGCCCATATTGCATCCTAAATGACATCTTAGTGATATCTGCCTCCCTAACCCTCAATTAATGGTAACCCGTGTACAGATCTATGTTGGAGTAAACTTGTGTCCCTCCTAGTTGATCAAATAAGTCATTAATCTGTCACAAATTGTACTTATTCTTCATAGTGACCCAATTCACCTGTCGGTAGTCTATACATAGCCAAAGGGTCATGTCCTTCTTCTTGGCAAATAATATTGGAGCACCCCAAGATGAAGTACTCAGTTTAATGAAACCCTTCTCCGTCAATTCTTGCAAACTAGACCTTAAGTTCTTGCAACTCTATAGGTGTCATTCTCTGTTGAGCCATAGAAATGGGAGATGTACTGGGGTGCAACTTAATGGATTTCTACATCCTGAAATGGAGGTAATCATAGTAGTTCATTCAAAAAAAAATCCTTATACTCATAAAACCACCCGAGGTAGACCCAACTATTTTCGCACCTCGTCCTCCAGGGTTAGGCTTGCTAGCCAACCCATTAATTGTCTGTGCCAACAAGAATCATGCATTACTTAGGGTAAAACATCATGTTTCTCTCTCTGAAACTTGAAACAAACACCCTGTGGTGTATAGATAATGACCCATCTTCTGATCACAATTGATGACGACCCGGTGTGCCATCAACCAATCCATCACAAGGATGACATCAATGCATGCCCTAGATCCTAAGGGTGAACTCATATGCCATGGCTCTTCTAAGGTCTCAAAATCTAAGTACAAATCTATTACACATGATGGAGAAATAAGTGAATGTGATGCATCAGAGTCAAATAATACCCTTGCCCATAGCAAGAGATTAAAAATGTTCCCTAAATAATCGACTGATCAACTGGCTTAGTTTGAGGTGTAATGGGGTAGACTAGCCCTTGGGTCCCCGAAGTCTTGGCCTATAAGCCCTATCCTAGGCCTCAGCCCATGCCCTGGCCTTTTTGGTCTGATTGCAGAGTCCCCACTCATGAAGTGATAGGGGCCAGTGCAGCACCCCAGAACTAAAACTGGTTTCCCTGACCCATTGTGGGGTAGGGAGGAATGAAATAAGTCTATGGATGCCCCACTGATGATTGGGATTGAAATGCGTTATAGGTCTGGGATCCTTACCTCTGAGGACAATCCCACTTCATGTGATCTGGCTTGTGGCATTTGAAACACATCCTTGGGCCTGCCTGATAGGAAGTCTTGAAGTTTCTTCCACCTTGGAAGGATTAACCTTGGCCCTGTCCTTGATATCCTTATGGGTTTGAAGTCTTTTGTTTTTTCCGCGAACTAGAAGAAAAGGATTGTCCCTCCTTTTTCTTGTTCTTTGCACCCGTCTCCCGGATGCCCCTTGCGTCTGTGGTCACATAATCATGTGGACCATAGCCATGTCAACCACTGAGTTCAAATCTTGTAGGTGATGGCCCACAATCTTTTTTTGGATGGAAAATTTCCAACTATCCGCAAACCTCCTCACTTTGGCCAAGTATGTGGTCATATAATCATTGGCAAAATGGGCTAACTCGGTGAAGTTAGCCACATATTCCATCACAGTCATGGTCCCTTACTTGAAATCTAAGAATTCTTGGGCTTACACTTGTCGAACAACCGATAGGAAGTACTTGCCCATGAAGAGCTCTCGAAACTCTCCTCATATCATTGCCTCTAGGTTCTTCGAGGCCTTTGCCTAATCCTATAATAGATGGGCCTCTCCTCCAAGTTGGAAAGCAGCTAGCCTTATTCTAGTGGCATCGGACATGATCCCCATAGCCTTTAAAATCTTATCAATTTGCTTGGATCAATCGTCGGCCACCATCGGATCCGTTCCTCCCATAAAAGTCGGTGGCTTGTTTACCTTAAACCTTTCGAGGTTACTTGAGCCTCCTTGGCTCACATTGGCGCTAGCTTGTGCAAAGGTAGCCATTATTGTGCCTATAGCCTCCATGAAACCATGTTAGTCAAAGGCCGGTGGTGGTTGGTTGTTGTTCTGCCCACCTCCTCAACTGTTCTAATGTCCTCTTCCTCTATTTTCCATCTATACACATGTAAAATAGCAATAGAGCACTAACTTAGTATCCCAAGGTAGGGATCAAAGTTGTAACATTGAGATTTCTCACCTTGTCTCACTTGTAAAACTTATGCCACCCACTAGTGGACATCTATACTTTGAACCGTCCCATTCCTTCTCTTTCCGACCCCCAATGTTATGTTCTCTAACCCTAGTGTCTCTTTTTCATATACATTTAACCATACATGTTGTTCAAATAACACATAACACATAACATGTAGCATTTAAAACACATAAAATGTAATGCACAATGGATGCAATGGCATATACCCACGCCCCACAAACCCTATATAAATCAAGAACCAAAGCTCTGATACCAAGCAATGATGCCCTTAAAACCTGGGCTCCTTTGTCAATCCGTTGATCCTTCATCAACCTGCAAAAGTGTCCGTGAATGTTGCATAACTCGACACCACGCCAACAACATTCCCTTCGCTAGGATCATGAACAACCTAATGTTTTGGTAGAGTCTCCCTTGTACCTAGTCCTCCAAAACCCATAACCTATGTACATATCTATCACATGACAATTCCAAGGTCCAATATACATCAATTTATGCTTGATTTTACCCCATTTACCTTCGGACTCAGGCCCGAATGTTTGGCAAGATCATTTTACTGGTAGAAGAACTCACTAGAAATCTTCTACTGGTAGATAATCAACATTCTACCGGTAAAAGAGCTCTTTGGAATTGTTCTACCTATTGATATTAAATGTTCCACTGCTAGAAGTACCTTTTGGAAATTTTCTAACAGTAGATAATGAACGTTGGTTATCTACTGGTAGAAGAGCCCAATTTTCCCCTGATTTGATCATTTTTCAATTCCAACTCTTCCAACCTCATACAACAACAACAACCAAAACTTATACAACATAAAATTTTATACAAAACATAGTCTATATGAGTTTGTTTTATAATCTTTTATCCGCTATTACATGTCCAAAAACTAAATTACATGTTTGTTTTATAAAAACGTAATTTAAAGCCACATTTTGCCTTTTTTTTTCATCAATGAGAGCACAAGTGAGATCCTTCCAATGGCGCTTGTCTTGTAACTGAAATGTTGTTCCCATAAAGGGTAAGTCACGCTCAACAGTGTATCTCCTAAAGAGGTTACTTCCCAACCTAGATGCATATGAAATGCTCTCATGCAATTTTTACCATCAAACAAACAATCCATTTCAGAATATGCAATTTATAATGAAATTCTCTATGTCATGCCATGTTATGAGATGAAACACACACACACATGCAATTTAGCCAGAGCCTTTACCACTTCCCATATCACATGCAATGCAATACGTATGAATCTAGGCATTTCAAGCGCACGCAATTGATGTTACACATCCAATTACCATTAAAATTCCGGAGTCTTACTTGGGGGGTTGATTAACCCTAATTAAGGCATAATTTAATAGGTAAATTGTGTTAATTGAATAAAGTTAAACTAGTCAAAATAAATCAAATTAGAGTTAGTGTGTGAATAAAGGATAATGCATAAATTGTTGTTCTTTTCAGGGTTTTGTGCGTCAAAGCTACAAACTACTGGGGAGTCAATTGCATTAAAACTACAAACTACTAGGGTGTCAATTATCAAAGCTCAAAACAAAGAGGGATCAAAGAATTCAAGGCCACCTAACAAGACTTTTCAAGGCCACCTAACAAGATTCAAAACCCCCTAACAAGACTTTCACCCTCCCTTGTTGCCTATAAATACCACCCCTTAAGACTTGTAAAGCATTCATCTTTTGGTAGTGGAAAACCCTCCAAAAGTATTATTGTTTTCCTTATTGCTTATTGCTTTCTTAAGGTATTGCTTTCTTTTATTGTATTATTGCTTTCTTTTAATTAATTGCTTTCTTTTACTTTAAGTATTGCTTTCTTTTATTGTGTTATTGCTTTCTTTTATTTCCATTGCTTGAGCTTGCTTCTTCCCTTAGAGGACTGAAACTCTTCCACTTTTCTAGAGTTTTACCAAAGCCGTGAAGGGTGGAACATGATTCACTCATTCTTTGTCGAAGATCGGCTCCTTGTGTAAAGTGTTTTACCTTGTAACTCCCTACTCTACTTAGAGGGATGAGCATCACTCACTTTTCTAGCTTTAACAAAGTCATGTAGAGTGAGTAATTCTCATCCAATCTTTAGTAAGAGGTGATTATCCGGAAGTTATATTTATGCATTTTGTTTATGCTTAGCTCTAGTCTTTATTTCTTCATAATGTCTTCTCATCATATTGTTGTCTTTATTTTAAGCATGAATAGCTAAATCTCTTAGTTGGCAAAACCAAGAGGAACCTCCACTTGGGTATACCATTTCAACTCATTCTCCTCCCCTCTTTTAGAGTTCAATGGTTCGGTTTGACTGGGTTGAGGGTGGATAACTTGGTGACTCTTTGATACTCCATAGGCCTAGTCACGGTTTATGCTTAGATACTCACCAATCTTATCCCTAGCTTCCCATGAATCAATCATTCATTCATGCTCTATTGGAGGAGGGTTTCGAGTTGATACGGTATTCCTATTGGAGTGACCTCTTGGATTTGCCAACATTTATTTCTCATTTTACTAGCATCAAAACAACTTCACCAAACAACTTCCAACAATCAAATATTTTACACTTTCTTTCTCCCTAAATCACCTTCCCCTCGGTTTACTTCCTTCCCCATGGAAACGACCTTGGAATACCACCAAGTAAAATACGATCCGTGAAAATCTCCTTGCGCTTGGGGAGCCCTTTTGTTCACACATACTCACATTTGACATCTCATTCGTCCACCATTCCGTTGCCCTTTCTTTTGACATCATCCCTAGGAGAGTGACACTCCCCNTCTACTTAGAGGGATGAGCATCACTCACTTTTCTAGCTTTAACAAAGTCATGTAGAGTGAGTAATTCTCATCCAATCTTTAGTAAGAGGTGATTATCCGGAAGTTATATTTATGCATTTTGTTTATGCTTAGCTCTAGTCTTTATTTCTTCATAATGTCTTCTCATCATATTGTTGTCTTTATTTTAAGCATGAATAGCTAAATCTCTTAGTTGGCAAAACCAAGAGGAACCTCCACTTGGGTATACCATTTCAACTCATTCTCCTCCCCTCTTTCAGAGTTCAATGGTTCGGTTTGACTGGGTTGAGGGTGGATAACTTGGTGAGTCTTTGATATTCCGTAGGCCTAGTCACGGTTTATGCTTAGATACTCACCAATCTTACCCCTAGCTTCCCACGAATCAATCGTTCATTCATGCTCTATTGGAGGAGGGTTTCGAGTTGAGACGGTATTCCTATTGGAGTGACCTCTTGGATTTGCCAACATTTGTTTCTCATTTTACTAGCATCAAAACAACTTCACCAAACAACTTCCAACAATCAAAGATTTTACACTTTCTTTCTCCCAAAATCACCTTCCCCTCGGTTTACTTCCTTCCCCGTGGAAACGACCTTGGAATACCACCAAGTAAAACACGATCCGCGAAAGTCTCCTTGCGCTTGGGGAGCACTTTTGTTCACACATACTCACATTTGAAATCTCATTCGTCCACCATTCCGTTGCCCTTTCTTTTGACATCATCCCTAGGAGAGTGACACTCCCCTTCATTCATATACTATACATGCTAAAAGGTGATGTTTAGAGGTTAGGAAACAACAAGGAATTTTGTCAAGCTTTTTTGGCGCCATTGCAGGGGAAGGCAAGTGTCAAACCAAGGTGATTTTTGAATGACGGAGGTAAGTCTCATGATCTTCATCATGGGCGGAGGTACGTTGTTCCGTGTATATAATCTTGCTTATGTATAATTTTGTTCGTATATATTTTGTTTTATGTGGAGGCGGAATGACCGAAACTAACTTGTTAGACAAAACTTGGCCCCTACCATGAATATTAACCAAGAACAACTCGAGGATGTGGGTGACAATTTTGGCAATATATGTGCAAATCCAAATGTCCAAAGGGGTGCGGGACCACAAGAACCCCAAATACCTAATCGGAGAATGAATTTTCCCCCTCTCGTGAATGAGGGGAATAATTTTCAAATGGATCCCCCGATGAGGTCAATGAGGGATTTCCTTCAACCAACACGAAGCACCACACCATCATGGATCCTCCTTCCGGTCCAAGCTCATCTTTTCATAGTTAAGCCAGGGATGTTGCAACTAATTCCCATGTTCAATGGACTTGAAACTTAGAGCCCCTATTCACACATAAGGGATTTCGAGAAAATAATTGCAACCTTCCTCTCCAATCATGGGATGGAATAGATAGCTAGAATGAAATTGTTTCCCTTTTCCCTGAAGGACAAGGCAAAAACATGGCTTATTTCCTTAAGGCCTCGAACCATCATATCATGGGGCCAAATGATTTTTGAGTTTTTGAACAAATTTTTTTCGGTGCATAAAACCACCACCCTAAAAAAGCAAATTCAAAACTTTTCGAAAAAGCCCAATGAGCAATTCTATCAATGTTGGGAGAGGTACAAGGAATTGCTACAATCCCTTCCACATCATGGCTTTGAACCATGGCAATTGGTGAGTTTCTTTTATGAAGGAATCACACCGGGCCATCGACAGTTCATTGACATGATGTGTAATGGGGAGTTTTTGAACAAAGACCCTGATGAGGCCTTAGATTACTTTGATACATTGGCACAAAATGCACAATCATGGGANAGGCCTTAGATTACTTTGATACATTGGCACACAATGCACAATCATGGGACATTACAGATCCCACTGATGTACCAAGGTTTTCTCCTCAAAAGAGTGGCCAAACTCAAGGGGGAGGGATTTATGATTTGAGAGACCGAGAAGACTTATTTTCAGAAATTGCTAAATTGTCAACGAAAGTTGAGAGTATTGAAGTCAATAAGAGACACGAGGTGTCTAATGTGTCACGAACCGAGGAGGGATGTTTAATTTGCAAATGTATGGAGCATTCCCTGTCGGATTGCCTAAACATTCCAACCCTTAAAGAAGCGTACCATGAACAAGTCCATGCCTTCAACCAAATGAGGCAATCATTTTCTCCCAATTCGAATACTTACAATCCTGGTTGGAGTAATCCCCCAAATTTTAGTTGAAGAAATGAAAACCCCATTCATCATGGTTCAAGTGCATATGCATCTCCCATGCCTCCTAAGCAAAACCAATACCATGGCGAAGGGCAAGCATCTAGCTCTCAATACCCCCGNATCCCCCAAATTTTAGTTGAAGAAATGAAAACCCCATTCATCATGGTTCAAGTGCATATGCATCTCCCATGCCTCCTAAGCAAAACCAATACCATGGCGAAGGGCAAGCCTCTAGCTCTCAATACCCCCGGACCTATCCATAAGGGTATTCATCAAACCCACCACCACAGAATTTTTCATCAAATCCACCTCCACAAAGTTTTTCTCAAGGACCGTCCAATCCATCCACATACCAACCTCCTCACAAAAGGAATTTGGAGGATATACTTCATTCCTTCATTCAAAGTCAAACTGCCATCAATAACCAAAATGCCACATCCATCAATGATGTAAGAGCCCAACTCAGAAAGTTGACAAACTCTATAGGGGCATCTCAACAAGAAAAGGGGAAGTTCTCCACTCAACCACAAGAGAACCCTAGGGGTCAACACTTTGTTGAGTCATCGGAACCTTCAAGAAAGAGTTGTGAGCAACTCAAAGCTATCACCACCCTCCGTAGTGGCAAAAAAATTGACAAAACCATTTTGCCAATGGTCTCACCCAATACCACATTGCCAAAAGAAAAAGATATCTTGGGTAACGCCGACAANCGGAACCTTCTAGAGAGAGTTGCGAGCAACTCAAAGCTGTCACCACCCTCCGTAGTGGCAAAGAAATTGGCAAAACCATTTTGCCAACGGTCTCACCCAATACCACATTGCCAAAAAAAATTATATCTTGGGTGATGCCGACAAGAGTGAAGTGAGTGAAGAGAAAAAAATAGAGGTTGTTGAGAAAGAAATAGAGGTTGTTGAGAAAGAAAAATTAATTGATGATTCTATGTTTATTCCTCCCATGCCTGCCCCTTTCCCAAGTTGTTTGAAGCCACCTATCAAGGTGGCTAATTATGCTAATATTTTGGAAATGTTTAAACAGGTGAAGATTAACATTCCACTCCCCGACGCCATCAAGCAAATTCCATCATGTGCTAAGATTTTGAAGGACTTATACACGGTGAAGAGGAAACTAAATGTCCACAAGAAAGCATTCCTCACCGAACAAGTGAGCTCAATATTAAGGACCAACACTCCTCCCAAATTCAAAGACCACGGTTGTCCAACCATAACCATCACCATTGGACATTGTCGAGTGGAGCAAGCACTCCTCGATTTGGGGGCAAGTGTGAATCTTCTCCCCTACTTGGTGTACCAACAGCTACAGCTTGAGGAGTTGAAGCCCACCTCAATCACACTTCAATTGGCGGATCGTAGTATCCGTACACCAAGGGGAGTAGTTGAGGATGTCTTAGTTCAAATTGATAAATTTTACTTCTCTATCGATTTCATTGTGCTTGATACACACCCTGCTGCAAACCTTAGCTCCCAAATTCCTGTAATACTTGGAAGACCCTTCCTTGCTACATCTAATGCCGTGATAAATTGCAGGAATGGTCTAATGAAGTTGGCATTTGAAAATATGACAATGGAGCACAATGTATTCAACTTGACAAAACAACGGGTTGATGATGAGGAAGTAAGTGAGGTCAATAGAATCGACACTTTGGTTGAGGAGCACTTGGAGCTAGAAGGGATATTGAAATTCAAGGAAGAAGGAATTATGGATCTTGAGAATTATGATGAGCAAGAGGAGGTAGAAGATTTGAAAGGGATGGAAAGGTGGATCCCTACATTCGAAGAGTTACCCCATCGAGAAAATAAAAATTTTTCGTCGGATGAACAAAAGCCCAACTTGGAGTTGAAGCCCTTGCGTTCCCATTTGATGTACGCCTATCTTGGGGAAGGTGAAACATTTTCGATGGTCATTAGTTCTACATTGAACATGGAACAAGAAAAAGAACTCTTGGAGGTATTGAGAAAGAAAGGAGCAATTGGGTGGACCATTGCGGATATCAAGGGGATAAGCCCTTTCATTTGCACCCACTGCATATATCTTGAGGAGGATTCCAAACCTTCCCGACAACCACAAAGACGTTGGAATCCCATCATAAAGGAGGTGGTGAGGGATGAGGTTCTAAAACTACTAGATGTGGGGATCAATTTTCCAATTGCCGATAGTAAGTGGGTTAGCCCCACGCAAGTAGTACCTGAGAAATTCGGAGTTACGGTGGTTGAGAATGATGAGAATGGGCTTATACCTACAAGAGTAATCACCGGATGGAGGGTGTGCATTGATTACTTAAAGATGAACGCTTGCACAAGAAAAGACCACTTCCCATTGCCATTCCTCGATCAAGTTCTAGAACGAGTAGCGGGGCATCTATTCTACTATTTTTTAGATAGATACTCCGGCTACAATCAGATTGAGATTGCTTTTGAGGATCAAGAGAAAACCACTTTCACCTACTCCTATGGTACCTTTGCCTACCGCTGCATGCCATTTGGACTGTGCAATGCTCTAGGGACTTTTCAACACTGTATGATGGGAATTTTAAGTGACATGGTGGAAAAGATAGTGGAGGTCTTTATGGAAAACTTTTCGGTGTTTGGGGATTCATTCAAGGGATGTTTGGCAAACTTGAAGAAAGTTCTAACAAGATGTGAGGAGAAGAATCTAGTCTTGAATTGGGAAAAGTGTCACTTTATGCTGACAGAAGGAATTGTGCTTGGCCATATAGTTTCAGCAAGGGCTATTGAAGTCAATAAATCCAAGGTGGTGGCCATCTCCAACCTCCCTACGCCAAGAGCCATCAAAGGCATCCAATCATTTTTGGGCCATGCAAGTTTTTATCGTCAATTCATAAAGAATTTCAGTGCATTGGCCCGACCCTTGACCAACCTGCTGTCTAAGGAGGTCCCATTTGAATGGTTAGATGATTGTGAGGCATCCTTTAAAAAACATAAAAGCATGCTAGTCACACCTCCGATCATGCGACCACCCAATTGGGATCTACCTTTTGAGCTCATGTGCGACGCGAGTGATTACGCGGTCAGCGCAGTACTCGGTCAAAGGGAGAAAAATAGACCATATGTGATACACTATGCTAGCAAAACACTTAATGAGGCTCAGATGAATTACACTACCACCGAGAAAGAATTTCTAGCAGTAGTGTTTGCCTTAGATAAATTTCGTGCTTACATCATTGCTTCACCTATTGTTGTCTTTACTGATCACTCTGCTTTAAAGTATTTGTTGTCTAAGCAGGATGCAAAATCAAGACTCATTAGGTGGATACTCCTACTACAAGAATTTGACATGACGATCAAGGACAAGAAAGGAGTTGAGAACGTGGTGGCGGATCATTTATCCCAGCTTGTGGTGCAAGAGGCCGATGAGCACATTCCTATCCCTGACTTTTTCCTTGACGAACATTTGTTGTCAATTCATTCTGTATGTCCTTGGTATGCTGATATATGTAACTATCTTGCAACATGATATATACCACCACAATGGAGCCCAGAAGATCGAAGATGATTTATAGCGGATGTGAAGTACTTCTACTTCGACAACCCGTATTTGTTCAAGTACTACCCCGACCAAATCATGAGGAGATACGTACTTGAAAATGAACAACGGGACGTCCTTGCATTTTGCCATTCACAAGCTTGCGGCCAAAATTCTTCAATCAGGTTTTTACTGGCCCTTTCTTATCAAATATTGTGTTTTGTTTGTGTAAGGGATGCGACAAATGCCAACAGTTGGGTAGTGTGACCCAAAGAAGCCTGATGCCCCTTTCACCAATACTTGTCATAGAAATATTCGACTGTTGGGACATCAACTTCATGGGTCCTTTCCCTATGTCATTTGGTTATTTGTACATCCTCCTAGCATGGACTATCTGTCCAAATGGGTGGAGGCTATCTCGACCAAGACTAATGACCACTGGGTCATAGTCAAGTTTCTCAAGGAGAACATCTTTNACACTCAAAAAAATAAAAATAAAAAAATAAAAAAATGGGATGCCTTTATAAGGCTTTCAAATTTTTTCTTTTTTCTCTCATCCACCGGTGATTGGTCTCCCCNCTCAAAAAAATAAAAATAAAAAAATAAAAAAATGGGATGCCTTTATAAGGCTTTCAAATTTTTTCTTTTTTCTCTCATCCACAGGTGATTGGTCTCCCCTTCTTCTTTCCTTTTTCTTCTCTTCTTTTTTTTCTTCTTTCTTCCTCTTTTCTTCTTCTTCTTCTTCTCCTTCGTTCTCTTTGTTCTCTGTAAAAACAACTCACCCCCTGCAAATCCATGACCATATACGCCGACGANCCGATGCCCTCTGGGCATACAGCACTCCCTTTAAAACTATTTTGGACATGTCTCCCTACCGGCTTGTCTATGGAAAGACTTGTCACCTGCCAGTTGAAATGGAACATAAGGCCTATTGGGCCATTAAGACTTTAAATTTTAATTTGAGAATGGCCGGTGATCGTAGGAAGTTAGAGCTGAATGAGTTAGAAGAGATTCGATGAGATGCGTATAAGAGCTCCAAAATTTCAAAAGAAAAGGCCAAAATCTTTCATGATAATTCCATCATGAGGAAATCATTTAAGCCTGGGCAAAAAGTACTCTTATACAATTCTCGCCTCTCCATTTTCCAAGGCAAACTCCGATCCTGTTGGAATGGCCCCTATCTTGTCAAGGTGGCCTACCCCAACGAAGCTGTGGATGTCCAAAATCCCGAAAATAGCTAGACATTCAAGGTCAATGGTGAAAGACTTAAGCCATTTTTTGGGGACTTTGAAGAACAAGTGGTGGAGGAGAATTTGGTGGATCCAGTATACCCGGAAGTTGTGGAGGAATAATTAGTTTTTTTTTTTCTGCTTTTCAATGTACAGGCTTTTATTTACTTACTTTATTTTTATTCCATGTTAACTATGTTCTTTTGTCGTATTGTTTTGTTCTTCTTAGTCGCAGATATTGGTGTTTTTGTCAAAGCTCAAGTGCGAGGTGTTCTCTAACCCTACTAATCTTTTTACTCTCCGTCATTGAATATCATACATTTTTTGTTTCATTGAGGACAATGCATGAATCAAGTTGGGGAGTGAGGTTGCACTATTTGCATCTTACACCAATGTTTGTGGGAATATTTTGCGCGGATATTTGCGTCTGCCGACACTCGCGCTTGCCGATACTAAAAAAAAACAAAAAAAAAAAAATTAAACCAAGTGGGAATATTTCGCGCGGATATGCGGCTGCCGACACTCAAAAAAATAAAAATAAAAAAATAAAAAAATGGGATGCCTTTATAAGGCTTTCAAATTTTTTCTTTTTTCTCTCATCCACCGGTGATTGGTCTCCCCTTCTTCTTTCCTTTTTCTTCTCTTCTTTTTTTTCTTCTTTCTTCCTCTTTTCTTCTTCTTCTTCTTCTCCTTCGTTCTCTTTGTTCTCTGTAAAAACAACTCACCCCCTGCAAATCCATGACCATATACGCCGACGACCCAATCATTTGTTTAATAATTTGCCTTATATGTTTGTATTTGTTCATGGGTGCTCTTTTTCTACTCACACTTAGGGTGAGGGGTTTCCAGCCTAACCCAAATCTCCCTCGAGTTGATTAATTGTTGTGTTTTGTTTGTTGGTTTCAGTAGCTAAACAAATCTCTACACCCACCGCCTTTCCCTCTTTCTTCGTCTTCTTCTTCTTCTTCTTATTTCTGTTGTGCTATTCTCTATAAAATGACCCAACTCCCAACAATCTCATTACCATATTCCCAGAAGACCCAGTCGTGTGAAATCCATAAAAATTTGAACTTTTTCTTAGAAAGGGCAAAATGGTAATTTGTCATCTTAATGCGTATTTAAAATACTCATTTTCTAAACCTTGGATGAGGAAACGGAGTTCGCCATTGGATTCATATTGTAAAATCTAGTCACCCTGTCAAATTTCATCGAATTATGAGATAATCGAATTTTTGCACGTCGTTTGAGGCGACTACATAGCGAATGACATTTTAAAGGTCCCCAAAAATAAATTTTTTAAAAAGTTTCTTAAAATTAAGTTAAAGTTCCAATAAAATTAATTTTAACTAAATCCGAGATATGACAAATCATTTCGGGATGAAAAACCAACTCGAAAGTCGAAAAGATGCGGTGCGATGTGGACCACACATTTGGGACTATAAATATCTACTTAACTTAGATATTTTGGAAAAAATATCTCATGTTCTTGACCCTTGGCCGGCCATAGACAGAAGAGAGTCAAAAGAGAAAAAAACAAGAAGTTCTTCAAGCTTCAATCCAAGATTCCTAGAGTTTCGTCGGTCGAAATTCGTCGAGCCTAGAATCAAAGTTCATCTCATCGACGAGGGCTACGTGTACGTACCAAGAAAAGTGAATTTCACCGAAGGTCCAAAGAAAAGACTTTGGAGGACTCAAAGGTTCTTGGGCATGTTTTGGTGTTATACAAGTTCTCTACACTTCTATTGAGGTAGGGTTCTTCCAACTTGGTTTTATTCCTATCCTCAAGGGCTGAAATTGTGGCTTTAAAGGGCTGTTTAAGGGGTTGTTTTGTGGCTGAATTTGAGACTATTTTATGGCCTGTTAATGGGCTTTTTTGTGCCTAAATTTGGGATTGTTTTATGGCCTGTTAATGGACTGTTGTGTGGCTGAATTTGGGACTGTTTTATGACCTGTTAATGAGCTATTTTGTGGCAAAATTGGGGCTGTTTTGTGGCTGTTTAGAGGGATATTTTGGTGTCCTATATAGGGGCTATTTTGGTGGCTTATATAGGGACTGTTTTGTGGCTTATATAAGGGCCGTTATGTGGGCTATTACGTGGGCTATTTTGTTTTATATTGCACCATTGTGATTAAGTGTGTTATTGGCATAAAAGTTGTGATAACATGCTTGGAATTGTGTTGTGGAATAGTGATATGAAAATTATCAANATGAGATGCGTATAAGAGCTCCAAAATTTCAAAAGAAAAGGCCAAAATCTTTCATGATAATTCCATCATGAGGAAATCATTTAAGCCTGGGCAAAAAGTACTCTTATACAATTCTCGCCTCTCCATTTTCCAAGGCAAACTCCGATCCTGTTGGAATGGCCCCTATCTTGTCAAGGTGGCCTACCCCAACGAAGCTGTGGATATCCAAAATCCCGAAAATAGCCAGACATTCAAGGTCAATGGTGAAAGACTTAAGCCATTTTTTGGGGANAACGAAGCTGTGGATGTCCAAAATCCCGAAAATAGCTAGACATTCAAGGTCAATGGTGAAAGACTTAAGCCATTTTTTGGGGACTTTGAAGAACAAGTGGTGGAGGAGAATTTGGTGGATCCAGTATACCCGGAAGTTGTGGAGGAATAATTAGTTTTTTTTTTTTTNGTGTTTTGTTTGTTGGTTTCAGTAGCTAAACAAATCTCTACACCCACCGCCTTTCCCTCTTTCTTCGTCTTCTTCTTCTTCTTCTTATTTCTGTTGTGCTATTCTCTATAAAATGACCCAACTCCCAACAATCTCATTACCATATTCCCAGAAGACCCAGTCGTGTGAAATCCATAAAAATTTGAACTTTTTCTTAGAAAGGGCAAAATGGTAATTTGTCATCTTAATGCGTATTTAAAATACTCATTTTCTAAACCTTGGATGAGGAAACGGAGTTCGCCATTGGATTCATATTGTAAAATCTAGTCACCCTGTCAAATTTCATCGAATTATGAGATAATCGAATTTTTGCACGTCGTTTGAGGCGACTACATGGCGAATGACATTTTAAAGGTCCCCAAAAATAAATTTTTTAAAACGTTTCTTAAAATTAAGTTAAAGTTGCAATAAAATTAATTTTAACTAAATCCGAGATATGACAAATCATTTCGGGATGAAAAACCAACTCGAAAGTCGAAAATATGCGGTGCGATGTGGACCACACATTTGGGACTATAAATATCTACTTAACTTAGATATTTTGGAAAAAATATCTCATGTTCTTGACCCTTGGCCGGCCATAGACAGAAGAGAGTGAAAAGAGAAAAAAACAAGAAGTTCTTCAAGCTTCAATCCAAGATTCCTAGAGTTTCGTCGGTCGAAATTCGTCGAGCCTAGAATCAAAGTTCATCTCATCGACGAGGGCTACGTGTACGTACCAAGAAAAGTGAATTTCACCGAAGGTCCAAAGAAAAGACTTTGGAGGACTCAAAGGTTCTTGGGCATGTTTTGGTGTTATACAAGTTCTCTACACTTCTATTGAGGTAGGGTTCTTCCAACTTGGTTTTATTCCTATCCTCAAGGGCTGAAATTGTGGCTTTAAAGGGCTGTTTAAGGGGTTGTTTTGTGGCTGAATTTGAGACTATTTTATGGCCTGTTAATGGGCTTTTTTGTGCCTAAATTTGGGATTGTTTTATGGCCTGTTAATGGACTGTTGTGTGGCTGAATTTGGGACTGTTTTATGACCTGTTAATGAGCTATTTTGTGGCAAAATTGGGGCTGTTTTGTGGCTGTTTAGAGGGATATTTTGGTGTCCTATATAGGGGCTATTTTGGTGGCTTATATAGGGACTGTTTTGTGGCTTATATAAGGGCCGTTATGTGGGCTATTACGTGGGCTATTTTGTTTTATATTGCACCATTGTGATTAAGTGTGTTATTGGCATAAAAGTTGTGATAACATGCTTGGAATTGTGTTGTGGAATAGTGATATGAAAATTATCAATGTATATACATGTGTTGTGTTATATTGATATTGTGTAGAATTTTGGGAGTTATATGCTTATGATATAATTTTTCCATGAGATGTGTAAAATGTATTGATATTGTTCATATGTTTTTCATAGCATATTGAATATGTTATCATTGTGCAATGGGACATCATATTGCATATGCACGGTAACATCGCATCATGTGGGTGTGTGCATAGTTGTCGTGTCGTCAACACCACACTTGGTGGATAACGAGTGGACTCCATTAAGCTTGGTCAAAGACTCGACCGAGTCGTACAGGTTGCATGGTGATTAGGGTGGGGCTTAGAAAGGAGGAACTAGAAGATCTCTTGGATGCAAGGCCCGGTGATTGGGATACGCACTCCCTTGGCTTGGGCCATGAAGTGTGTANTGTCGTCAACAACACACTTGGTGGATAACGAGTGGACTCCATTAAGATTGGTCAAAGACTCGGCCGAGTCGTACAGGTTGCATGGTGATTAGGGTGGGGCTTAGAAAGGAGGAACTAGAAGATCTCTTGGGTGCAAGGCCCGGTGATTGGGATACGCACTCCCTTGGCTTGGGCCATGAAGTGTGTAGGTGTACGTGGAGCCTTGGTGGTAGTCCATAAATTCTGAGTAGGTTGGAGACTCTTGGTGTAAGCCCATGAACATCCACCCCATATAAAGATCCTAGATTGGTAAAAGTCATTTGATGTGCAACATAAATGACGATTCTATACATATTGCCACTTGCATGTGTTGAGGAGCTAGGAAGGGCTCGGGTTGATTTGCATGAGTGAGTCTCATCTCATTTCATGTCATGACACGATAAATTTCAACATTGAATGCATATTCTTACTTGGAATGTTGATGTGAATATGAAATGTTGTATGTGAGCATTGCGTGTCCACTTAGGTGGGGAGTAGCCTCAATAGGAATTACTCTACTGGGCGTGGCTCACCCTATACTGGAAAACATTTCAGGTTCTAAATACACACCGGTGGATGGCGCCAATTTGGACCCTCATGTTTAAAGAACGCCGAATGTGGCTTTATTTTGTGTTAATGTAAAACATTTGTGGAAATAATATTTTAGGCATGTAATCCTTTACAAATAATTGTAATAGAACTTATATAGACTATTATTAAACTGACCATGCATGTTTTGATATAAATATGGATAATTGGACCCAGTATGACCAATGTTTACTTATAATTGGACCTGATGTGGTCATTGTTGAATATTAGACCTCGGATTGGTCTTGTTATTATATGATTGCACAGGTTGAGTTTTGGGTAGAGCTTCCCATACAAAGGAAACTCTACCCGAATTTCATCAAAATTATAGTTCCCGGTAAATGGGGCACAATGGTGTGATATCAAATTACTCAGTATCCTCGGGTATTCCATAGGTTGATGGGTAACCAACGGACCCCCGGATTTTGGGGTGTCATAGATTGGTATCAGAGCATAGGCATACAAATAACCTAGGGCACGGGTATAAACCATTGCATTCCATATGCATTTCATGTTATGTGCTCTACTTGCTACATGTTATGTGTTACTTGTTATGTGAATTATATGCATGATAGAAATGTATATGGAAGGGAATACACTGGGGTTAGAAAACATAACCTTGGGAGTTTGGGAAAAAAAAAGAAGAACGGTATAGTTCAATGAGTAAATGTCTACTAAATACTTGATCCCTAACTTGGGATATCAACTAATTGATCTATTGATATCTTATGTGTGTGTAGATGGCAACTAGAGGAAGGAGACATCGGGGTGGACGAAACAACCAACCACCACCACCGGTCTTTGACCAACAAGCCTTCATGGAGGCTATTGGTGCGGCAGTGGCTACCATTGCACAAGCTAATGCTACAGCCGCTACTATTGCATAGACAGGTGCAAGTGGGAGTCACGAAGGTTCAAGTCACCTCTAGAAGTTCAAGGCACACAATCCTCCGATATTTCTGGGAGGGGCGGATCCTATGGTGGCTGACCATTTGTTCCAACAAGTGGACAAGATCTTGAGGGCTATGGAGATTACCTCCACTACCACGAAGATAACGCTAGCTACTTTTCAGCTAGAGGGAGAATCCCAAGTGTGGTGGAATTGGGTCAAGGACTCCAAAAACTTGGAGGTAATGACGTGGGTAGAGTTCAAGGAGCTCTTTATGAGCAAATATTTTCCCACAACTGCTAGACATGCAAAGGCCCGGGAGTTCCTAGACCTCAGACAAGGAATGATGTCAGTGATGGAATACATGGTTAAGTTCACGGAATTAGCACGTTTCACTGATGATTATGTGGCCACATATATGGCAAAAGTGAGGAAGTTTGAAGATGGCTTGAAGTTGTCCATTCGAGTCAAGATTGTGGGTCTTCTTCTGCAACACTTGGACTTAATAGTCGCCACAGCAATGGTCATTGAAAAGAGGTGGATGATGCACGGAACATCCGGGAGGCAGGTGTGAAAGATAAGAAGAAGGAGAGTCAATCCTCTTCTTCTAGTGCAGGGAAGAAGCAGAGGACTTCTGCTCCGCAGGGGTATCATGGGCAGGGCCGTGGCTATTAAGGCCAAGGCCAAAGTTAGTCCTCCCGAGGCGGGAGAAACTTCCGGACTATGTATCAGGCAGGTCAAAAGACTTCCTATCATTGTCATCTGCCGGACCACATAAGGAAAGATTGTCCCCAGCGACAGGGATCCCAGTCCCAGTCTTCAGTGGGGTACTCACAAACGCACTCTATTCCTCCCTACCCTACCATTGGCCAGAGGAGGAGCTATTATCAGTACTAGGGCACTACACAAGGCCCCACTACTTCAAGTGCGGGGACTCCGTAAGCAGGCCAGATGGGCCAAAGCATGGGTCGAGGCCGGGGACAAGGTGCACAAGCTGGTACTTCGGGGATCTAGGGGCGTGTCTACGCCATGATATCACAGGCTGAGCCAACAGATCTGTCAGTGATACAAGGTACATTTCTACTCTCTCGCTTATGGGCAAGGGTATTATTTGATTCTAGTGCATTGCATTCATTTATTGCTGCATCTTATGTGCAAGACTTGCGCTTAGAGGTTGAGACCTTGGAAGAGCCATTGCATGTGAGTTCTCCCCAAGGAGCTAGGGTGAGAATTGATCAGATATGTCGGGGTTGTGAGTTAGAGATCTCAAAGATTCTACTCATCGTGGACCTTAGGGTTATGAACATATCTGAGTTTGATGTTATCCTTGGTATGGACTGGTTGACGGCACACCATGTTGTCATTGATTGTGATCGTAAGAGGGTTACTACTTTTACTCCGGAGGGGGTTTGTTTCAAGTTCTAGGGGGAAAAACATGATGTTTTACCCCAAGCAGTGTATGATTCTCGATGGCACAGGCAGTTGATGAGTTGGCTTGCGAGCCTTACTTTGGAGGATAAGGTGAGATAGGAGTTGGGTCTATCTCGGGTGGTTTGTGAGTATGAAGATGTTTTTCTAGATGAACTATTGAGATTACCTCCACATAGGGATGTAGACTTCACCACTGAGTTACATCCTGGTACATCGCCTATTTCTATGACTCCACATAGGATGACACCTGCTGAGTTGCAAGAACTCAAGGTCCAATTGCAAGATTTGTTGGACAGGGGTTTTATTAGGCTGAGCATCTCACCTTGGGGCGCTCCAGTATTGTTTGCCAAGAAGAAGGACAAGACCCTTTGATTGTGTATAGATTATCGGCAATTGAATCGGGTTACTATCAAGAATAGGTACCCTTTACCGAGGATTGATGACTTGTTTGATCAGCTAAGAGGGGCGCGAGTGTACTCCAAGATAAATCTTCGCACCAATTACCATCAATTGAGAGTTAGGGAGGAATATCCCTAAGACGACGTTCAAAATGGGATATGGGCATTTCGAGTTCACAGTCATGCCGTTCGGATTGACGAATGCTCCAACGACATTTATGGATCTCATGCATAGGGTGTTTCAACCTTACTTAGATCAGTTTGTTATAGTCTTTGTTGACGACATCTTGATCTACTCCAAGTCTGAGGAGGAGCATGAGGGTCACTTGAGGATTGCTCTTCAGACCTTGAGAGACCATCAGTTGTACGCCGAGTTCTACAAGTGTGAATTTTGACTTATGGAGGTGAAATTTTTAGGATATGTAGTGTCGACTTAGGGTGTATCCGTGGCTAGTGTGGCTAGTGTGGCTTGGCTGAAATTCACGGGCAGTCTTGGCTAGTGTGGCTTCCCGAGAGTGGCAAATGCTCAAGACTGTGGGACAGTTCGGGCTACGATACATGGGGCAAACTCAGCGAACTTTGTGGAGTTAAGTGGCTACACCTTCCCTACTGAGCAAAATGATTGAGTCCCAGGCACAGGATACAGAGTTATCATCCATTAGGGACCGAGTATGATTAGGTACAGGTGACGAGGGTTGGGTCATTCACTCAGATGGTAGTCTTCGGTTTAGGAGAAGGATTGTGGTTCCCTAATCTGCGAAACTCAGAGAGGAGATTCTTAGAGAATTCCATTGTTCTCGTTTTGCTGTGCATCAAGGCGGCACGAAGATGTACCATGATCTTCGTCGCCAATATTATTGGAGCGAGATGAAGAAAGATGTTGGAAATTTTATTAGCCGATGTATCACANCCCGTTTTGCTGTGCATCAAGGCGGCACGAAGATGTACCATGATCTTCGTCACCAATATTATTGGAGCGAGATGAAGAAAGATGTTGGAAATTTTATTAGCCGATGTATCACATGTCAGTAGGTGAAAGCCAAACACCAGAGACTAGCAGAGTTACTCCAACCTTTGGAGGTAGTTGAGTGAACGTGGGAGTATGTCACGATGGATTTTGTGACTCACTTGCCACAGACATCGCGGGGTCATGATGCAGTGTGGGTGATAGTGGACTGGCTTACGAAGTCGGCACACTTTTTGGCAGTACGATCTATAGTATCGGATCGGGATCTCAGGTTTACAGCTCATTTTTCAGAGAGTTTCCAGCGAGCCATAGGAACATGGTTGATAATAAGCACTGCTTTTCATCCCCAGATGGACGGTCAGTCAGAGAGGACCTTCTAGACTTTGGAGGACATGCTACGGTCATGCGTCCTAGATCTCAAGGGTAGCTAGGAAGATCACTTACCCTTGGTAGAGTTCGCATACAATAACAGTTACCAAGCGAGCATACAAATGGCACCCAATGAGGCATTATATGGGAGGTCATGCCGTTCTCTGATTTGTTGGACAGAGGTGGGAGAGAGATCCTCTCTGGGTCCAGATTTGGTTAGGGACACCTTTGACAAGGTGGACTTGATACGGAAGCGTCTTCTCACGGCTCAGAGCCGACAGAAGTGCTACGCCGACAGACGGCGGCGACCTCTGGAATTTGAGGTGGGAGATCATGTCTTCTTGAAGGTGATGCCTAGGAGAGGAGTGGTCAGGTTTGGTAAGCGGGGAAAACTGTCGCCGAGGTATATCAGGGCCTTCGAGGTACTCGAGAGGGTGGGTGTAGTGGCTTACCGATTGGTGTTACCGCTAAATCTATCGGGTGTCCATGCGGTTTATCATGTCTCTATGCTCCAGAAATACACCCCGGATCCGACTCATGTGCTGGATTGGGGAGAGCTTATTATTGATGCTGATGGGACCTTCGATGAGGGGCCGGTGCACATTATGGACAACTAGGAACAGGTTTTACGTGGCAAGACCGTGCGGCTAGTGAAGGTTTTGTAGTAGCACCGAGGAGTAGAGGAGGCGACATAAGAGCGCGAGGACACCATCCGTACCGATTATCCTTTTTTATTCGAGGATGGAGGTATATTATTATAGTCTTTTAGCATTATTTGACTATATGTGCATGTGTATGTGAATTTTGGGGACAAAATTCTTTTAAGGGGGTAGAATGTGAAACCCGAGAAAATTTAAACTTTTTCTTAGAAAGGGCAAAATGGTAATTTGTCATCCTAATGCTTATTTAAAATACTCATGTTCTAGACCTCGGATGAGAAAACGGAGTTCGCCATTAGATTTGTATAGCAAAGTCTAGTCACCCCTGTCAAATTTCGTCGAATTTTGAGATAGTTAGATTTTTGCACGTCATTCAAGGTGACTGAGACGAACGACATTTTAAAGGTCCCAAAAAATGAATTTTTTAAAAATTTTCTTAAAATTAAGTTAAAGTTCCAAAAAATTAATTTGAGCTAAATCTGAGGTATAACGAATTGTTTTGGGACGAAAAACGGACCCAGAAGTCAGAAATATGCAGTCCGATGTGGACCACACATTCGGGACTATAAATATCTACTTAACTTAGATATTTTGGGAAAAATATTTCATGTTCTTGACCCTTGGCCGGCCATAGAGAGAAGAGACTGAAAAGAGAGAAAAATAAGAAGTTCTTCAAGCTTCAATTCAAGATTTCCGGAGTTTCGTCGATCGGAATTCGTCGAGCCAAGAATCAAAATTCATCTCCTCGACGAGGGCTACGTGTATGTACTAAGAAAAGTGGATTTCACTGAAGGTCCAAAGAAAAGACTTTGGAGGAATCAAAGGTTCTTGGGCTTGTTTTGGTGTTATAGAAGTTCTCTACACTTCTATTGAGGTAGGGTTCTTCCTACTTGGTTTTATTCCTATCCTAAGGGGCTGAAATTGTGGCTTTAAGGGGCTGTTTTGTGGCTGAATTTGGAACTATTTTATGGGCTGTTTTGTGGCAAAATTTGGGGCGGTTTTATGGCCTGTTAATGGGCTATTTTGTGGCAGAATTTGGGGCTGTTTTGTGGCTGTTTAGAGGGTTGTTTTGGTGGCCTATATAGGGCTGTTTAGGGGCTATTTTGGTGGCTTATATAAGGGCTATTTTGTGGCTTATATAAGGGTTGTTATGTAGGCTATTATGTGGGCTATTTTGTGTTATATTGCAGCTTTATGATTAAGTGTGTTATTGGCATAAAAGTTGTGAAACATGCTTGGAATTGTGTTGTGGAATTGTCAATGTATATACATGTTTGTGTTATATTGATATTTGTATAGAATTATGGGAATTATATGCTTTTGATACAATTTTGTCATGGGATATGTAAAATGTATTGATATTGTTCATATGTTTTTCATAGCATATTGAATATGTTA
This sequence comes from Ilex paraguariensis, assembly GCA_963454935.2. Lineage (NCBI taxonomy): Eukaryota > Viridiplantae > Streptophyta > Magnoliopsida > Aquifoliales > Aquifoliaceae > Ilex > Ilex paraguariensis. The sequence continues at coordinate 760,364 of CAUOFW020000947.1, read as the reverse complement.
TAATTGTGCAATGGGACATCATATTGCATATGCCCTGTAACATCGCATCATGTGCATGTGTGCATGATTGTCGTGTCGTCAACACCACACTTGGTGGAGAACGAGTGGATTCCATTAAGCTTGGTCGAAAACTCGGCCGAGTCGCACAAGTTTTCTGGTGATTAGGGTAGGGTTTAGCAAGGAGGGACTAGAAGATCTCTCGGGTGCAAGGCTTGGTGATTGGGATACGCACTCCCTTGACTTAGGCCATGAAGTGTGTGGGTGTACACGGAGCCCTTGGTGGAAGTCCATAAATTCCCAGTAGGTTGGAGACCCTTGGTGTAAGCCCATGAACATCCACCTCATACAAAGATCCTAGATTGGTAAATGTCATTTGATGTGCAACATAAATGACGATTCCATACACATTGGCACTTGCATGTGTTGAGGAGCTGGAAAGGGCTCGGGTTGATTTGCATGAGTGAGTTTCATCTCATTCCATGACATGACATGATAAATTCCAACATTGAATGCATATTCTTACTTAGAATGTTGTTGTGAATATGAAATGTTGTATGTGAGCATTGCATGTGCACTTGGGTGGGGGTAGCCTCTATAGGAATTACTCTACTGGGCGTGGCTCACCCTATATGGGAAAATATTTCAGGTTCTAGATACACACCGGTGGATGGCGCCAATTTGGACCCTCATGTTTGAAGAAAGCCGAATGTGACTTTATTTTGTGTTAATGTAAAACATTTTTCGAAATAATGTTTTGGGCATGTAATCTTTTGCAAATAATTGTAATAGAACTTATATAGACTATTGTTAAACTAACAATGCATGTTTTGATATAAATATGGATAATTGGACCCGGTGTGCTCATTGTTGAATATTGGACCTCGGATGAGTCTTGTTATTATATGATTGCACAGGTTGAGTTTTGGGTAGAGCTTCCCGTACAAAGGAGACTCTACCCGAATTTTGTCAAAATTATGGTTGCTGGTAAATAGGGCACAATGGCGTGATATCGAATTACTCGGTATCCACGAGTATTCTGCAGGTTGATGGGTAATCAACGTACCCCCAGATTTTGGGGTTTCACAAGTCGTTTGTCTCATGATCGGCATTTGTTTACTCTTTCTGTACATGGCTCTTCTTCTTCTGTCTACATTTAAAATCAAGGGTTTTTGTCCTAGCAAAAACCCAGATCTGCGTAGAGAAGATTAATTTGTGTATTTTCTTTGTAGGTTTCAACAGTTGAACAGATCTCTACCCTACAACTTGATCTCCAAACTCCACACACTGGTAAATTCGAAATATTGGGGACAATGTTCGGTTTAGGCTGGAGGGTGTGATCTACGATTCCAGTTTGTTATAGTTTCGTATTTAAAAAAAAATTGTTTTGGATTGCATATTTTTATAGTATTGTTGCTTACATTTCATGATCACATCAAATGTAGCTTCAATCGTCTTTGTGACTGGCAGACGTTAANCGTATTTTTATAGTATTGTTGCTTATATTTCATGATCACATCAAATGTAGCTTCAATCGTCTTTGTGACTGGCAGACGTTAAAGAACCAGATAGTGAGTCTTAAAGCATAGAAAGCATGGATGTTAAAAAAATTTGGTTTAGTTTGGGAGTCTTGAGCACATTTCCCTCTGATGTGCATGCTGTGATCATGAGAAAGCAAGAGTAGTCAGAAAAATTGAAATCCGAGAAGCACAAGCAAAACCATTATGTGGCAGAAGTACTTTTGCAAAACGTCGTCGTGCCAAACGGTTGGGNAAAGTAGTTAGAAAAATTGAAATCCGAGAAGCACAAGCAAACCATTGTGTGGCAGAAGTACTATTGTTAAACGTCGTCGTGCCAAATGGCAGGGTACTTATAAACAATGTGGCAGGTGTTTTCACATGAAAAAATACAATCAGTGTTCTGAACCAATTTCGGGTCGTGCAACCGATCGATTAAACTGGATAGTGTATGGGCAGAGTAAGGATTTTCTTGACATGCCATCTTATACAATTCGGGACTTACACGTTATGTGCGACAAGAGTGGAAAGGGTCACTAATAATGAGATAGACACAAGCGATGACTCAGATTAAATTTTGACTAATAATGACAAAACTGTGGAAAAATGTGTTTTGGGGATGAAGGTTAATGGTCCGAATTTTATTTTTTTTTGTTTAAATATTTGTTTATGTACAAAGTCTTTTTTGTTGAAATAAAGATGTGGGCTGAGTAAGGATTGTCCTAAAATGCCAACCTGTAGGGTGGGTAGGGACTTATCCTGAGACGCCATAGTTTTCCAAGTTCAATGTGTGCATTTAGTCTTTTTTCAATTTTCATAGATAAATGTGTACGTAAATAACTTTGATTTTTATTCAAGTGAAAACAAAAAAAGCCTCATTTCCTTGAAAAATGATATTTTCTCTATGCTCAAATATCAAATGTACATTGATATTTGTTAATCTTAAGGTACAAAATGACCAGACTCAAAAATAGAATTGTAATATAACCGACATTCTTTGAAAACCTGACATAACCAGTGGAGATAACGAAGAATACCATGGTAAGTTTTGAGCCTTGCGATGCTTTCTGAGAGACAATCAACATTTACTCAAGTAAGCTCTTTCACTTTCAATTGTTGAATAATCTCATTAAACTTGCTTTGATTAAATGCAACTAAAGTAATCTATTGACATATCTCACAGGGAACCTTTGCATGAGACACATGCATAGGCACATACTTAAGAAATGATTTTAAGTCATCTTTGAGTTGATTTTGAGCCTTAGTCATTGCTTCTACGGAATTATATCCCTAGTTATCCATGTTTGAGCCTTCAATGAATGATGATTTTTTTTTTTTTGAAATAACCCATATGATAACCAAGCCACAAGAAAATACACTTAACATACCTTGCTATCCAATTTTTTTTTTTGCACCCTTTTATAAATCGGTATGACATAGAAAGGCAAGAAAAACAGAAAAGAAGATGGTGGCTACTATTCAATAAAGAATCAGTGGAAACAACCGAGAAAAAAAAACAAGGAATTTCCAAGAAAGTGAAAAATGAGAAAAATGAAAGAAAGAAATATCATTTCTAGGCAAAAGATCGAAAAGCAAGAAAGAGATGTGCTACACTACATTAAAAAGGGGATAGCTTTTGAATATCATTGACGTCATTTCGTTAGCCACTAACCTCTGGTCACATTACAACCCATACAAAGTCCTAATTGATCTCAAGTCTGATGTTGTCGACCGAAAACTGGGGTATGTTAAATAGTATTTCTTTAATTGCATTGATATTCTTCCATGAGATTATGCCAAGAACATGATTAGTCTACTTTCTTAAGACTTTCACTCCCTTTCTAACTGTGCATGTGATTCTTCGATTGACCATCCTCTGATCACATGCCCTTTGAGAGACAAGTCACTATAATCGGAGTGAATTTTTTGCTGAGAGCATTCTAAGAGAGNGAGACAAATCACTATAATTAGAGTGAATTTTTTGCTGAAACCATTCTAAGAGAGGTTTGAGAAATCAAAGCTATCCATGGAAGGTGATAAAGTGGAATGTTTGTTATATAACAATTCATGCTACTAGAATGATAATTCCTACTACTACACAGGGAATTCCAAATACCAATGTAACAAGTGTTTATTTTTGTATTGAGTACGTACCAATGACAAAGAAGTGTTCGGGAAACAATTCGAAATTAAGGGATGTGTGACTCAACGATCCTGTTGCTAACTCATTCTGACGATAAATCTTACATATACACATCTTTTAATTGGAGTTTATAGGTAGCTTCACTGAAAACTTTCATAAGACAAAACTCGTCCACTAGGGATCACCTAGGGGTTTAACGGCTTGTTGCATATGCTAAATGCAATCGTGTTATCTACGAAAGTGATTTTATTTTGTTATGTTGTTTATTACTAGGGACTAGTAATATTTAGGTTGGGGGGTGTGATTAACCCTAATTAAGGCATAATTTAATAGGTAAATTGTGTTAATTGAATAAAGTTAAACTAGTCAAAATAAATCAAATTAGAATTAGTGTGTGAATAAAGGATAATGCATTAATTGTTGTTCTTTTNTGTTTAGGTTGCGAGGTGTGATTAACCCTAATTAAGGCATAATTTAATAGGTAAATTGTGTTAATTGAATAAAGTTAAACTAGTCAAAATAAACCAAATTAGAGTTAGTGTGTGAATAAAGGACAATGCATTAATTGTTGTTCTTTTCAGGGTTTTGTGCGTCAAAGCTACAAACTACTGGGGTGCCAATTATCAAAGCTCAAAACAAATGGGGATCAAAGAATTCAAGGCCACCTCACAAGACTTTTCAAGGCCACCTAACAAGATTCAAAACCCCCTAACAAGACTTTCACCCTCCCTTGTTGCCTATAAATACCACCAATTAGGACTTGTAAAACATTCATCTTTTCGTAGTGGAAAAACCTCCAAAAGTATTATTGCTTTCCTTATTTCTTATTGTTTTCTTTAAGTATTGCTTTCTTTTATTGTATTATTGTTTTCTTTTAATTTATTACTTTCTTTTACTTTAAGTATTGCTGTTTTTTTTTTTATTGTGTTATTGCTTTCTTTTATTTCCATTGCTTGAGCTTCCTTCTTCCCTTAGAGGAATGAAACTCTTCCACTTTTCTAGAGCTTTACCAAAGTCGTAAAAGGTGGAACGTGATTCACTCATTCTTTGTCGAAGATCGGCTCCTTGTGTAAAGTGTTTTACCTTGTAACTCCCCTACTCTACTTGGAGGGATGAGCATCACTCACTTTTCTAGCTTTAACAAAGTCATGAAGAGTGAGTAGTTTCTCATCCAATCTTTAGTAAGAGGTGATTATCCGGAAGTTATATTTATGCATTTCGTTTATGCTTAGCTCTAGTCTTTATTTCTTCATAATGTCTTCTCATCATATTGTTGTCTTTATTTTAAGCATGAATAGCTAAATCTCTTAGTTGGCAAAACCAAGAGGAACCTCCACTTGGGTATACCATTTCAACTCATTCTCCTCCCCTCTTTCAGAGTTCAATGGTTCGGTTTGATTGGGTTAAGGGTGGATAACTTGGTGAGTCTTTGATATTCCATAGGCTTAGTCACGGTTTATGCTTAGATACTCACCAATCTTATCCCTAGCTTCCCACGAATCAATCGTTCATTCATGCTCTATTGGAGGAGGGTTTCGAGTTGAGACGGTATTCCTATTGGAGTGACCTCTTGGATTTGCCAACATTTGTTTCTCATTTTACTAGCATCAAAACAACTTCACCAAACAACTTCCAACAATCAAAGATTTTACACTTTCTTTCTCCCAAAATCACCTTCCCCTCGGTTTACTTCCTTCCTCATGGAAACGACATTGGAATACCACCAAGTAAAACATGATCTGCGAAAGTTTCCTTGTGCTTGGGGAGCACTTTTGTTCACACATACTCACATTTGACATTTTATTCATCCACCATTTCGTTGCCCTTTCTTTTGACATCATCCCTAGGAGAGTGACACTCCCCTTCATTCATATACTATACATGCTAAAAGGTGATGTTTAGAGGTTAGGAAATAACAAGGAATTTTGTCAAGCAGGGGTATTTATGGATTTACACCAATTGGCACCCAAATAACACGACATTCTTCAACTTCCACCAATGACTCCGCATACCCTGACACATTTTATGGATTCTATACCAACGGAGTGCACATCCAAATCACCGGGTCTTGCACCCGAGGGACAGTCTAGCCTTTCTTGCTAACAACCCCGACCTTATTTACAATGCAACCCATGCGACTCAGTCGAACCTTGGTCCAACTTTCCCGAGCCCATGGATCATCCCCCAAGAATGGTGTTTGATCAAAGTCATGCACAAGCACCCCCACTCATGTCACATGTCCATGAATAAGATGTTTCTATACATATGCAAATGTAATGTACAATTTCATTTCCAATATCAAGTTGAATATGTCATGAGTACATTATGAATAACATCAATATACATCAACATTTTCCATGGTTAATTATCATAACCATAGAACCACCATTAACAACCTTACCAAAGAATGTTATAACATTGTTAATGCAATTAACACACTTAATCAGCATAGGTATTTTATCAAACACCTTTAAGGCATACTTATAAACACATAGCATGCCTCTTTCACCACATATCTCAAGAAATCACAAACAAGTAATTTCAACAACCCAATTCTTGTTTTAATCCTAAGTTGGAAATAAGTCTAATTAGGAAAGGAACCCTACCTCTTGAAGCGTAATTCGAGTGGTAGAAACTCCCAAGATCCAAACTATGCTTTAAACCTTGATTTCCAAAAATCTTGTCTTTGAAACTTTGGTGAAATCCGCGATGGTATGGTTTTGTAGCCAACATTGCATAGAACAATCTTTGTTCTTAACTTAAGCTGATTCGAAGAATGGAGAGTCATAGATCTTAGAGAGAAGTTGAAGAAAATCCTTGATATTTCCTCTCCTCTTGCCTCTCTCTTGCCAATGAAAATCAGCAGCCAATTTGGGGGGAAATTTGATTTTCCGCCCTTTTTTTACCCCTTGGATACTTGGCCTTCGTTGCGCCACACGTACGTCATTTTCGCGTCCGATTCATCCCGAATTAATTAAATCTCACCCCGACTCAAGTTTAATTTACTGTCATTTGAACTAATTATCAATTATTTTCCACTTTTCATAATAATTTCCCAATCGCGTTTATTTTGGCCACATGACACTCAATCGCCTCGTAAAATGTGAAAAATTTAACTGTTTCAAAATTCAATGAAAATTGTCTGGGTAACTAGATTTCATGAAACGAAGCCAACGATGAGATCCATTTCATCATCTGAATTCTACTGAAATTTGGGTTTTCAACCTGTACCGCAGCGGCTAATTATAGTTTTGTCATTTTTCATAAAAATTCAAATATTTTCGAGTTTTACAATTTTTATAAAAATAAATTTAGGCAATCCCGCTATTAATAAAACATTAGAACATTATATTTAAAGAAAACCCATCTTGAAAATGTTTATCTTAGGATCACCATTTAAAATAAAAGGTATACGCGTGCGCGGCACTAAAGCCCGTACCATGTAGTATATACATATCCCAAAAATATTGACATCATGTACAACCAAAATTTTTTTTTTTTTAAATAGACATAAGAAGCTGATACTAACCCTTCCCGACACTTCTAACTGGACTTCTAGTTACGGCAATGGACTATAGGCTTGTGTACAGTTTACTTGAAAATATTTCAAGCAAATTTTCAATGAGTTCTCATTAATGATTTCAGTGCTAGAGTAAAGAAAATAATGTGATGTCATTGCTCATTTATGGAATTTTAATATTCATGATTCCATAAATTTTGTCGATAGTCTATTTCATTGTGCTACGGTTTCACACAGCGATAACTATCTAGCCGCCCAGGCGACAAAACACCACATAATTTTATCACCATATCAGTATCCGATCGTCACTTAGAAAAATCAACATGTCTCTTTTTCTTTATATTATATTTCATTGCGCTAAGGTTTCACATAGAGATAATCATATCGCCACCTAGGCGACAAAACACCACACAAGTTTATCACCACATTGGTATATGANCTTTTTCTTTATATTATATTTCATTGCGCTAAGGTTTCACATAGAGATAATCGTATCGCCACCTAGGCGACAAAACACCACACAAGTTTATCACCACATTGGTATATGATCGTCACTTAGACAACTCAACAACATGTTGTTGAGTTGTCTAAGTTGTTCAACATTTCTTTTTTGAACAACTCACATCAAATAAATAAATTTAGGTTCCGTCACTTAGACTAAATCAGGTTTAACTTATCTCAGCCACGAAGACAAACTTGAACACATGGGTTACTTTTAGTCACGTAGAAACCCAGTCTAACAATTAGCTTTCGTCCCTTTGACGTCTTAAATATGCAAATAAAATACGTTACTTAGACATCCAATGCTTTATCGTCTCAAACCATTTGGTTTTTCTTTTCGCTTGTCACATGGACAAATAAACCATAATATTATAAACTATCACGAAGACATCTTGTTCACATCATAAAATTAGAACACTTAAGCCATTTTTTCACAATAGAACTCATTAGTTAGATAGTCACATAAAAAAAATCAAACATTTATACATAGGTAAAAACAAAGGTTAGTGTACATACGTACCATCCAGAAATTTATCGTATTGATGACTCCTCTATCAGAGCATTATGAGCAGCGTTCTTTACAGCGCTCACCCCTGGACCTGGCACCCATTATTCAAAATCTCATTCAAGTATTAATAAATAATACCGCTTTAATCGAATTGGTTTACCCAAAGCAAATTTCTTAATTCAATAACTCATCCACATCTAGTAATATCAATTAATCAAACTGATTAAACTAGTAGTTATAATCAATTCAAGTCACATGAAAATAATCCATTCATAGCGAGTAAAATTACCTACTTGAACCCATTACATCCAAAGTAAACTTTTCTCATAAAGTTATAGTAACCAAAATGTAGTTGAACCTACATAATTTCCCAATAAAATCATAAAATTGCATGAAAATTTTATACCCAAGAATTTCACGAAAATTCAAGAACAATTAACAAGATTTCTAATTACCCACCACACTTCAAATTTTCTTCCAACAATACTAACTTAATTTACACACCCACATAAATATCAAGATGTAACCTTCATGCATTAACCATACCTCATACCCAACATCATACATCAATATACAACGTCCAAACACATATAAAATGACATCCTTGAAATACATGCAACACACAAAATGTCTAAATTAAAATAGGATTTTTATATCTTACAAGAAAGAAATGGATCATAATTCTTAACTTATATCCACACTTTAATTTTTTTTTTCTCTTCTTTTCTTCTCTTTTCTTTTTCTTTCTTTCCTTCTTCTTCCCTTGGTTTTTTTTTCTTCTTTCCCTCTTGGTTCTTGATCTAGCCAAAATATCCAGGTGCAAGACCTCTTTTTTCTTTCCTTTTTCCTTTCTTTTGGCATGCAAGACATGCCTTGCATGTCTTGCTCAATGGGAAACCATCATCATGACCATATATTAATTATATATATATACTCTCAAGTTTATACGTGCTTATACATGTATTCTTTACACATATTTATTATATACATATATATATGTATATATAAAATTATATGTATGTATCCACTTTTTTTTCTTGTATACATATTTATACATAAACATATATATACATATATTCAAATTATTGACAATCTATTGAATTTGTCTCTTGGACCCTTAACCACTCCTTGTATATACTAATACATTTTATTTCATTATTATTATTTTTTATAACAATAATTTGATGTCTCATGCCTGTCATCCGGTTAATTCCACATGCACTAATGTACATAAAATAATAAAGTCATATCATATGTCAACATTCTTATTTAATTTTTCACACTTTAAATAAAAAAAATTCTCCCTATAATCTTTCTTTATAAAATTATCTCTAAATATTAAAATATTTATCATTCAGGTTCAGGTTTCATATCATTACTCATAATTAAATATTAATCGTCAATCCTACGCATGTATGTAACATTTGAATATGCTTATGAAAAATATTATATACTTGTCATGTGTGTTCGGGTGTTACATCACGTCATTAATTGTTCCTGAAACCATTAAGAAGTTTTCAGTAAATGTGCGAACATAACAAGATTAACACAAGCATGTTCCAAAAAAATAAAAAAGGCATTCTTAGTTATAATGTAACAACTTCCCATAAAAATAATTGTGTACACGACTATAACATCACATAAAATTCCACTACACCACACCGACGGTATCTATGTCCACCACACCGACAAAACACTGCCACACGGGCAAATTACTGCGACACAAACAAAATACCGTCATGCAGGCAAAGTATGCCACTTAAGCTCAACCAAAACCTAGCCAAAAATCAAATTTAATAACCAACAAGTGGTATAAATAAGTGTAAGGTTAAGTACTTACCTTGAAGTTGGAGTCTACCTGAGAGTCAATCTCTCATATGAGCCTTTAAGCGAGACGTTCTTTGATGTAGAAATTTTTGAACCTACCACACATATAATTATAATTGCATTCAAGCATTTCACATGTAAACGTTAATGTCCTCAATTTTGTATTCATATTCGTACTCACTCCCACATAATGCGTATGTTATTAGGCCTGATCTAACTCCTTCCCTAAGCTTAAAAGTTTCACTTTGTATGCTCTTAGTGTTTAAATCTTTCTTACATTGATTATATAAAGAGGTTAAATCCACCATTATAGATTAATTTTCCAATCAAAAGTGGGCCACAATTGGCTCTACGGATCCTTGATAATTACTTTGAAACTCTTTTAAGAACCTAGAAATTGTCTATTCGAACCGATTAAAATAGTCTATTTGAACTGAATAAAAATAATTTACTTGCACCGAATTTCTCTACAACATAAAATTCACTGAATTTATAGATTATCCACTAGCGTTTTCCTTCACCAAAATGTCATCAAAAACATTCGAGTGCCACAAATTAATGTTCTCTAACATTACTCTACATTTAAATCATTCATATGCTTAATTCTAATTCTTTCTCATGAAATTACGGAAATACAACAGCATACTTCAATCTAACTCAAGCTTATGGGATTTATGGAAATTAAAGAGACAATATTTATAGAATTTATGAATGTACAAGAAGAAACTTCCATGGAATTAATAAAAATCAAAGAGATGTTTTACTTACTTGAAATGAGGAAACAACAAAATTTTGACCAAAATGCCTAGAGCTTCTCCTTTATAGATATATGAATATATTTCCTAAATTAAACCCAAACAACAAAAATGTAGATATATGAATATATTTATGTATGGATATATCCATATATATACATACATACATACATACCTACATGTGTATTTATCAACCAAAACCTTTTCATTTCCTGAATTAAACCCAAACTTTTATTATCGAGATCTACACACCATCTTCGGTATTCCCTATAACTCACTTTTTAATTCACCAGACTAAAATTAAATTTTATGAAATAAATTAACATTCACATTTCTAATATTAAAATGCCTATCATCCATGCTCGGGTCTCACAACTCTTCCCCTATTGAGAAATTTCTTTCCCGCTTAAGAAATTTCTTCCTTGAAATTGACTTTCCACCTTGGAATAGATGGGGATACTTTGCTCGCGTGAGATACTCCCTTTCCCAAGTTGTTTCTTCAATTTCTTGGTTTCACCACAAAAAATTTACCAAAGGAATGATTTTTTATCACAACACCTAGTCTGAACGATCTAAAATCACTACTAGTTCCTCCTCATAGGTTAAATTGTCCTTAAGCTCGACTGGTATTGATGACAATATATGAGAAGGATCACCTATATATTTGTAGAGCATTGGTACATGGAAAATGTCATGTAGTCGAGAAAGGTCTAACGGTAATGCAAATTAATACTCTATAGCCCCAATACGATCAAATTTCTGAAATGGTCCAATGTACCTTGGACTTAATTTCCCTTTTTTACCAAACCTCATTACCCCCTTCCATGGTGAAACCCGTAGAAATACCCCATCACCAACTAAAAAATCTAAATCCAATCATTTACTATCCATATAACTTTTCTGTCAACTTTGAGTAGTTTTCATTTGTTCTTGAATTACCTTCACCTTGTCCACTATTAATTGTATTAACATAGGACCCAATATTTTTCTTTCCCCTACGTCAGTCCAACACATCAGTGTTCTACAGTGCCTACCATATAAAGCTTCATATGGTGCCATACTAATACTTGACTGGTAACTATTATTATACGCAAACTCTATCAGTGGCAGGTGCTCGTCCTAGCTTACCCTTAAATTCCTTCACAAAAGCTCTTAGCATATCTTCCAAGATTTGAATGACCCGCTCCGTCTGTCCATCTATTTGGGGGTGAAAGGCTGAACTAAATTTCAGTGTAGTACCCATAGCTTGTAGTAAAATTGGCTAGAATCGGCACTCCATGCAAACATACAATTTCATCTACATACAACTTGGCATATCTGTCCAATAAAAAGTTTATTTTCACCGCAAGAAATTGGTTAGAATTTGTCAAGCGATCCACTATCACCTAAATTGAGTCATATCCTTTCGGGGTTCGAGGTAAACTTACTGTGAAATCCATTATGATATGTGCTACAACTTTAGAAATGATCACCCAAGTGCAGGTTGTCGCGAAGTAATATAATACTCGAAAGTCTGAGGTCGAACCACAAGGAATTGTAACAAAAAACAATCACATAAATACCAAAGAAAATTTGAGAGAACAATTTGTGTAAAAAAAATTGTTGAGTTGAAATATTGATTAGAGATATTTAAACAATATAATAAAAGTACTAGAGCATCAGGTACTCCCTCTCAATTCCATACAATAATGATTAAAGACTCAAATCTTAACTTGAGACAAAAATCAGATGTCGGTTGATTCGAGTAATAAATCAAGTAAGAAACCCAAAATTTATAATCAAAAGATTATGTAGGAACCTAAATAATCATCAAATTATATTATTTTATGAAATAATGATAAATACTTTAAGCGTGGAATAACTAGTTATTTACTCGCAAGAAAATTCGGTAAAACCCGGTAAATTTAAACTTTTGAAAATAAGGGCAAAATGGTAATTTTATCGCTATAGTACGGGTCAAAAACACTGAAATTTTCTAGTACTCGAATGACGAAATGGACTTCATCGTTGAATTTGTATCGCAAAATTTAGTTGCCATGTCAAATTTCATCGAATTCTGAGATAGTCAAATTTTTCACGATTTTTGAGGCGGTTGAGTATCGGGTGACCCAAAAATGGGATTTTGGCAAAAATTTTAAAATTTGGGAAATAATTTGACTTAATTTAAAATAAAAATATTTTAAACTTAAATCGGGATGAAATTTAATCGTTTTAGGGTTAAAATGGACCAGGAAAGAATGGGCTGTATAGCGCATTGTGAGCCAAGAATTTTTGGACTATAAAAAGGGGAAAAAATCATACTTATTCCCCACCATTGTTGGCTGTTCTTCACGTTAAAAGAAAAGAGAGAGCAATAGAGGGAAAAAGAAGAGAAACTCACCTTCTCTCTACAATCTACGGCGCTACGGTGCTCGAATCAACACAAGCCAAGAACTAAAGTTGCTCCTTGTGACGAGGGCTACGCGTGGGTACCAAGAACGAGTGATTTCACCGAAGATCCACGAAGGAAAATTTTGTGAAATCAAAGAGTTTGGAGCTTGGGAAGTTTTTCTTGAAGCTTTACCTTCGTTCTATGCTCCAAGAGGTAAGGGGTTCTCCTACTTGGGTTTATTCTTAACCTAGAAGGCCTATAGGAATGGTTGGGAGTATGTGGTTGTACGTGTATGTATAGATATTGACCTACATGTATGTGTATGGGCATGGAAATGGAAAATGAGTCTAGGAAATGACTTCAATCCAATTCTAGTATAAATTGATATGTGTGGGCTATGTGAACCCACTTCTTGACACTTGAGGATGTTGAAGTGTGCGTAAGCAATAGTATGTGATAACATGAAATCTTTGCCTTGAAGGTGTTTGATTAAATGCCTTGTATGATTCCATATTATTATGTTGATATAAATAACATGTTGGGCTTGTTATAATATATGGCCATATACTTGTTTGGTATATTGAGCACATAGAGGCTTTATGGAAATTCTATGCATATGATATGAATTCCATGGGATTGATGATATGTGATTTATATTGCTCACATGACATTTATTGCATTTTGAACATGAGGTTGCATCACATTCATGGACTTAGACATGGGTGTGAGTGGGTATGCATTGAGTAATCAATTACCATTCTTGGTACTTGATGTGTGGACTCGAAGATGTTGGATCAAAGATCCCACGGAGTTGCATGTTGCATGAGAAAACTTGTGTCGGGTTAGCAAGAAGGGATAGACACTCCCTCGGGTGAGGGCCTGGCCACTTGGTTCATACACTTACCAACGGTGAAATTCCAGAAAAATGTAATGGTGTACGAAGCCGAAGGTGCGATTCCTGAATCCGATACCCAATAAGGGCACATGATTTTAAGATATAAATTATTTATTTGATGGGAAACATCCAAGAATGAATTGGTTTTATGAAATATGGTTTGGATCCAAAATGATCTTTTGGATATGCCTTCATCAAGGATGTTGTTTTACACATATGCATCGCATTGCGTGTGAGAGTCGGTGTGTGCTCGGGATAGTATGCATGGGTGAGTTTCATCTCATTACATGCCATGGCGTCATAAATTTTCCAACATTTCATTGCATGTAATTGTTGGAAGGTGGACTTATTGTAGAAAGTTGCATAAAACCATTGCATATGCATTTAGGAGGGGAGTAGCCTTTGTAGGAAACTTTCTACTGAGCGTGGCTCACCCTATACGGGAAACATTTTAGGTACGGGTTATACGCCGAGGGACGGCACTCACTCGGGCACTTAAGGAGGAAGAAAAGCCGACTTGTGGCTTTCCATCCATGTGTTTTTTGTAAAAGTAGACTTGTAATTAAATTTTGGCATGTAATGTATGTAAAAGGATTGGAATTTGAATTTATATTAACTATGTTTGATGCATAGGTGTGATGTGTTATAGATCACAGTGGTACATGACAGTGTCATCCTTTTTTATTTTGTATTCCTTATTATCCTTCGATTCTATAACCCATTCACCCAAGGTTACAGTACAACCTGATTAAAGTAATATTTGATCTTAATAATCATGACAAGTTTATGTACCCAATAATGAAATATGAGATATGATAGCTATATTACTTTTATTTAGTTTTATATTCTTTCATGAAATTATACCAAGGTTGTTGAATGTTGTTCTTCTTTCTGACAAATATATGAGTTATATTTTGTTTTGACTATAAATATTATTCTCACATATAACCTATGGGTGAAACAGTAAATATAATTATAGGTTTCTGTTCTAAGGGTGAATTCTTGGTAAGATTTATGTTGAAGCTAAATTTGGATAGCTAATAGAGATGTGGGTTTTATTTGATAAATCTCTTATATGGCATGCATCATTTCGCACACACACGAGTTTCTAATGTTGATATGAATCTGTAGTTTAGCTTTATGTGAATAAGTTGACTAGATGGTGAATTATTTTTAAATTTCATTGTTAATTAGGAATTAATAATATGTTCTAAATTTGCGAATGAATAAAAGAAAGTTTGTAGGTACCTTCTCTGGAAACTTTCACGAGACAAAAAACTCATCTACTAGGGATCACCTAGGAGTTTAATGGCTTGTTGTATATGCTAAATGCAATCGTGATCGCCCACGAAAGTGGAGTTTAGACTTTATTTTTATTTTTGTGTATTGTTAGGGACTAGCAAAGCCGAAGTTGGGGGGGGGGGTGTGTTGAGACTTCAACATTTTATTATTTTATAGCTTAAAATTATCACTTTAGGTTTGCTAGTGTACTAATTTGCTTTATTTAGTATAGTTTGCGTGCTAAGCTTTAATTTCTATGTTGTAGGTATTTTAGGTGCAAATGTGAAGAATAAGCATTGATTTAATGGCAAGAAAGAGTTGGGTAAGTTGCTCGGGAAAGGATGAAGCCGAGTCCTTGGAAATCAATTATGGGAGAATAATAGAAGTTATATCAATAGTAGAACTTTGTTCTACTGATAGAAAAACTTCTAGTACTTTGCACTTTTCCATTAGAGAAGTCCTATCGATAGGTGGAACATGTTCTACTGGTGGAAAATGTTATAGTATTTTGTTAGAGAAGCCCTATTGGATGTTTTACTAGTAGGAAAAGTCACAGTAGTTTCAGAAACTCCAAGTTCCTTTTTGAGCTAAATGTAAGTGGACATAGGTTTGAGTGGCATAGGTTTTACATTCCAAGTTGAAGCTGTAGTGGGTTGGGGTGCAAGTCCCCTAAATTATTGGATCGTATTGACCCTGATTTTTCTATTAGGATGATTGCTCGGCGGTGTGGCACTTTACTTGAATTTCTAAACTTTTTTTTTACAATTTTTCTTAATAGCTACTATTTTACATAAAATGACAATTTTTCTTGTATATGTATATCAAATGCTCATTTTACTTTTTTCCAATCGTGTTAAACTATGTTTTTTAAAACTCGCATGTCTAGAATTGAGTTATTCTACTATGTTATTGATGCTCACCCTATATTGTTTCCCTCTTTTCAAATATGCCAGAGGAGGGGAAGTTTGTATATAGTTAAATTGCCAGTGTTTTTGAATAGTTTATGTAAAATCCGGAAAAATTTGAACTTTTTTTTTTTAAAAAAGGGCAAAATGGTAATTTGTCATTATAGTGCGGGTTGAAAACTGATATTTTTCTACACCTCGGATGATGAAACAGACCTTACCGTTGGATTCTTCTTGCGAAATCTAGTTACCCAGATAAATTTCGTCGAATTTTGAGATAGTCGGATTTTTCATGTTTTTCGAGGTGACGGTTGTCCGGTGACCCCCAAAAATGAAATTTTTATAAAATTTTTTGAAATTTGAAAAATATTTTAAATAAAGTTCATATAAAATATTTTGAGCTTAAACCAAAACGAAATTTAATCATTTCGGAGCAAAAAAGGGACCCGAACAAAGGAGGACACTTGGCACGACAAAGGTCAAGTCTTTAAAACTATAAATAGGGATAAAATATCTGAAATATCAGCTTTTTCCTCTCCTATGGCTGGCTGTATCAGAGATTAAGAAAGAAAAGAGAGCAAAGAGGGAAAAACAAAAAANTTCCAGAGGAGGGGAAGTTTGTATATAGTTAAATTGCCAGTGTTTTTGAATAGTTTATGTAAAATCCGGAAAAATTTAAACTTTTTTTTTTAAAAAAAGGGCAAAATGGTAATTTGCCATTATAGTGCGGGTTGAAAACTGATATTTTTCTACACCTCGGATGATGAAACAGACCTTACCGTTGGATTCTTCTTGCGAAATCTAGTTACCCAGATAAATTTCGTCGAATTTTGAGATAGTCGGATTTTTCATGTTTTTCGAGGTGACGGTTGTCCGGTGACCCCCAAAAATGAAATTTTTATAAAATTTTTTGAAATTTGAAAAATATTTTAAATAAAGTTCATATAAAATATTTTGAGCTTAAACCAAAACGAAATTTAATCATTTCGGAGCAAAAAAGGGACCCGAACAAAGGAGGACACTTGGCACGACAAAGGTCAAGTCTTTAAAACTATAAATAGGGATAAAATATCTGAAATATCAGCTTTTTCCTCTCCTATGGCTGGCTGTATCAGAGATTAAGAAAGAAAAGAGAGCAAAGAGGGAAAAACAAAAAATCTTAAGCCTTCTCCTTCGATTTCCCAAAGATCTGTCGGTCGAAATCGCTCGAGCCAAACATTAAAGTTGCTCTATGTGACGAGGGCTACGCGTGGATACCAAGAATGAAGATTTTCACCAAAGATCAAAAGACAAGATTTTAGAGAAATCAAAATCTTCAGCTTTTGGGGGTGTTCTTTGAGGTTCTAGTATTCATTTATGCCTCAAGGGGTAGGGTTTTCCTACTTTGGTTCATTCTAACCTATGGTGTTCATAGGAGAGGGGTTTAAGCATGTGGGGTTGTATAGCCTTTGCATGAGGTTGGTGTTTTGGTGGATATGAGAAATGGATGGAATATACATTCTATCTTGAAGTGGTTTTGTTTCTTGTAATATGTGGTTACTTGAAATGGTTTGTAGAAATCACTTAGTATGATTTCTTGAGCTATGTGGTTACTTGGAATGGTTATGTGAATATATGATTTGAGTGCGTTTAAAGTGTTTGATAAAATGCCTTTGTGAAATAAAGTGTGTTAATTGTATGAGATTATACTATAACATGCTTGGATAATGTGGTAATGTGAAATCATATGCTTATGATATGATTTATGATTGAAATGTACTTGTTGATTTATGCATGTTTAGATATATATTGACATTGTGACAAATATGGTATTTATATGCTTAGGATATAATTTACCATGGATGTGTTGGAAATTATTCATATGTCATTCATAGCATATTGAACATTATGTTGTTGTGCAATGGTGCATCACATTGCATATGCACGGAAACATGACATCACATTCATGGGCATGAGTCATTAGTGTGGGTGTGTGTATGCATGGTTAATCAAACACCATTCTTGGTGATTGATGGGTGGACTCGGGAAAGTTGGGTTGAAAATCCGAATGAGTCACATGGTTGCATGAAAGAAAAACTTGTGTCGGGTATAGCAAGAAGGGGTAGATTCGCCCCTCGGGTGCAAGACCCGGCGACTTGGTTATACACTCCCCTGTAGTGAAATTTCGAAAAAGTGTAGTATGGTGTACGGAACCGGTGGTATAAAATCCAAAATTCCTTGCCCAACAAGACAAAAGATTTTGATTTACAAAGTACTCATACAATGAGTAACACCCATCAATGATTTGGTTTTATAATAAAACAACTTTTATTTCAAACGATCATTTGGTGGATTTTTTTCGTCAATTGACGGATTCAGTATACCTTGGAATTGCATTGTGTCGTGGGAGTCAGTGATGACTTGGGTTTAAGTGCATGAGTGAGTATCATCTCATTTCATGGCATGACATGATTACATTCCACAATTAATGCATATTATTGTATGGAATGATTGTTAAATGTTGTTTGTTGCTTATACACACCACATATGCACCTAAGGTGGAGAGTAGCCTCTGTAGGGATTATTCTATTGGGCGTTGGCTCACCCTATATGGAAAAATATTTCAGGTGGGAGAGATACACCGATGGATGGCTCCACTTTGGACCCTCATGTTTGAAGAAAGTCGAATGTGGCTTTATTTTGTGTTAATGTAAAACATTTGTGGAAATAATGTTTTGGGCATGTAATCTTTTGCAAATAATTGTAATAGAACTTATATAGACTATTATTAAACTAACCTTGCATGTGTTGATATAAATATGCATAATTAGACCCGGTATGGCCAATGTTTACTTATAATTGGATCCGGTGTGGTCATTGTTGAATATTGGACCTCGGATGGGTCTTGTTATTATATGATTGCACAGGTTGAGTTTTGGGTAGAGCTTCTCGTACAAATGAGACTCTGCCCGAATTTTGTCAAAATTATGGTTCCCGATAAATGGAGCATAATGGCGTGATATCGAATTACTCGGTATCCACGGGTATTCTGCGGGTTGATGGGTAATCAACGGACCGCCGAATTTTGGGGTGTTACAGCTTGGTATCAGAGCATAGGCACACAAATAACCTAGGGCTCGATGGGCACGGGGTATAGACCATTGCATTCCATATGCATTTCATGTTATGTGTTCTACTTGATACAAGCTATGTGTTACTTGCTATGTGAATTATATGCATGATAGAAATGTATAGGGAAGGGAATACACTAGGGTTAGAAAACATAACCTTAGTAGTTTGGAAGAAAAAAAAATGGTATAGTTCAATGAGTAAATGTCTACTCAATACTTGATTCCTCACTTGGGATATTAACTAATTAATCTATTCCTATCTTATGTGTGTGTAGATGGCAACTAGAGGAAGGGGACGTCGGGGTGGACGGAACAACCAACCACCACCACCGGCCATTGACTAACAAGCCTTCATAGAGGCTATTGGTGCGGTGGCGGCTACCATTACACAAGCTAGTGCTACGGCCGCTACTATTGCACAGACAGGTGCAAGTCGGAGTCAAGGAGGTTCAAGTCACCTCTAGAAGTTCAAGGAACACAATGCTCCGATCTTTCTGGGAGGGGCGGATCCTATGGTGGCTGACCATTGGTTCCAACAAGTGGATAAGATCATGAGGGCTATGGAGATTACCTCCGATGCCACGAAGATAACGCTAGCTACTTTTCAGCTAGAGGGAAAATCCCAAGTGTGGCGGGATTGGGCCAAGGACTCCAAGAACTTGGAGGTAATGACGTGGGTAGAATTCAGGGAACTCTTTATGGGCAAGTACTTCTCAATGGCTGCTCGACATGCAAAGGCTCAGGAGTTCTTAGACTTGAGACAAGGAACGATAACGGTGATGGAGTACGTGGCTAAGTTCACAGAGTTAGCCCATTTCGCCGATGACTACGTGGTCACAGATATGGCCAAAGTGAAGAAGTTTGAGGATAGTCTTAAGTTGTCCATCTGGGGTGAAATTGTGGGTCTTCTTCTATAAGACTTAGACTCGATGATCGAGACTGGTATGGCCATTAAGAGAAAGGTGGATGAAACAATGAGCATCCGGGAGTCTGGTGCAAAAGACAAGAAGAATGAGGGTTAATCCTTTTCTTCTAGCTCTAGGAAGAAGCAGAGGACTTCTACTCCATAAGAGTTTCAAGGACAGGGCCGCAGTTATCAAGGCCAAGGCCAAGGTCAATCCTCCCAAGGTGGGAGAAATCAGAGGTCTTCCTACCAGGCTGGCCAGAGCACTTGCTATCATTGCCACCAACCGGGTTACATGAAGAGGGATTGTCCTCAGAGGCAGGGATCCCAGGGTCATGGGTCATCGCAGTCTCAGACTTCAGTGGGGCAACCACAGACGCAGTATGCTTCTCACTACCCTACTATGGGTCAGGGCAACCAGTACCAGTTCCAGGGTGCAGCACAAGGCCCTACTACTTCTCGTGCGGGGACACTGCAAGCTGGCCAGATGGACCAAGGCATGGTTCGAGGACAAGGCCAGGGCTTACAAGCCGATACTTTGGGGACCCAGGGGCATGTCTACGCCATGATACCTCAGATTGAGCCGGCAAATTTGTCGGTGATACAGGGTACATTACTACTCTATCGCTTATGGGCAAGGGTTTTATTTGATTTTGGTGCATCGCATTCATTTATTGCTGCATCTTGTGTGGAAGACTTGGTCTTAGAGGTTGAGACCTTGGAAGAGCCATTGCATGTGAGTTCTCCCCTAGGAGCTAGGGTGAGAATTGATCAGATATGTCAGGGTTGTGAGTTAGAGATCTCGGGGATTCTACTCACCGTGGACCTTAGGGTCATGAACATGTCTGAATTTGATGTTATCCTTGGTATGAATTGGTTGGCGGCACATTGGGTAGTCATTGATTGTGATCGAAAGAGGGTCACTGCTTATACACCGGAGGGTATTTGTTTTAAGTTCCAGGGGGAAAAGCGTAATGCTTTACCTCAGGTTGTGTATGACTCTACATGGCACGGACAGTTGATGGGTTGGCTTACAAGCCTTACCCTGGAGGACGAGGCGAGACGGCAGATAGGAGTTGGGCCTTCCCCGGGTTGTATATGAGTATGAGGATGTTTTTTCGGATGAGCTACCAAGATTACCTCCACATAGGAATGTAAACTTCACCATTGAGTTGTATCCCGGTACATTGCCTATCTCTATGACTCCACACAGGATGGCACCAGCTGAGTTGCAAGAACTCAAGGTCCAGTTGTAAGAATTATTGGACAAGGGCTTCATTAGACCGAGCACTTCACCTTGTGGTACTTCGGTGTTGTTTGCCAAGAAAAAGGATAAAACCCTTCGATTGTGCATAGACTATCGGCAGTTGAATAGGGTTACTATCAAGAATAGGTACCATTTTGCCAAGGATTGATGACTTGTTTGATCAACTGAGAGGGGCACTGGTTTATTCCAAGATAGATCTTCGTACCGATTACCATCAGTTGAGGGTTAGGGAGGAACATATCCCTAAGATGGTATTCAAAATACGATATGGGCATTTCGAGTTCACAGTGATGCCATTTGGATTGATGAATGCTTCAACGGCATTCGTGGACCTCATGCAGAGGGTGTTCCAACCCTATTTAGATCAATTTGTTGTAGTTTTTGTTGATGACATCTTGATCTACTCCAAGTCTGAGGAGGAGCATAAGGGTCACTTGAGGGTTGTTTTGCAGACATTGAGAGAGCATCAGTTGTACACCAAGTTCAGCAAGTGTGAATTTTGGCTTACGGAGGTAAAGTTTTTGGGGCATATTGTGTTGGCTTCTGGTGTATCTGTGGACCCGGAGAAGGTTAAGGCAGTTATGAATTGGAAGAGACCGAAGTCAGTCTTTGAGATACGTAGTTTCTTGGGATTGGCGGGGTATTACCGACGATTTATTGAGGATTTCACCCAATTGGCTACGCCTATAACGAAATCGACCCGAAAAGAGGTTAAGTTTGTATGGAATGATTCTTATGAGAATGCATTCCAGGAGTTGAAGAGGAGGCTTACTTCAGCTCCAATTCTAATAGTTCCAGAATGGGGATAGAGGTACATGGTCTATTGTGATGCCTCGAAGGACGGGTTGGGATGTGTTTTGATGCAGTCCGGGAGGGTAGTAGCTTATAGTTCTCGGCAGCTAAAGAATCACGAGCAGAATTACCCCACACATGACATGGAGTTGGCGGCCATTATCTTTGCCTTGAAGGCTTGGCGTCACTACCTGTATGGTGAATAGTTTGAAGTGTTTTTGGACCACAAGAGTCTGAAGTATATTTTTACACGGCGGGACCTCAACATGAGGCAACGCCGNGTGAATAGTTTGAAGTGTTTTCGGACCACAAGAGTCTGAAGTATATTTTTACACGGCGGGACCTCAACATGAGGCAACGCCGGTGAATGGAGTATTTAGAGGACCATGACTTCACTTTACATTACTATCCTGGTAAGGCAAACGTGGTGGCTGATGCACTTAGCCGAAGGTCACGGGGAATTTTGGCTAGTGTAGCTTCCCGAGAGTGGCAGATGCTCGAGACTGCGAGACAGTTCAGGTTATGTTATATGGGTCAGGCTTAGGGTACTTTGGGGAGTTTGGTTGCTATGTCGTCTCTATTGAGTAAGGTGATTGAGTCCTAGAGTCAGGACACAGAGCTATCATCCATTAGGGACCGAGTACGGTTAGGTACAGGTGACGAGGGCTGGGCCATTCACTTGGATGGTAGTCTTCGGTTTAGGGGAAGAATTATGGTTCCCCAGTCAGTGGAGCTCAGAGAAAAGATTCTTAGAGAGTTCCATTGTTCCCATTTTGCTATGCATCTAGGTGGCATGAAGATGTACCATGACATTTGGTTTCTAATATTATTGGAGTGGGATGAAGAAAGATGTTGGAAATTTTTTTAGCCGATGTCTCACATGTTAGCAGGTTAAGGCTGAGCACCAGAGACCAACGAGATTACTCCAGCCTTTTGAGGTAGCTGAATGGAAGTGGGAACATGTCTTGATGGATTTTGTGACTCATTTGCCACAAACATCACGGGGTCATGATGCGGTGTGGGTGGTAGTGGACCGGCTTACCAAGTCAGCACACTTTTTAGCAGTGCAGATGACCTTCACACTGGAGGAATTCTGCGGGTTGTATATACGGGAGATTATTCGGTTGCATGGAGTGCCCATATTTATTGTATCGGACCGGGATCCTAGGTTTACGGCTCATTTTTGGGAGAGTTTCCAGCGAGCCATGGGGACACAGTTAATGATGAGCACTTCTTTTCATCCCTAGATGAACGGTCAGTCTGAGAGGACTATCCAGACTTTAGAGGACATGCTACGGGCATACGTCCTAGATCTCAAGGGTAGCTGGGAAGATCACTTATCCTTGGTGGAGTTCGTATACAATAATAGTTACCAGGCAAGCATACCGATGGCACCCTATGAGGTATTATATTGGAGGTCATGCCGTTCTCCAATTTGTTGGACGGAGGTGGGACAAAGATCCTCTCTGGGTCCGAATTTGGTCAGGGACACCTCTAAGAATGTGGACTTGATACGGAAGCATCTTTTCACGACTCAGAGCCGACAGAAGTGCTATGCCGACAGACGACGGCGACCTCTGGAGTTTGAGGTGGGATATCATGTCTTCTTGAAGGTGATGCTTAGGAGAGGAGTGGTCAGGTTTGGTAAGCGGGGAAAGCTATCACCGAGGTATGTCGGATCCTTTGAGGTACTCGAAAGGGTGGGTGTACTGGCTTACTGGTTGGCGTTACCGCCAAATTTATCAGGTGTCCATACGGTTTTTCATGTCTCTATGATCCGAAAATACACCCCGAATCCGACTCATATGGTGGATTGGGGAGAGCTTGTTGTTGATGCTGATGGGACCTTCAAGGAGGGACCGGTGTGCATCATGGATAGTCGGGAACAAGTTTTACGAGACAAGACCATGCGGCTAGTGAAGGTACTGTGGCAGCACCGAGGAGTAGAGGAGGTGACATGGGAGCGCGAGGACACCATCCGTATCAATTATCCTTTCTTATTCGAGGATGGAGGTACATTCTTATAGTCTTTTAGCATTATTTGACTGTCGCATATGCATGTGACTGTATGTGCATGTGTATGTGAATTTTGGGGACGAAAGTTTTTTAAGGGGGGAAGAATGTGAAACCCGGAAAAATTTGAACTTTTTATTAAAAAAAAAAAAAAGGCAAAATGGTAATTTGTCATTATAATGCGGGTTAAAAATTGGTATTTTTCTAGACCTCGGATGATGAAATGGGCTTCACCGTTGGATTCGTCTTGCGAAATCTAGTTACCTAGACAAAGTTCGTCGAATTATGAGATAGTCGAGTTTTTCACGTTTTTTGAGGTGACGGTTCGGTGACCCCAAAAACGAAATTTTTATAAAAATTTTGAAATTTGGAAAATATTTTAAATAAAGTTCATATAAAATATTTTGAATTTAAACTGGTACGAAATTTAATCGTTTCACAGCGAAAAATGGACCCCGAAAAAAGGAGGACACTTGGCGCGACGAGGGCCAAGTCTTTAAAACTATAAATAGGGGTACAATATCTGAAATATCAGCTTTTTCCTCCCCTATAGCCGGCTGTATTAGAGATTAAGAGAGAAAAGAGAGCAAAGAGGGAAAAACCAAAAATCTTAAGCCTTCTTCTTCGATTTTCCGAAGATCCATCGGTCGGAATCGCTCGAGCCAAGAATTAAAGTTGCTCTACGCGACAAGGGCTATGCGTGGGTACCAAGAACGGAGATTTTCACCAAAGATCAAAAGGCAAGATTTTAGAGAAATCAAAGTCTTTAGCTTTTGGGGCTGTTCTTGGAGATTCTAGTGTTCATAAGAGAGGGGTTTAAGCATGTGGGGTTGTATAGCCTTTGCATGAGGTTGGTGTTTTGGTGGATATGAGAAATGGATGGAATATACATTCTATCTTGAAGTGGTTTTGTTTCTTGTAATATGTGGTTACTTGAAATGGTTTGTAGAAATCACTTAGTATGATTTCTTGAGCTATGTGGTTACTTGGAATGGTTATGTGAATATATGACTTGAGTGCCTTTAAGGTGTTTGATAAAATGCCTTTGTGAAATAAAGTGTGTTAATTGCATGAGATTATGCTATAACATGCTTGGATAATGTGGTAATGTGAAATCATATGCTTATGATATGATTTATGATTGAAATGTACTTGTTGATATATGCATGTTTTGATATATATTGACATTGTGACAAATATGGTATTTATATGCTTAGGATATAATTTACCATGGATGTGTTGGAAATTATTCATATGTCATTCATAGCATATTGAACATTATGTTGTTGTGCAATGGTGCATCACATTGCATATGCACAGAAACATGACATCACATTCATGGGCATGAGTCATGAGTGTTGGTGTGTGTATGCATGGTTAATCAAACACCATTCTTGGTGATTGATGGGTGGACTCGTGAAAGTTGGGTTGAAAATCCGAATGAGTCACATGGTTGCATGAACGAAAAACTTGTGTCGGGTATAGCAAGAAGGAGTAGATTCCCCCCTCGGGTGCAAGACCTGACGACTGGGTTATACACTCCCCTGTGGTGAAATTCTAGAAAAGTGTAGTATGGTGTACGAAACCGGCGGTATAAAATCCAAAATCCATTGCCCAACAAGACACAAGATTTTGATTTACAAAGTACTCATACAATGAGTAACACCCATCAATGATTTGGTTTTATAATAAAACAACTTTTATTTCAAACGATCATTTGGTGGATTTTTTTCCTCAATTGACGGATTCGGTATACCTTGGCATTGCATTGTGTCGTGGGAGTCGGTGATGACTTGGGTTTAAGTGTATGAATGAGTATCATCTCATTTCATGGCATGACATGATTACACTCCACATTTAATGCATATTCTTGTATGGGATGATTGTTAAATGTTGTTTGTTGCTTATACACACCACATATTCACCTAAGGTGGAGAGTAGCCTTTGTAGGGATTATTCTATTGGGCGTTGGCCTATACGGAAAAATATTTCAGGTGGGAGAGATACACCGGTGGATAGCTCCACTTTGGACTCTCATGTTTGAAGAAAGTCGAATGTGGCTTTATTTTGTGTTATTGTAAAACATTTGTGGAAATAATGTTTTGGGCATGTAATCTTTTGCAAATAATTGTAATAGAACTTATATAGACTCTTATTAAACTAACCTTGCATGTGTTGATATAAATATGGATAATTGGACCCGATGTGGCCAATGTTTACTTATAATTGGACCCGGTGTGGTCATTGTTAAATATTGGACCTCGGATGGGTCTTGTTATCATATGATTGCACAGGTTGAGTTTTGGGTAGAGCTTCCCGTACAAAGGAAACTCTGCCCAAATTTTGTCAAAATTATGGTTCCCAGTAAATGGAGCATAATGGCGTGATATCAAATTACTCGGTATCCATGGGTATTCCGCGGGTTAATGGGTAATCAACGGACCCCCGAATTTTGGGGTGTCACAGTTTATGTATGTAAATGAAATAGGTGTTACTCTAATTTAACTAGCATTTATCTTAGTGTGTAGCTATGTAATAAACTAGTTACGTTGTGGGTATTTTATCAAATTAAACCAAGTTACTTAGTACATTTAAGTGGGTGGGCTTGCTATTCTGCGTTGTATTACTTTAACATTATTAAATACTTTCGTGGGTCGAGCTAACATATGTTGAATGCTTGCACAATCTGGGGTGCAACAAGGACACTCACTAACCAGTCATATATTCACTTAGACAATGCATTAGGATTTCATGTTCAGATTATTAATTATTTAAATTATGTAGAATCCTATTGTGTTGGAGTTTGGTTTCACACATGTCACATTTGAATTTGTCAAAGTTGAACAAAATTTGAAAACATGTGAGTGAAATTACACTAAGTGAGAAAACATTGTTCTAGGATGCATGAAATTGAGTTAAATATCTTCAAATATGCTTTGGAGCAATGTATTAAGATGATGAATTTAGGATGGAGCTATTATAATGCTAACCTGTGTAATTTTCATGACCATGAACATTGAGAATTTATTGCTTAATTTGAAATTTCCATTTAATTTTGGTCCAAATTCATCCATGCATGTGTATCTAATTGTATATAGGTTATATATACATCATTTATGCATATTGAGGTTTGAATGAATGAGTAAACTATCATGACCAAATTGATCCACAGAGGACTTAAGCTGACTAGTTATCAGGACTAAAAGGTTTTAGAAACCACTTGAAGCAGTGCTAAAGTGTAACTCTTTCCCTATAGCTCATTGTAGACTTTGCCAAAATTGTGCCACAAAATGAGAATCACAATTCGACATAATAGAGAGTGGAACTCCATGTAATCTAATAATCTCACGAATATAAAACTTGCTCAAGGTCTATAAAGTGTCAGTGGTTTTCATATTTAAGAAATGAGCAAACTTGGTGAGTCTATCTTCAATGACTCATATGGCATTATGACCTCATGAAGTCCTTGGAAACCAGACATAAAATTCATGGTGATGTGATCCCACTTCTTTGGGATAGGTAAGGATTGTAGTAATCCTCAGAGCTTTTGATGCTCCACCTTCACTTGCTGACACGCTGCACATCCTGCTATGACCCTTGCCACATCCTTCTTCATTCTCTTCCACTAATATTGACGCTTTATGTCTCTGTACATCTTTGTGCTACCGGGGTGGATAGCAAACTTAGAGCGATGACACTTTCCAAATACCTCCTCCTTTAAGGATGAATCATCTAGTACATATAGTTTTCCCCATTTCTCAATTCTCCATTCCTCAAAGACCAACCTTCAACTACTTCCATATTTTCCAATTGAACTCAAATCGACTCTAAGTAAGGATCCAAGTATTGCAACTCAACAACCTTACGTTGGAGGGTTGGTTGAGCCACAAGGTAAAATAAGCATTGCAACTCATAGTCTCCAAGTACATCCATCATCTTCCATTTACTTGTCGACAAACCACTAACTTCGCCACGTGAATGTTTACTCAAAGCATCTGCAAATCCCAAGATGATAGCTGAGGATAATGTCATAATCTTCTAGATACTCCATGCAACGTCATTGGTCAACATTAAAATATTTTTTTGTGTGAAGTGCTGACTTTTTATTCTGTCAACCCTAATCTTCGAACATCATCCCGTGATATGTGTATGGCTTATACGGATAGGTGAGTGTCACTCTCCCTCGGAATGATGTGAGAAATGGGGCAAACGGGTGTCCAAAATGGTGTGTGTGTACAAAAGTTCTCTTCAAGCGTAGAGAGACTTTTGAGGGTTGTGTTTTACTTGAAATTAGTATTCCAATGTCATCTCAAAAACGGAAGGGAATTATGTTGAAGGTGATTTTGGTGAAAATACAAAAGTGTAAAATCTTTTGAGTTTGAGTTTTGGTGAGTGAAGATTGGTTATAGAAATGTAATGGAAACTAGTGTTGGCTAATCCGAAGATGTCATTCCAATGGGAATGCCAAGTCAACTCAAGACATTCGTCCAATGGTGCTTGATTGATTCATAGGAGTGAGGGACTAAAATGGACGTGAGGATTCAAGCATACCCTGTGATAAGTCTACAGTGTATCAAGAACTCATAACCACGTCCACACTCAACCTAGTCAAACCAAACGGTCGTACGCTATGAGGAGGAATGGAAAAGGAGTTGATTTAGCATACCAAAGAGGAAGTCTCTCTTGGATTAGCCAACCTAAATCTTAGCTACTCATATTTAATGCAAGAACATAAATGAAGTGAAGAGACATTGTGAAGAAATGAAGATTAGAACTTAAATTAATGCAACAAAAGTTAAACTATGAAGTAATGCATTGAATACCCATTTTAAACGCTTGGAATGAAGAAAACTCAATACAACAATGGTAAAATCCAAAAATGTGTAAATAAACTTGTAATGCACTAGTAATAAATGACATTAAAGGTAATAAATGAAGCTTACACAAATCTTACAGAATATTATAAGTGAAATGGGTGGAAGAAATGCAAAAATCTAAGCTTTGTCTCTCTAAGACTATCTCTTTTTCGTTAAGCTTATCTCTCTACAATGCTCTATAACCTGAATAATGTGAAGTCTCCCCTAGATTTTCATCCATGGAGGTGCTATAGCATATCTGACAGGTCTCCCATCCATAGGAGGTTGAGTTGATGGCTTGGTCAGGATACGATAAGCCTAGCCTACAACTTCTCTGGCTTTCCTCTTCTCTCTCCTCCTCATTAATACTTGAGCCTCCAAAGTCCAAGTTTAGGCAAGGGGAGGCATGTATGCATGCAAGAGATGTCAAGGGACAAGTGGGAGAGTCACATATGGGACCTCAAGTGGTAGACCTCGAGTTGCAAGCTGTCAGGCATTTCTGGGCAAAACCTTTTAGAAGGTCATTGGAAACCTTTCAGAAGGTTTGTGCAGGAATAGTTAAAACAATAGTCCAATTAGCAAGACCTTCAAGAAGGCCGATGTAAACCTTCCGGAAGTTTTTCATTCAATTTGCCTTTTTCTTAGTTTCTTCACCTTCCAATCCTTCCTTTAAGCTATCCCTCATCTTCATTAACTTTAACCACTACGATGGGAGCTTATCTCAAGCCATTTACATCGTTTCACCTACATTCACACAAAACTTCATCAAATGGTAGATTAACTGCATTTCTTTTCCAAGTTCACAACAAAAGCAAGAATAAAAGGGTATAACCACATACAATATATGCAATATTTTGTGCTAATCACACCCCCTAAGTTGAGTTTTGCTAGTCCTTAGCAAACTTCATTTCAAACCATAAGATATAAACTACGACAAAATCCATTCATTGTAACACCCCGCATTTTATTTTATATATGTATATAGATATATAGTAAATAATTGTAGTAAAAAATGTGAATATGTGTAGTGATTTGTGTTTGAATTTGGTAGATTGGAAAAGTAGAGATTTAAAATGTTAGTGAAAATAATAGTTGAAATTTGGTTTTAGTAAGTGAAAATATGAAATTTTAGGTCCTAGAACTTGTATTAAATATTTTTGGTGTATAAATATGTGTTGGAGAGATTTGTGATGGATTTGGTTGGCTTAGGAATGGATTGGAAATGGAAAAAGGATAAAACAGTGCACGTGAACAGTGCACTGGCTGCAACTTCAAGCGCGATTTTGACCTTGCTGTAGTCAATATCTCTCAACACTCAAAACATGAAAGTTGTAGCGTTCTTTCTTAGGATTCCATAGCATCTTGAATCATCTCATTCGGATCTCGGATGAAAGCGTTATGCCCAGATAACGAAGTGATGTCAAAACAGCCCAATTAGCTTGAACAGTGCACTGGCTGCTACTTCAAGCCCGATTTAGACCTTGACGCAGTCAATCTCTCTCAAAAATCAAAACATGAAAGTTTTAGAGATCTTTCTTATCATTCCATATCATCTTGAGTCATCTCAATCGGAGCTCAGATGAGAGAGTTATGCTCAGATAACAAAGCGATGTCAAAACAGTCCAATTAGCTTCGTTTTGCATTTAACGTCTCCATTTACATCCTAAATCAAAATATAAGAATAATGAGTACATTTAAGCTTCAAATAAGTATAAAAGGCTTTAAGAATCACCCTTTATCACATTTTATTTGCAAACAACACAAAATTTCATTAATAGCCGGTTCGGATGGGTAAAATAGAAACTTTAGTGTTTCGGGTGTACGTTGAATTTGGTTTTGAGATAAATCATAAAAATAAATATCTTTAGGTTAAAATAACATTAAAAATGAATCCGGAACATCGAAAAATCTTAGGATAGTAATATGGATCAAATTGGAGGTTCTTAGTGGCAAAACTGTAATTTTGGAGAAAATCAAAACAGGCTGTGAAAAGTGAATTTTGGGGTTGAGGTGTTTTAAACACCATTTTCATCCAAATTGCTCTCATTTCTTTCACTCCACTCCCACCCCACACCTCTTGGAACCCTAGAGAGCATTAGAGAGGAAGAAAGGAAGGGAAAAACAAGAGATTGAAGGGTAGATTTAAGATCAAAGCTCAAGTTCTTCCTACAATTTAAGGTAGGGGTTTTCTCTCATTCACTTACATTGAGGCTAGGGTATTTATATATGTATATTTTGGCTATCAATGGTATATATATATGCTATGGAATCATCATCTCTTAGGTTTTTTGCAAGGATTACATGTTTTCAACAAAGTTAGGTTTAATACCCATGAAATCTCCTTTCTAGTTTTAAAACCCTAATTTTTGGAGAGTGATGTATTTCCTTCCTAAATACTTTCTTTATTATGGATTTCGAAACCTTAGATTACCCGCTTTGTGCTCACTCCCTATCGCTAATACTTTTCAGATTACCCGCTGGAGGAGGAGAACGTAAGGGTCGAGGAGCCCGCTACTTGGAAGACTCCACTGGACGGGAGTGTGGATCCTGAGGTGAATGCATAGAGCGACATCCTTTCCTTTTGTACTAGACTATGACATTCTTTTGGAACATTGTGTAGTCTAGCTTCTTTTGTTTATTCTGCTGCACTTCTTTAATTAATTTTTGAGATGTAATAGCCATGACTTGGGCTTATTCTTTTGGATAATGTTGTCAATATTCGTGGATAAAAATGAAGTCTTGTTTCTTAAGGGATTATATTAGTGCTCTCATGATATGAATGGTTTTAGAATGTAATGCCATCCAGGGTGTGTTTTGGGGTGTTACAAAGTTGGTATCAAAGCTTAGGCTTTAGGTCTTACGTGGAAGCTGTAGGTTATGGAATCACCTCTAGAGCTTCAGGATTAGGGTGAATCAAATCATTGAGTAAAATTTTATACACGTTCTATGACTTAGCTTAACCTAATATTTAGGATGTCATGTACATCCATGAACTAAGTTGTGGATTGATGTGCAGGATGAACGGCAAACAAGGATGGGGATGCAGACGTGGGCATGGCCGTGGAGGTCAAGCGAATCCACCACCACCANGGCTCAAGAGGAACATGCTCGTCATTTCTCTATTGTGCTACAAACATTGGGAGAACATAAGTTATATGCGAAGATGAGCAAGTGTGAGTTTTGGATGAANGAAAAACCAAAAATCTTAAGCCTTCTTCTTCGATTTTCCGAAGATCCATCGGTCGGAATCGCTCGAGCCAAGAATTAAAGTTGCTCTACGCGACAAGGGCTATGCGTGGGTACCAAGAACGGAGATTTTCACCAAAGATCAAAAGGCAAGATTTTAGAGAAATCAAAGTNATGGAGACTGAAGGATGATAGCTCTGCGGGAATTCTTAAGACAACGACCACCCAATTTCCAAGGGAGCTCCAATCCTTTGGANGAAAGTACGGAGTTTCTTGGGGTTTACCGGCTATTATCGTAGGTTTGTGGAAGGGTTCCCCAAGCTTGCGATGCCGATGACTCGCCTTACAAAGAAGGGAGAGAAATTTTTGTGGNGATTTTAGAGAAATCAAAGTCTTTAGCTTTTGGGGCTGTTCTTGGAGATTCTAGTGTTCATAAGAGAGGGGTTTAAGCATGTGGGGTTGTATAGCCTTTGCATGAGGTTGGTGTTTTGGTGGATATGAGAAATGGATGGAATATACATTCTATCTTGAAGTGGTTTTGTTTCTTGTAATATGTGGTNTTTGTGACAGCATGGGAGTTGTCGAGGAGTTGAGAGTTGGTTTGGCGACCTACCTATTTGAGGGANGTGTGTGAACTAGCTTTTTGCACCTTCAAGGAGAAGTTGACGACGACACCTATCCTCATTATTCCGAGCAGTGGGGAAGGGTATGATGCTTACACCGATGCTTCACTACGAGGCTTGGGATGCGTTCTAATGCAAGGAGGGAAGGTAGTGGCTTATGGCTTATGGCTCGAGGCAACTCAAGGTGCATGAGCANCTTTTGTGAAATAAAGTGTGTTAATTGCATGAGATTATGCTATAACATGCTTGTATAATGTGGTAATGTGAAATCATATGCTTATGATATGATTTATGATTGAAAT
Source organism: Ilex paraguariensis (assembly GCA_963454935.2). Lineage (NCBI taxonomy): Eukaryota > Viridiplantae > Streptophyta > Magnoliopsida > Aquifoliales > Aquifoliaceae > Ilex > Ilex paraguariensis. The sequence goes on along the minus strand of CAUOFW020000947.1, from coordinate 727,091 downwards.
GTACNCCTGAATCGGTCAGAGACCGAATGAAGGCGGATTTTCTTGCACTATGACAAGGTAGTATGACCGTGGCTGAGTATGAGAGGAGGTTCGACGAGCTCTCCCGTTATGCTACGGGATTTATATCTATTGAGGCCGACAGGGCCAAGCGCTTTGAGTAGAGTCTGAGGCCGATCATTAGGGAGAAGTTGGTGGCTCTCAGGATCCATGATTTTGGGGACTTGGTTGACAGAGCTGCACTGGTAGAGAGATACATAANCGAATATTGTATTTATATGCTTAGGATATAATTTACCATGGATGTGTTGAAAATTATTCATATGTCATTGATAGCATATTGAACATTATATTGTTGTGCAATGGTGCATCACATTGCATATGCACAGAAACATGACATCACATTCATGGGCATGAGTCATGAGTGTTGGTGTGTGTATGCATGGTTAATCAAACACCATTCTTGGTGATTGATGGGTGGACTCGGGAAAGTTGGGTTGAAAATCCGAATGAGTCACATGGTTGCATGAACGAAAAACTTGTGTCGGGTATAGCAAGAAGGAGTAGATTCCCCCCTCGGGTGCAAGACCTGACGACTGGGTTATACACTCCCCTGTGGTGAAATTCTAGAAAAGTGTAGTATGGTGTACGAAACCGGCGGTATAAAATCCAAAATCCATTGCCCAACAAGACACAAGATTTTGATTTACAAAGTACTCATACAATGAGTAACACCCATCAATGATTTGGTTTTATAATAAAACAACTTTTATTTCAAACGATCATTTGGTGGATTTTTTCNGGGTATAGCAAGAAGGAGTAGATCCAAAATCGGCGGTATAAAATCCAAAATCCATTGCCCAACAAGACACAAGATTTTGATTTACAAAGTACTCATACAATGAGTAACACCCATCAATGATTTGGTTTTATAATAAAACAACTTTTATTTCAAACGATCATTTGGTGGATTTTTTTTCTCAATTGACGGATTCGGTATACCTTGGCATTGCATTGTGTCGTGGGAGTCGGTGATGACTTGGGTTTAAGTGTATGAATGAGTATCATCTCATTTCATGGCATGACATGATTACACTCCACATTTAATGCATATTCTTGTATGGGATGATTGTTAAATGTTGTTTGTTGCTTATACACACCACATATTCACCTAAGGTGGAGAGTAGCCTTTGTAGGGATTATTCTATTGGGCGTTGGCCTATACGGAAAAATATTTCAGGTGGGAGAGATACACCGGTGGATAGCTCCACTTTGGACTCTCATGTTTGAAGAAAGTCGAATGTGGCTTTATTTTGTGTTATTGTAAAACATTTGTGGAAATAATGTTTTGGGCATGTAATCTTTTGCAAATAATTGTAATAGAACTTATATAGACTCTTATTAAACTAACCTTGCATGTGTTGATATAAATATGGATAATTGGACCCGATGTGGCCAATGTTTACTTATAATTGGACCCGGTGTGGTCATTGTTAAATATTGGACCTCGGATGGGTCTTGTTATCATATGATTGCACAGGTTGAGTTTTGGGTAGAGCTTCCCGTACAAAGGAAACTCTGCCCAAATTTTGTCAAAATTATGGTTCCCAGTAAATGGAGCATAATGGCGTGATATCAAATTACTCGGTATCCATGGGTATTCCGCGGGTTAATGGGTAATCAACGGACCCCCGAATTTTGGGGTGTCACAGTTTATGTATGTAAATGAAATAGGTGTTACTCTAATTTAACTAGCATTTATCTTAGTGTGTAGCTATGTAATAAACTAGTTACGTTGTGGGTATTTTATCAAATTAAACCAAGTTACTTAGTACATTTAAGTGGGTGGGCTTGCTATTCTGCGTTGTATTACTTTAACATTATTAAATACTTTCGTGGGTCGAGCTAACATATGTTGAATGCTTGCACAATCTGGGGTGCAACAAGGACACTCACTAACCAGTCATATATTCACTTAGACAATGCATTAGGATTTCATGTTCAGATTATTAATTATTTAAATTATGTAGAATCCTATTGTGTTGGAGTTTGGTTTCACACATGTCACATTTGAATTTGTCAAAGTTGAACAAAATTTGAAAACATGTGAGTGAAATTACACTAAGTGAGAAAACATTGTTCTAGGATGCATGAAATTGAGTTAAATATCTTCAAATATGCTTTGGAGCAATGTATTAAGATGATGAATTTAGGATGGAGCTATTATAATGCTAACCTGTGTAATTTTCATGACCATGAACATTGAGAATTTATTGCTTAATTTGAAATTTCCATTTAATTTTGGTCCAAATTCATCCATGCATGTGTATCTAATTGTATATAGGTTATATATACATCATTTATGCATATTGAGGTTTGAATGAATGAGTAAACTATCATGACCAAATTGATCCACAGAGGACTTAAGCTGACTAGTTATCAGGACTAAAAGGTTTTAGAAACCACTTGAAGCAGTGCTAAAGTGTAACTCTTTCCCTATAGCTCATTGTAGACTTTGCCAAAATTGTGCCACAAAATGAGAATCACAATTCGACATAATAGAGAGTGGAACTCCATGTAATCTAATAATCTCACGAATATAAAACTTGCTCAAGGTCTATAAAGTGTCAGTGGTTTTCATATTTAAGAAATGAGCAAACTTGGTGAGTCTATCTTCAATGACTCATATGGCATTATGACCTCATGAAGTCCTTGGAAACCAGACATAAAATTCATGGTGATGTGATCCCACTTCTTTGGGATAGGTAAGGATTGTAGTAATCCTCAGAGCTTTTGATGCTCCACCTTCACTTGCTGACACGCTGCACATCCTGCTATGACCCTTGCCACATCCTTCTTCATTCTCTTCCACTAATATTGACGCTTTATGTCTCTGTACATCTTTGTGCTACCGGGGTGGATAGCAAACTTAGAGCGATGACACTTTCCAAATACCTCCTCCTTTAAGGATGAATCATCTAGTACATATAGTTTTCCCCATTTCTCAATTCTCCATTCCTCAAAGACCAACCTTCAACTACTTCCATATTTTCCAATTGAACTCAAATCGACTCTAAGTAAGGATCCAAGTATTGCAACTCAACAACCTTACGTTGGAGGGTTGGTTGAGCCACAAGGTAAAATAAGCATTGCAACTCATAGTCTCCAAGTACATCCATCATCTTCCATTTACTTGTCGACAAACCACTAACTTCGCCACGTGAATGTTTACTCAAAGCATCTGCAAATCCCAAGATGATAGCTGAGGATAATGTCATAATCTTCTAGATACTCCATGCAACGTCATTGGTCAACATTAAAATATTTTTTTGTGTGAAGTGCTGACTTTTTATTCTGTCAACCCTAATCTTCGAACATCATCCCGTGATATGTGTATGGCTTATACGGATAGGTGAGTGTCACTCTCCCTCGGAATGATGTGAGAAATGGGGCAAACGGGTGTCCAAAATGGTGTGTGTGTACAAAAGTTCTCTTCAAGCGTAGAGAGACTTTTGAGGGTTGTGTTTTACTTGAAATTAGTATTCCAATGTCATCTCAAAAACGGAAGGGAATTATGTTGAAGGTGATTTTGGTGAAAATACAAAAGTGTAAAATCTTTTGAGTTTGAGTTTTGGTGAGTGAAGATTGGTTATAGAAATGTAATGGAAACTAGTGTTGGCTAATCCGAAGATGTCATTCCAATGGGAATGCCAAGTCAACTCAAGACATTCGTCCAATGGTGCTTGATTGATTCATAGGAGTGAGGGACTAAAATGGACGTGAGGATTCAAGCATACCCTGTGATAAGTCTACAGTGTATCAAGAACTCATAACCACGTCCACACTCAACCTAGTCAAACCAAACGGTCGTACGCTATGAGGAGGAATGGAAAAGGAGTTGATTTAGCATACCAAAGAGGAAGTCTCTCTTGGATTAGCCAACCTAAATCTTAGCTACTCATATTTAATGCAAGAACATAAATGAAGTGAAGAGACATTGTGAAGAAATGAAGATTAGAACTTAAATTAATGCAACAAAAGTTAAACTATGAAGTAATGCATTGAATACCCATTTTAAACGCTTGGAATGAAGAAAACTCAATACAACAATGGTAAAATCCAAAAATGTGTAAATAAACTTGTAATGCACTAGTAATAAATGACATTAAAGGTAATAAATGAAGCTTACACAAATCTTACAGAATATTATAAGTGAAATGGGTGGAAGAAATGCAAAAATCTAAGCTTTGTCTCTCTAAGACTATCTCTTTTTCGTTAAGCTTATCTCTCTACAATGCTCTATAACCTGAATAATGTGAAGTCTCCCCTAGATTTTCATCCATGGAGGTGCTATAGCATATCTGACAGGTCTCCCATCCATAGGAGGTTGAGTTGATGGCTTGGTCAGGATACGATAAGCCTAGCCTACAACTTCTCTGGCTTTCCTCTTCTCTCTCCTCCTCATTAATACTTGAGCCTCCAAAGTCCAAGTTTAGGCAAGGGGAGGCATGTATGCATGCAAGAGATGTCAAGGGACAAGTGGGAGAGTCACATATGGGACCTCAAGTGGTAGACCTCGAGTTGCAAGCTGTCAGGCATTTCTAGGCAAAACCTTTTAGAAGGTCATTGGAAACCTTTCAGAAGGTTTGTGCAGGAATAGTTAAAACAATAGTCCAATTAGCAAGACCTTCAAGAAGGCCGATGTAAACCTTCCGGAAGTTTTTCATCCAATTTGCCTTTTTCTTAGTTTCTTCACCTTCCAATCCTTCCTTTAAGCTATCCCTCATCTTCATTAACTTTAACCACTACGATGGGAGCTTATCTCAAGCCATTTACATCGTTTCACCTACATTCACACAAAACTTCATCAAATGGTAGATTAACTGCATTTCTTTTCCAAGTTCACAACAAAAGCAAGAATAAAAGGGTATAACCACATACAATATATGCAATATTTTGTGCTAATCACACCCCCTAAGTTGAGTTTTGCTAGTCCTTAGCAAACTTCATTTCAAACCATAAGATATAAACTACGACAAAATCCATTCATTGTAACACCCCGCATTTTATTTTATATATGTATATAGATATATAGTAAATAATTGTAGTAAAAAATGTGAATATGTGTAGTGATTTGTGTTTGAATTTGGTAGATTGGAAAAGTAGAGATTTAAAATGTTAGTGAAAATAATAGTTGAAATTTGGTTTTAGTAAGTGAAAATATGAAATTTTAGGTCCTAGAACTTGTATTAAATATTTTTGGTGTATAAATATGTGTTGGAGAGATTTGTGATGGATTTGGTTGGCTTAGGAATGGATTGGAAATGGAAAAAGGATAAAACAGTGCACGTGAACAGTGCACTGGCTGCAACTTCAAGCGCGATTTTGACCTTGCTGTAGTCAATATCTCTCAACACTCAAAACATGAAAGTTGTAGCGTTCTTTCTTAGGATTCCATAGCATCTTGAATCATCTCATTCGGATCTCGGATGAAAGCGTTATGCCCAGATAACGAAGTGATGTCAAAACAGCCCAATTAGCTTGAACAGTGCACTGGCTGCTACTTCAAGCCCGATTTAGAACTTGACGCAGTCAATCTCTCTCAAAAATCAAAACATGAAAGTTTTAGAGATCTTTCTTATCATTCCATATCATCTTGAGTCATCTCAATCGGAGCTCAGATGAGAGAGTTATGCTCAGATAACAAAGCGATGTCAAAACAGTCCAATTAGCTTCGTTTTGCATTTAACGTCTCCATTTACATCCTAAATCAAAATATAAGAATAATGAGTACATTTAAGCTTCAAATAAGTATAAAAGGCTTTAAGAATCACCCTTTATCACATTTTATTTGCAAACAACACAAAATTTCATTAATAGCCGGTTCGGATGGGTAAAATAGAAACTTTAGTGTTTCGGGTGTACGTTGAATTTGGTTTTGAGATAAATCATAAAAATAAATATCTTTAGGTTAAAATAACATTAAAAATGAATCCGGAACATCGAAAAATCTTAGGATAGTAATATGGATCAAATTGGAGGTTCTTAGTGGCAAAACTGTAATTTTGGAGAAAATCAAAACAGGCTGTGAAAAGTGAATTTTGGGGTTGAGGTGTTTTAAACACCATTTTCATCCAAATTGCTCTCATTTCTTTCACTCCACTCCCACCCCACACCTCTTGGAACCCTAGAGAGCATTAGAGAGGAAGAAAGGAAGGGAAAAACAAGAGATTGAAGGGTAGATTTAAGATCAAAGCTCAAGTTCTTCCTACAATTTAAGGTAGGGGTTTTCTCTCATTCACTTACATTGAGGCTAGGGTATTTATATATGTATATTTTGGCTATCAATGGTATATATATATGCTATGGAATCATCATCTCTTAGGTTTTTTGCAAGGATTACATGTTTTCAACAAAGTTAGGTTTAATACCCATGAAATCTCCTTTCTAGTTTTAAAACCCTAATTTTTGGAGAGTGATGTATTTCCTTCCTAAATACTTTCTTTATTATGGATTTCGAAACCTTAGATTACCCGCTTTGTGCTCACTCCCTATCGCTAATACTTTTCAGATTACCCGCTGGAGGAGGAGAACGTAAGGGTCGAGGAGCCCGCTACTTGGAAGACTCCACTGGACGGGAGTGTGGATCCTGAGGTGAATGCATAGAGCGACATCCTTTCCTTTTGTACTAGACTATGACATTCTTTTGGAACATTGTGTAGTCTAGCTTCTTTTGTTTATTCTGCTGCACTTCTTTAATTAATTTTTGAGATGTAATAGCCATGACTTGGGCTTATTCTTTTGGATAATGTTGTCAATATTCGTGGATAAAAATGAAGTCTTGTTTCTTAAGGGATTATATTAGTGCTCTCATGATATGAATGGTTTTAGAATGTAATGCCATCCAGGGTGTGTTTTGGGGTGTTACAAAGTTGGTATCAAAGCTTAGGCTTTAGGTCTTACGTGGAAGCTGTAGGTTATGGAATCACCTCTAGAGCTTCAGGATTAGGGTGAATCAAATCATTGAGTAAAATTTTATACACGTTCTATGACTTAGCTTAACCTAATATTTAGGATGTTATGTACATCCATGAACTAAGTTGTGGATTGATGTGCAGGATGAACGGCAAACAAGGATGGGGATGCAGACGTGGGCATGGCCGTGGAGGTCAAGCGAATCCACCACCACCTCCGGATGCCATACAAGGCATTTACCAATGCTTGAGGGAGCTCACCACTTTTGTACAAAACCAAAATGGTAACAACAACCACAATGGTGGAGCTCATCTTCTCGCTCAAGTACTGGGCAATGGGAATGGAGACTGAAGGATGATAGCTCTGCGGGAATTCTTAAGACAACGACCACCCAATTTCCAAGGGAGCTCCAATCCTTTGGAGGCGGATAGATGGATCCGCTGAGTGAAGAAGATTTGTGACAGCATGGGAGTTGTCGAGGAGTTGAGAGTTGGTTTGGCGACCTACCTATTTGAGGGGGAGGCCGACTATTGGTGGGATGCCATAAAGAGGAGAAGGGACATCGACACACTCACTTGGGAAGAGTTCGATCAACTTTTCCAAGATAAGTACTTCCCCTGAATCGGTCAGAGACCGAATGAAGGCGGATTTTCTTGCACTATGACAAGGTAGTATGACCGTGGCTGAGTATGAGAGGAGGTTCGACGAGCTCTCCCGTTATGCTACGGGATTTATATCTATTGAGGCCGACAGGGCCAAGCGCTTTGAGTAGAGTCTGAGGCCGATCATTAGGGAGAAGTTGGTGGCTCTCAGGATCCATGATTTTGGGGACTTGGTTGACAGAGCTGCACTGGTAGAGAGATACATAAAGGATAGCCAGCGACGATAGGGCTTCTTGAGAGGAGGTCCGATCCGGACGGATGCTAGCACTAGTGGGGCACAGATACTGACACCATATCATCGCCTAGATCAAACAGGTGGACAACAACTTTTGACAGCCCAAGGAGAGGAAGACACTCAGACTAGAGCCGGTATTACCCCATGATCTTGATTTGCATGCAGAGGTGTGGGACATATTCGGATGCATTGCCCAGTTTTTCCACCTCAGGGGCCTATCTAGACCGTCAGATAGGTACTAACAGCCCAACCACTACCACCGAGGCCTGCGCTGCAACAACCGATACAAGCTCAAGCCCTCAGCGACGCCAACTAAGGGCGAGTATTTGCTTTGACTCAGTCGAAGGAGGACATTGCCAATGCCATTGTGGAAGGTATCGTCCTTATTTATAATTCTTGGGCTCGAATATTATTTGACCCCGGTGCAACACACTCATTTGTACGCACAACATATGCACTTGATTTAGGATTGAGTTTAGCGAATCTAGAGCATGTTATGAACATTAGCTTGCCCATGGGAGAACGGTTAGAGACTAGCCGAGTCTACAAGGGTTGCATACTTTGCATCGGGGAGCACAAATTGATTGTGGATTTGATTGCTTTAGAGATAAAGGGGTATGATGTGATTTTCGGGATGAACTTGTTGTCCGCTTTCCAGGCGGTAATGGATTGTTTCTGCAAGTGGATTATATTTCAATTGGCAAGAGGAGTCATTTTTAGTTTTGTGAATAACCGAGATTCTTCTCATCCATTTCCTACTACGGGTAGTAGATTCTTAAAAGCAAAATCGGGAAGTCATTTGAGTTTCTTAGCTAGCTTGATGGGAGATGATAGGGATAAAATCCATACAGATGTTGTGTTAATTGTATCGAAGTTTTTAGATATTTTTCCCAAGGAATTACCTGGATTACCACCACATAGAGAAATTGAGTTCAAGATCGATCTCTATCCGAGAACCGAACCCATATCCATTGCTCCCTACTGGATGACACCTTTGGAGTTGAAGGAGCTAAGGAAGCAGTTGGATCACTTATTGGCGATTGGGTTTATCCATCTAAGCACTTCACCTTGGGGAGCCCTGGTCCTATTTGTGAAGAAAACGGATGAGACTCTACGGTTGTAAGTGAATTACCGGAGGTTGAATCGGGTTCCCGTGAAGAATAAGTATCCGTTGTCAAGAATTGATGACTTCTTTGATCAGTTGAAGGGTTTGAAGTATTACTCCAAGATTGATCTTTGCACGGGGTATCATCAGCTGCGGATTAAGGAGGAGGATATTCCTAAGACTGCTTTTTGTACCTGGTATGGTCATTTCGAGTATACGGTGATGCCGTTCGGATTGACTAATGCCCCCGCAGCCTTCATGGATTTGATGCACAGAGTCTTCTGGCCTTACCTCGATCAATTTTTCATTGTGTTTATTGATGACATATTGATTTACTCATAGGCTCAGGAGGAACATGCTCGTCATTTCTCTATTGTGCTACAAACATTGGGAGAACATAAGTTATATGCGAAGATGAGCAAGTGTGAGTTTTGGATGAAGGAAGTGAAGTTCCTTGGCCATGTTGTGTCCGAGCAAGGAGTAGTAGTTGATCCCGCAAAGATTGAGGCCGTGATGAAATGGGAACCACTGAAGAACGTAACGAAAGTACAGAGTTTCTTGGGGTTTACCGGCTATTATCGTAGGTTTGTGGAAGGGTTCCCCAAGCTTGCGATGCCGATGACTCGCCTTACAAAGAAGGGAGAGAAATTTTTGTGGACTCAAGTGTGTGAACTAGCTTTTTGCACCTTCAAGGAGAAGTTGACGACGACACCTATCCTCATTATTCCGAGCAGTGGGGAAGGGTATGATGCTTACACCGATGCTTCACTACGAGGCTTGGGATGCGTTCTAATGCAAGGAGGGAAGGTAGTGGCTTATGGCTTATGGCTCGAGGCAACTCAAGGTGCACGAGCAGAATTATCCCACACACGACTTGGAGCTGGCTGCGGTGGTGTTTGCTCTTAAGTTGTGGAGATGTTATTTATACGGGGAGAAATTTCAAGTGTTCTCGGACCATAAAAGCCTGAATTATATCTTCACACAGAAAGACTTGAATCTCCGATAGAGAAAGTGAATGGAGTACTTGGAAGATTATGAGTTCACGCTCAACTACCATCCGAGGAAGGCCAATGTAGTTGCCGACNTCCATGATTTTGGGGACTTGGTTGACAGAGCTGCACTGGTAGAGAGATACATAAAGGATAGCCAGCGACGATAGGGCTTCTTGAGAGGAGGTCCGATCCGGACGGATGCTAGCACTAGTGGGGCACAGATACTGACACCATATCATCGCCTAGATCAAACAGGTGGACAACAACTTTTGACAGCCCAAGGAGAGGAAGACACTCAGACTAGAGCCGGTATTACCCCATGATCTTGATTTGCATGCAGAGGTGTGGGACATATTCGGATGCATTGCCCAGTTTTTCCACCTCAGGGGCCTATCTAGACCGTCAGATAGGTACTAACAGCCCAACCACTACCACCGAGGCCTGCGCTGCAGCAACCGATACAAGCTCAAGCCCTCAGCGACGCCAACTAAGGGCGAGTATTTGCTTTGACTCAGTCGAAGGAGGACATTGCCAATGCCATTGTGGAAGGTATCGTCCTTATTTATAATTCTTGGGCTCGAATATTATTTGACCCCGGTGCAACACACTCATTTGTACGCACAACATATGCACTTGATTTAGGATTGAGTTTAGCGAATCTAGAGCATGTTATGAACATTAGCTTGCCCATGGGAGAACGGTTAGAGACTAGCCGAGTCTACAAGGGTTGCATACTTTGCATCGGGGAGCACAAATTGATTGTGGATTTGATTGCTTTAGAGATAAAGGGGTATGATGTGATTTTCGGGATGAACTTGTTGTCCGCTTTCCAGGCGGTAATGGATTGTTTCTGCAAGTGGATTATATTTCAATTGGCAAGAGGAGTCATTTTTAGTTTTGTGAATAACCGAGATTCTTCTCATCCATTTCCTACTACGGGTAGTAGATTCTTAAAAGCAAAATCGGGAAGTCATTTGAGTTTCTTAGCTAGCTTGATGGGAGATGATAGGGATAAAATCCATACAGATGTGGTGTTAATTGTATCGAAGTTTTTAGATATTTTTCCCAAGGAATTACCTGGATTACCACCACATAGAGAAATTGAGTTCAAGATCGATCTCTATCCGAGAACCGAACCCATATCCATTGCTCCCTACTGGATGACACCTTTGGAGTTGAAGGAGCTAAGGAAGCAGTTGGATCACTTATTGGCGATTGGGTTTATCCATCTAAGCACTTCACCTTGGGGAGCCCTGGTCCTATTTGTGAAGAAAACGGATGAGACTCTACGGTTGTAAGTGAATTACCGGAGGTTGAATCGGGTTCCCGTGAAGAATAAGTATCCGTTGTCAAGAATTGATGACTTCTTTGATCAGTTGAAGGGTTTGAAGTATTACTCCAAGATTGATCTTTGCACGGGGTATCATCAGCTGCGGATTAAGGAGGAGGATATTCCTAAGACTGCTTTTTGTACCTGGTATGGTCATTTCGAGTATACGGTGATGCCGTTCGGATTGACTAATGCCCCCGCAGCCTTCATGGATTTGATGCACAGAGTCTTCTGGCCTTACCTCGATCAATTTTTCATTGTGTTTATTGATGACATATTGATTTACTCATAGGCTCAGGAGGAACATGCTCGTCATTTCTCTATTGTGCTACAAACATTGGGAGAACATAAGTTATATNATTAGTATTCCAATGTCATCTCAAAAAAGGAAGGGAATTATGTTGAAGGTGATTTTGGTGAAAATACAAAAGTGTAAAATCTTTTGAGTTTGAGTTTTGGTGAGTGAAGATTGGTTATAGAAATGTAATGGAAACTAGTGTTGGCTAATCCGAAGATGTCATTCCAATGGGAATGCCAAGTCAACTCAAGACATTCGTCCAATGGTGCTTGATTGATTCATAGGAGTGAGGGACTAAAATGGACGTGAGGATTCAAGCATACCCTGTGATAAGTCTACAGTGTATCAAGAACTCATAACCACGTCCACACTCAACCTAGTCAAACCAAACGGTCGTACGCTATGAGGAGGAATGGAAAAGGAGTTGATTTAGCATACCAAAGAGGAAGTCTCTCTTGGATTAGCCAACCTAAATCTTAGCTACTCATATTTAATGCAAGAACATAAATGAAGTGAAGAGACATTGTGAAGAAATGAAGATTAGAACTTAAATTAATGCAACAAAAGTTAAACTATGAAGTAATGCATTGAATACCCATTTTAAACGCTTGGAATGAAGAAAACTCAATACAACAATGGTAAAATCCAAAAATGTGTAAATAAACTTGTAATGCACTAGTAATAAATGACATTAAAGGTAATAAATGAAGCTTACACAAATCTTACAGAATATTATAAGTGAAATGGGTGGAAGAAATGCAAAAATCTAAGCTTTGTCTCTCTAAGACTATCTCTTTTTCGTTAAGCTTATCTCTCTACAATGCTCTATAACCTGAATAATGTGAAGTCTCCCCTAGATTTTCATCCATGGAGGTGCTATAGCATATCTGACAGGTCTCCCATCCATAGGAGGTTGAGTTGATGGCTTGGTCAGGATACGATAAGCCTAGCCTACAACTTCTCTGGCTTTCCTCTTCTCTCTCCTCCTCATTAATACTTGAGCCTCCAAAGTCCAAGTTTAGGCAAGGGGAGGCATGTATGCATGCAAGAGATGTCAAGGGACAAGTGGGAGAGTCACATATGGGACCTCAAGTGGTAGACCTCGAGTTGCAAGCTGTCAGGCATTTCTAGGCAAAACCTTTTAGAAGGTCATTGGAAACCTTTCAGAAGGTTTGTGCAGGAATAGTTAAAACAATAGTCCAATTAGCAAGACCTTCAAGAAGGCCGATGTAAACCTTCCGGAAGTTTTTCATCCAATTTGCCTTTTTCTTAGTTTCTTCACCTTCCAATCCTTCCTTTAAGCTATCCCTCATCTTCATTAACTTTAACCACTACGATGGGAGCTTATCTCAAGCCATTTACATCGTTTCACCTACATTCACACAAAACTTCATCAAATGGTAGATTAACTGCATTTCTTTTCCAAGTTCACAACAAAAGCAAGAATAAAAGGGTATAACCACATACAATATATGCAATATTTTGTGCTAATCACACCCCCTAAGTTGAGTTTTGCTAGTCCTTAGCAAACTTCATTTCAAACCATAAGATATAAACTACGACAAAATCCATTCATTGTAACACCCCGCATTTTATTTTATATATGTATATAGATATATAGTAAATAATTGTAGTAAAAAATGTGAATATGTGTAGTGATTTGTGTTTGAATTTGGTAGATTGGAAAAGTAGAGATTTAAAATGTTAGTGAAAATAATAGTTGAAATTTGGTTTTAGTAAGTGAAAATATGAAATTTTAGGTCCTA
>CAUOFW020000947.1:668175-700411 GCA_963454935.2 Ilex paraguariensis | reverse complement strand
ATTGTGTAGTCTAGCTTCTTTTGTTTATTCTGCTGCACTTCTTTAATTAATTTTTGAGATGTAATAGCCATGACTTGGGCTTATTCTTTTGGATAATGTTGTCAATATTCGTGGATAAAAATGAAGTCTTGTTTCTTAAGGGATTATATTAGTGCTCTCATGATATGAATGGTTTTAGAATGTAATGCCATCCAGGGTGTGTTTTGGGGTGTTACNATAGTGAGGTTACACGGCGTTCTGCTCTCGATTGTGTCGGATCATGACTCTAGGTTTGTGGCGAGATTATAGTAGAGTCAACAACAAGCAATGGGGGGCAGAGTTACACTTCAGTACGGCTTTTCATCCCCAAACGGATGGCCAATCCGAGAGGGTGATACAGATTGTGGAGTATATGTTACGCGCTTGCGCGTTGGACTTCAATGGGAGTTGGAGCGACCACTTACCGTTGGTGGAGTTTGCTTACAACAACAGCTATCAGGAAAGTATTGGGATGACACCGTATGAAGCATTGTATGGAAGACTATGCAGATCACCGACGTGTTGGTTAGAAGCCGACGAAAGTAGTTTGTTTGGACCGGACATTGTTCGAGAAACTACAGAGAAGATTCACCTCATCCGAGAGATGCTACGGACAGCACAAAGCAGACAGAAGATCTATACGGACCATAGACAAAGACCCTTAGAATTCAAGGTGGGAGACTACGTATTTCTCAAGGTGTCACCCAAGAAGGGCGTGTTTCGATTCGGCAAGAAGGGGAAGTTAGCACCAAGATATACTGGACTGTTTGAGGTAATCAAAGCGGTAGGCAAGTTGGCATATTAACTTCGACTACCAGCCCAGGTATCCAAAGTACATGATGTGTTCCACGTGTCCATGTTGAGAAGGTGTCACTTGGATGCAACTCCAATCGTGAACATGGAGGAGATTGAAATTCAAGATGGAGCAACCTACGAAGAACAATCGGAAGAAATTCTTGACTCCCAAGAAAAAGTTCTTCGCAACAAAGTTATCAGATTGGTGAAGGTTTTGTGGCAACACCATGGAGTAGAGGAAGATACATGGGAAGCGGAGCAAGAAATGCGGGAGAAGTATCCATATTTATTTGCTACTTGAGGTAAGTTTTGAGGACAAAACTTTCTTTAAAGGGGGTGGATTGTAACACCCCACATTTTCTTTTATATATGTATATAGATATATATTAAATAATTGTGGTAAAAAATGTGGATATGTGTAGTGATGTGTGTTTGAATTTGGTAGATTGGAAAAGTAGAGATTTAAAATATTAGTGGAAGTAATAGTTGAAATTTGGTTTTAATAAGTGAAAATATAAAATTTTAGGTCCTAGAACTTGTATTAAATAGGTTTGGTGTAGAAATATGTGTTGGAGAGGTTTGGGATGGATTTGATTGCCTTAGGAATGGATTGGAAATGGAAAAGGGATGAAACAGGACGTGAACAGTGGACATGAACAGTGCACTGGCTACAACTTCAAGCGTGATTTCAACCTTGCTTCAGTCAATATCTCTCAAAACTCAAAACCTGAAAGTTGTATAGATCTTTCTTATAATTCCATATCATCTTGAATCATCTCAATCGGAGCTCGGATGAGAGAGTTATGCCCAGAAAACGAAGTGATGTCAAAACAGCCCAATTAGCTTGAACAGTGCATTGGCTGCAACTTGAAGCCCGATTTAGACCATGATACAGTCAATATCTCTCAAAAATTAAAACATTAAAGTTTTAGAGCTCTTTCTTATAATTTCATAGCATCTTTAATCATCTCAATCGGAGCTCGGATGAGAGAGTTATACCCAGATAACGAAGCGATGTCAAAACAGTCCAATTAGCTTCGTTTTGCATTTAACGTCTCCATTTGCATCCTAAATCTAAATATAAGAATAATGAGTACATTTACGCTTCAAATAAGTATAAAAGGCTTTAATAAGCACCCTTTATCACATTTTATTTGCAAACAACGCAAAACTTCATTAATAGCCAGTTCGGATGGGTAAAATAGAAACTTTAGTGTTTCGGGTGTACGTTGACTTTGGTTTTGAGATAAATCAGAAAAATAAATGTTTTTAGGTTAATATAAAATTAAAAATGAATCCAAAACGTCAAAAAACCTTAGAGTAGTTATATGGATCAAATTGGAGATTCTTAGTGGCAAAATCATAATTTTGGAGAAAATCAAAACATGCTGTGAATAGTGAATTTCAGGGCTGAGGTGTTTTAAACTCCATTTTCATCCCAATTGTCCTCATTTCTTTCACTCCACTCTCACCCCACACCTCTTGGAACCATAAAGAGCATTAGAGAGGAAGAAAGGAAGGGAAAAACAAGAGATTTAAGGGTAGATTCAAGATCAAAGCTCTAATTCTTCCTACAAACTAAGAATTCAAGGTAAGGGTTTTCTCTCATTCACTTACATTGAGGTTAGGGTATTTATATATGTATGGTTTGGCTATCAATGGTATATNCATCTAAGCACTTCACCTTGGGGAGCCCTGGTCCTATTTGTGAAGAAAACGGATGAGACTCTACGGTTGTAAGTGAATTACCGGAGGTTGAATCGGGTTCCCGTGAAGAATAAGTATCCGTTGTCAAGAATTGATGACTTCTTTGATCAGTTGAAGGGTTTGAAGTATTACTCCAAGATTGATCTTTGCACGGGGTANTCTTTGGCTTTTTGCAAGGAATACATATTTTGAACAAAGTAGGGTTTAATACCCACAAAATCTCTTTGCTAGTTTTAAAATTCTAATTTTTGGAGAGTGATGTATTTTCTTCCTAAATGCTTTCTTTATTATGGATTTCAAAACCTTAGTGCTTTGTGTTAGGTAGAAAAATGTTGTTATTGTGATCTCATGTATTTTCTTAGTTGGTTGTAGAATTGTCATATGATATATTTTGGGGATTTTGGATAGATGCTTGTAAATTGAGATAAATGTTAGAATTGTATGTTTGGTTGGGTTGTTTGTGATACACATGAGTGAGAGGTTCCTTGTAAGGATGCTCACCCCTTCCCAAGAGGTTCCCGGTAAGGATGCTTGGAAAACAAGATAGTGATTGGTGAGAGGTTCCATGTAAGGATGCTCATCCATTCTCAAAAGGTTTCCGGTAAGGATGCTTGAGAATTAAAGGTGACCTAAAGCGGGGTGGAGGTTACCACAAAGTGTGCCACCTACCAAAAGAATTGTTAAGAATTGGTTATGACAATTAATTATTATTATTTGTATGTGGTGCTCGTTTATTCATTTAAGTAATGTTTTTAAATAAACTTGAGATCTTTTTTAAATGTCACTGCATTATTTCAAATTATGTATTTATGTTATGTTAAAATTGAGATCGACCATTTTAAATACTTTTCTAAACCTTGTATGGGTTTGGAAAAAATTTTCTACAGAGCTTCATGCACACCCCCTATCGCTAACATTTTTCAGATTACCCGCTTGAGGAAGAGAACGTAAGGGTTGAGGAGCCCACTACTTGGGAGACTCCACTGGAGGGGAGTGTGGATCTCGAGGTGGACGCATAAAGCGACCTCCTTTCCTTTTGTACTAAACTAGAACATTCTTTCCTTAGAGGACATGATNCATGCACACCCCCTATCGCTAACATTTTTCAGATTACCCGCTTGAGGAAGAGAACGTAAGGGTTGAGGAGCCCGCTACTTGGGAGACTCCACTGGAGGGGAGTGTGGATCTCGAGGTGGACGCATAAAGCGACCTCCTTTCCTTTTGTACTAAACTAGAACATTCTTTCCTTAGAGGACATGATACGGGCATGCGTCCTAGATCTCAAGGGTAGCTGGGAAGATCACTTACCCTTGGTGGAGTTCGCATACAATAACAATTACCAGGCGAGCATACAGATGACACCCTATGAGGCGCTATATGGGAGGCCATGTCGTTCTCCGGTTTGTTGGACGGAGGTAGGAGAGAGGTCTTCTATGGGTCCGAAATTGGTTAGAGACACGTCGGAGAAGGTGGACTTGATTCGGAAGCGTCTTCTCACGGCTCAAAGCCGGCAAAAGAGCTATGCTGATAGACGGTGGCGACCTCTAGAGTTTGAGGTGGGAGATCATGTCTTCTTGAAGGTTATGCCTAAGAGAGGAGAGGTCCAGTTTGGTAAGTGGCGGAAGTTATCGCCGAGATACATCGGGCCCTTCAAGGTACTTAAGAGAGTGGGTACAGTTGCTTACCGATTGACGTTACCACCAAATCTATCGGGTGTTCATGCACTATTCCATGTCTCTATGTTCCGGAAGTATACTCCAGATCCGACACATGTGGTGGATTGGGTTGAGTTGACTATTGATGCGAATGAGACCTTCGAGGAGGGACCGGTGGGCATCATAGATAGCCGGGAACAGGTTCTGCGAGGCAAGACCGTGCGGCTAGTGAAGGTGATGTGGTAGCATCGAGGAGTAGAACAGACGACTTGGGAGTGCAAGGACGTTATCCGTACCAATTACCCTTTCTTGTTTGAGGATGGAGGTACATTGTTATGGTCATTTAACATTAATTGACTGTTGCATATGCATGTGATTGTATGTGCATGTGTATGTGAATTTCGGGGACGAAATTCTTTTAAGGGGGGAAGAATGTAAAACCCGGGAAANGTCCCGGCGACTTGGTTATACACTCCCCTGTGGTGAAATTTCGGAAAGGTGTAGTATGGTATACGGAACCGGCGGTATAAAATCCAAAATCCGTTGCCCAACAAGACACAAGATTTTGATTTATAAGAAAATACTCATTTAATGAGTACCATCCAATAATGATCTGATTTATAAAACGCATGATTTTTTATTCAAAGCGATCATTGGATGTATTTCCGTCGAAGACGGGTCATTACACATTGGCATTGCATTNCGCATGAGTTTTTATTGAAAGCGATTATTGGATGTATTTCCATCAAAGACGGGTCATTACACATTGACATTGCATTGTGTTGTGGAAGTCAGGGAGGACTTGGGTTTAAGTGCATGAGTGAGTATCATCTTATTTCATGCCATGACATGGTTGCATTTCAACATTGAATACATATTCTTGTATGAATGGTTGTTAAATGTTAAATGTTGCTTATACACATTGCATATGCATTTAAGGTGGGGAGTAGCCCTAGTAGGAGTTTTTCTCTACTNAGAACTCTACTCAAAACACAACCTGTGCATTATATAATAACAAGACCCATCCGAGGTCCTATATTCAACAATTACCACACCGGGTCCATTTATAAGTAAACATTGGCTACGCTGGGTCCAATTATCTATATTCATACAAACATGCAAGATTATATTAAAACAATCGATANTGAATTTTTTCTAAAAAAAAAGGGCAAAATGGTAATTTTCCATCCAAATCTGTATTTAAAATACATATTTTTATAGAGCTCGGATGGGACAGTGGACCTCACCGTTGGATTCGCATCGCGAAACCTAGCTACCTTGTCAATTTTTGTCGAATTTTGAGATAGTCTTTTTTTGCGTTTTTCGAGGCGAGGAGCGTCCGGTGACCACCAAAAATGAAATTTTAATAAAAATTTTTAAATTTGAAAAATATTTTAAATAAAGTTCATATAAAATATTTTAAGCTTAAACCGGTACAAAATAAATCGTTTCGGGGTAAAAACAGNCGCGGTGTGGCTAATGTTTATTTATAAATAGACCCGGTGTGGTCATTGTTGAATATAGGACCTCGGATGGGTCTTGTNGGTAAAAACAGACCCGAATTAGTGAGGGACACGTGGCGCGACTCGGGCCAAGTATTGGAAAGTATAAATAGGGGCTAAATCAGATATTTTGCTGAAGGATCTCTGCATTTCAGCTGGTTCCAACGTGTGAGAGCAAGAGGGAGAGAAAAANAGTTCTCCTTACAAAGGAGACTCTGCCAAAATTTTTAATAAAGGATGGACCCCGGTAAATGGGGCATAACGTTGAGATATCGAGTTACTCGGTATCCACGGGCATTCCGCGGGTTGATGAGTAATCAACGGACCCCCGNCTCGGACCAAGAGCCAAAGTTCATCTCCTCGACGAGAGCAACGCGTACGTACCAAAAAGAGTGGATTTCACCGAAGATCCATGAGGAGACTTTGGGGAATATCAAAGCTTTGAGGTTGATTTGGTGTTATAGAAGTTCTTACACTTCTATTGATGTAGGGTTCCCTCCTACCTTAGTTTTATTCTTACCTTAAGTGGGCTTTTAGTGGCTNAGTAATCAATGGACCCCCGGATTTTGGGGTGTCACATGGGCTTATTCTTTTGGATAATATTGTAAATATTCGTGGATGACAATTGAAGTCTTGTTTCTTAAGGGATTATATTAGTGCTCTCATGATATGAATGGTTTTAGAATGTAATGTCGTCCAGGGTGTGCTTTGGGGTGTTACATTCATATAAATAAATATTCAAACAATCAAAATATAAAAATCTTAATGCAATTNGCTGTCCAAAAGAACTGTTTTGGTGCTGAAATTGGGGCTATTTTGTGCACTAATTAAGGGTTATTTTGTGCACAAATTAGGGACTGTTAAGGGGCTGAATTTGGACTGTTAAAGGGCTGCATTATGGACTGTTTTTAGGCCATATTATGGACTGAAATTGTGACTATTTTTTGGACTATTTTTGCGGAATGTTTTTAGGCTATTTTGTGGGCTATATATGGGCTGTTATATGGTGGTTTGTATGGGCTGTTTTGTGGTTTAGATAAGAGCCGTTACGTGGGCTATTACATGGGTCATTATGTGTTATATTATGCCTTAATGATTAGGTGTGTTATTAGCCTAAAAGTGGTGATATCACTTGCGTATAATTATGAAAGTGAAATTATGGACTTATGACATGATTTATGATTGGAAATGCAATTGTTGGTATATGCATGTTATGATAATTGAATTTGTGACAAATATGGTATCTATATGCTTAAAACATAACTTATCATGATATGTTGAGATTGTTCATATGTCATTCATAGCATATTGAACATTGTATCATTGTGCATAGAGACATCACATTCATGGGCATAAGTCATAAGTGTGGGTGTGTGAGATGCATGGTTGATCAAACACCTTGTTTGGTGGTTGGTATGTGGGTTCGGGAAAAAATGGATCGAAGATCCCCTTTGAGTCGCATGGTTGCATGGAAGAAAACTTGTGTCGGATATAGCAAGTAGGGCTAGACTCTCCCTCGGGTGCAAGTCCCGGCGACTTGGTTATACACTCCCCTGTGGTGAAATTTCGGAAAGGTGTAGTATGGTATACGGAACCGGCGGTATAAAATCCAAAATCCGTTGCCCAACAAGACACAAGATTTTGATTTATAAGAAAATACTCATTTAATGAGTACCATCTAACAATGATCTAATTTATAAAATGCATGATTTTTTATTCAAAGCGATCATTGGATGTATTTCCGTCAAAGACGGGTCATTACACATTGGCATTGCATTGTGTTGTGGAAGTCAGTGAGGACTTGGGTTTAAGTGCATGAGTGAGTATCATCTTATTTCATGGCATGACATGGTTGCATTTCAACATTGAATACATATTCTTGTATGAATGGTTGTTAAATGTTAAATGTTGCTTATACACATTGCATATGCATTTAAGGTGGGGAGTAGCCCTAGTAGGAGTTTTTCTCTACTGGGCGTTGGCTCACCCTATACGGGAAACATTTCAGGTACGGGTCATACGCCGAGGGACGGCACTTACTCGGGCACTTAAGGAGAAAGAAAAGCCGACTTGTGGCTTTCAATCCATTTCTTTTGTAAAATTAGACTTGTAATTAAATTTTGGCATGTAATGTGTAAAGGAATTGTGATAGAATCTATATCGACTATTTTAATATAATCTTGCATGTTTGTAAGAATATGGATAATTGGACGCGGTGTGGCTAATGTTTATTTATAAATAGACCCGGTGTGGTCATTGTTGAATATAGGACCTCGGATGGGTCTTGTTATTATATAATGGACAGGTTGTGTTTTGAGTAGAGTTCTCCTTACAAAGGAGACTCTGCCAAAATTTTTAATAAAGGATGGACCCCGGTAAATGGGGCATAACGTTGAGATATCGAGTTACTCGGTATCCACGGGCATTCCGTGGGTTGATGAGTAATCAATGGACCCCCGGATTTTGGGGTGTCACATGGGCTTATTCTTTTGGATAATATTGTAAATATTCGTGGATGACAATTGAAGTCTTGTTTCTTAAGGGATTATATTAGTGCTCTCATGATATGAATGGTTTTAGAATGTAATGTCGTCCAGGGTGTGCTTTGGGGTGTTACATTCATATAAATAAATATTCAAACAATCAAAATATAAAAATCTTAATGCAATTAAAGAAATGGACTTGGGCCACGATAAAATGAAGCAACTATGGTAATTTTCATTAGTCATTCACAAAAGTTCAATACAATGGGTTAGAGTTTCAAAACAAAACGGCCCAAAATCCTAGAGGTACTTCTACTGGGTCGACAAAACTAACTCTAACTATGCAACCTAAAATCAAAAGAAACTAAATACAAGAGGCATCCTAATCATAGCCATCACAAGCATCCTCCTCCTCAGCCTCACTCTCAGACTCACTCCACTCATCCTTAGTCTCATCGTCGTCGTCGGACTCCCCCACCTTAACATCCATAGGGGTATGGGAGCGAAAGTTGATGGTCCAGCTAGAGGCAGCGGAGGTCCACCGGGGATAGGCTCTCCCAGGAATGTATGCTGAAATAGCCACGTCACCATCATCGACAACCCGTATTTAGTCGACTCCAGGTCACCATCCTTTGTGACATGGTGCGGGCTGGGGTAGAAGTAGGAGGTGCTGAGGAGGATAGTCCTGCTACAGGTGGCTCTATTCCTGATGATCTAGGCCTCTCTCCCCCTATCTTGACTACCTGCTTGCTACTACTCGACTTTTCGATGGCACCAGTCTCTGGTGGTAGCAGCGTATCATGTGCATAGGACTTCACCTTGTAGTGGTCACACATATGTGTGACTAGATTCCCGAAGGGGAGATTCGCCTTCGACTTTGCAACCTTGGCAAACTCCCTCATCTCCTCCCATATCAACAACACCACATCGATCGCCTTCTCCATTATGAACGCATGGAGGAGGGCTAGCTTCTCGATATTTGGTCTTTTCTCAGACCCATTGGGCATCAAGTTTTAGTGAAGCACCTTGTTCATCACCCCATAGGAGTGCTTGAGGACCCCCACCAAAGTCGTCCCCTTAAAAGTGGTTGGGTCCTCGTAAGTGAGCCACACGTAATCGGCAAGAGTCCTACCCCCTTCAACATTACGTTGGTAGACCGGGGTAGAAGGGGGAGGCCTCTCATACGCCATTACCGTGGCAATAAACTCAAGGGTGACCTCAAAAGTCTTCCCCCGCACATTGGTCCTTAGCCTACTACCCTCCTCGCCAAACACTGACAATTTCTTGTAAAACTCTCTACGTAACCCCCAATTATAGAAATTCACCTCCTCAAACCAAATACCTAATTCATGTCCTTCAATCACCCTCATTACCTCATCATTTGGCCCAAGAGAGATCTTGTCCACATACCTCTCACACATGACATGCTTTTCATATATCCTTTGTCTACGTTCGTTATGTCTCGCTTTAGTTCTTCTCTCCTCCTTGTCTTGGCTACTTGGGCCTTCCCCACTCCTTTTGCGGGAGCTGGTGCCCATGGGTGGTGGGGGGTCTGGACCCATTCTCTTGGTGCTGGCCATGAGGGACAACAGTGCCCCAACACCAATGATAGTCAAGATCCACATCACAACCCATCCAATGGGCTCAAACGTGTCAAGAGATGCATTTCCCAAATGAGTCATGGTAAAGGAATTTAGAGATTTGAAGAAAATCATAAAGAACTTGAGAATTTGGGGGAACTTTGGAGACCTAGGGTTTTTGGAGAACACCCACAATTTTTAGCTGCAGTGCACTCAAAATCAACCCTAATCAAGAAGGAATTAGGAAGTAAGGGCTTTGGTGAAGTGTTTTGAAAGTTTGAAAGAGAGTAGATGGAGAGATAAGGGTTTTGGAGCTTGAGAATTGAGGGAAATGTGAAAGGTTTTTTGGAAAATTTGAACTTAGACCCTCTTTTTTAGCATTCTGGGCAAGATCTTCCGAAAGGTCAATGAGAACCTTCCGGAAGGTTTTGCACACTGCTGAGGCAAAAATGTCCAGTAGGCAAGACCTTCCGAAAGGTCGATGACAACCTTCCTGAAGGTTTTGCTTTTGCTGCAAAACTATTCATTTGCTCCAAAACTCACATCCAACCCAACTCTTTTCAACTCCAAAACATTTCAACACCCTATCTATGACATCTAACCTACTAGAAACTTGAACCACACATATGAACCACAATTGATTGATCATGCCCAAATTCATTTCCAAAATTGCAACATGATTTAAAATTTTGATGTTTTCAAAATATAGGACAAGGATTCCTAATTTTAACTACCCAAAATGACTACCCAAATTGCAAAACATATATTCAATTAACAAGGGCATTCCTAAATCTTATCAAATGAAAGGAATGTTAGGGCATTAGATAGCAAGACCAACTTCTCATTTTCTTTAAAAGTATGCATCCCCCCATGCTTCTCTAAATCATTTAGGACTTTCACAGGTTGTAATGAGCCCTTTGGGTGATATCTGGGTAAATGAACAAAGGATAGAGGACAACAAAGAGGGTTGTTCTGAGTAAATGACTTTTATTTCAAAAACATCTCCCTTTTATGGGATTTTCAGTCTGCAACATCACTTCACTCTTTGTTTCTTTTTCTTCTCTTTTCCTTAACATTTTCCTTTTTCNTAAGTAAATGACTTTTATTTCAAAAACATCTCCCTTTTATGGGATTTTCAGTCTGCACCATCACTTCACTCTTTGTTTCTTTTTCTTCTCTTTTCCTTAACATTTTCCTTTTTCCTTTTTTCGTTGATCATTCTTTAATCTTTCATTCTTTTGCTCTCCCTCTTCTTGGATTCAGAATTCTTTTTCATTCAACATATGAGCTCCACATTCATTATTCCTTTTGTTGAGTTTTCACACCATATTTCCTTTTTTCTTTGATGATCACTCATTTTCAGCTCTAGGAACAACCAAGATAAGGTAGATTTTTATCATTTTGCATTGGTCTGGTCAAATGTGTGGTATGGAAATGAGTTTACAATTAAGGCTCAATCACGACACTAGGGATAAACTTTCACAAGAAAAGGGCTAAGGCTCAAGGTAAATCAAAGATTGCCTAAGATCATTTCTAGATGGGCATGGGGGAGCACATTGCATTTCAAGACAAAGTCAATCCACTACCCAAATGCGCCTAACCAAAACAAACATAATGAGTTTATTGAACAAATTTGGAATTTGAAAAATTGTTCCTTGAGTAAATGTAAATTTCCTCCAACAATGATTGGCACTAAAGCTCTCATGGGTCCTTATTCATCTCCACTATTCATGTCAAGCACTAAATGTGAACTCAATCCGTAAGTTGTCAAAAATACAAATTAAATGTGAAGTTAAGGTTGAGTTCAAAAGCAAACACATATGTGATATTCATGCATAGGATGAACTTCTATAATGTGCTCATGTATTCAAGGTTCAATGCAATGATCAACTTATCAACAAACCCATAACACTCTAAATAGGGGAATACGGATAAAAATTCAGATATTTTTCACAAAAATTGTGTGATATGTGAAAGGTGAATTTCACCACAACAATTGGTATTCTCAACAAAAATATTCCACAAACATTGGTGTATCACATAAATGGTGCACCTCACCCACCAACTTGATTCATGCATTATCCTCAATGCAACAAAGAGATATGATATGCAATGAAATACTATAAAAAGATGAGTAGGTTTAGAGAACACCTCGCACTTGAGCTTTTTGACAAAAAACACCAATATCTGCAAGTAAGAAAAACAACACTATACACAAAGATAAATTACGTAAACATAACAAATAAAGTAAGTAAAATCAATTGTACACTAAAAACCATATGAACAGTTATTATTCCAACAAGTTCGGGTAAACCGGACCCACCAATTCTTCCCCCACCCCTTAACCTTCAAAACCCTTGAAGAATGGCTTAAGTCTTTGGCCATTGACCTTGAATGTCTTGCCATCATCGGAGTTCATGACTTTTACAGCTCCATTGGAGTAGGCCACCTTGACAAGATAGGGGTCATCCGAATGGGATTGGAGTTTTCCTTGAAAGATCGAGAGACAAGAATTGTATAAGAGTAGTTTTTGTCCGGGCTCAAATGATTTCCTTACAATAGATTTATCATGAAAGATCTTAGCCCTCTCTTTTGAAATTTTTGATCTCTCATACTCATCTCTTCGAATCTGTTCCAATTCATTCATTTCAAGATTCCTATTCTCTCTGGCCATTCTCATGTTGAAGTTCAATGTCTTTATAGCCTAATAGACTTTGTGCTCCATCTCAATCAGCAAATGGCAAGCCTTGCCATAGACTAGCCTATAGGGTGACATGCCTAGAATGGTCTTATAGGCGGTGCGGTAAGCTAATAAGGCATCGGTCAGTCCAAATGACCAATCTTTCCTTTTAGGGTTCACTATTTTCTCTAGGATGTTCTTGATTTCCCTATTGGCCAACTTGGCTTGACCATTGGTCTGTGGGTGATATGCTGTGGATACCTTGTGTGTGACACCATACTTATGCATCAAAGATGCGAATGGCTTATTGTCGAGATGCGACCCACCATTACTTATCATTGCACGAGGCATCTCAAACCTTGAAAAAATGTTTCCCTTGAGAAACTTAACCACGACCCGGTGGTCATTGGTCTTGGTTAGGATAGCCTCCACCCACTTGGACACGTAGTCCACTACTAGCAAAATGTACAGATAGCCAAACAACATGGGGAAGGGACACATGAAGTCGATGCCCCAACAATCAAATATCTCAATGACAAGTACAGGGGAGATGGACATCATGTTACTTCGGGTCACACTACCCAATCTTTGGCACCTATCACATTCCTTACAAAATGAAACATAGTCTCTGTTTAATGAGGGCCAATAAAAACCTAACTGTAGAATCTTTTTCAAAGTCTTCTTGGAAGAGAACTGGCTACCACACGCTTCCAAGTGGTAAAATGCATGGACATCCGGTTGTTCATTTTTTGGTACACATCTCCTCATGACTTGGTCAGGACAGTACTTGAATAGGTACGGGTTATCGAAGTAAAAGTACTTCACATACGCCATAAACCTTCGTCTATCCTCTGGGCTCTAGTGCGATGATATTTGTCATGTAGCAATATAATTACATATGTTAACATACCAGGGACAAATAGAATGAATAGAAATTAAATGCTCATTAGGGAAAAAGTCAGGGATAGGAATGTGTTCATCGGCCTCTTGCACCACAAGTCGAGATAAATAGTTCGTCACCACGTTCTTAACTCCCTTTTTGTCTTTCTTCATCAAGTTGAATTCTTGTAGGAAGCGAATCCACCTAATGAGTATCAGTTTTGCATCCTACTTAGACAACAGATACTTTAAAGCAGAGTGATCAGTATAGACTACTATAGGTGAACCAATGATGTAAGGCTAAAATTTATCCAATGCAAATACTACCACTAGCAACTCCTTTTCTGTAGTGGCATAATTCATTTGTTCCTCGTTAAGGGTTTTGCTAGTATAGTAGCTTACATAAGGTCTCTTATCTTCCCTTTGACCTAGCACTGCGCTGACCACGTAATCACTCATGTCGCACATGAGCTCAAATTGTAAATCCCACTTGGGTAGTCACAGAATTGGAGGTGTAGTAAGCATGCTTTTGAGTTTGTTAAACGATGCCTCACAATTGTCCGACCACACAAATGGGACATCCTTGGAAAGTAAGTTGGTCAAAGGTCGAGCCAATGCACTAAAGTCCTTCATAAAATGACAATAAAAACTAGCATGGCCAAGAAATGACCTGATATCGTTGACGACCAACGGTGTGGAGAGGTTGGAAATTGCCTTAACCTTTGATTTGTCAACTTCAACCCCCTTTGCTGAAACAATGTGCCCGAGCACAATTCCTTGTGTCACCATGAAGTGGCACTTCTCCCAGTTGAGGACCAAGTTCTTATCCTCGCATCTTTCAAGAACTTTCTCTAAGTTCTTCAAACATCCATCAAATGAATCTCCGAACACTGAGAAGTCATCCATAAAAACTTTCACGATCTTCTCCACCATATCACTGAAGATCCCCAGAATGCATCTTTGAAAACTTCCTGGGGTATTACACAACCCAAATGACATATGTTGGTAGGCAAAGGTATCGTAGGGGCAAGTGAAGGTGGTCTTTTCTTGATCCTCCAATGTGATCTCAATCTAATTGCACCTAGATTAGCCATCCAAGAAGCATTAAAATAGATGCCCAGCTACTCTCTCCAACACTTGGTCGAGGAATGGCAATGGAAAATGGTTTTTTCCCGTGTACAAGTTGAGCTTTTAGTAATCAATACATGGCTTGATCTTAAATGTATACACCCAAGTGCAGGCGGTCAAGCTGTAGTAATAATTTGGTTAAGTCCGAAGTCAAATCCACAAGGAACTAAGATTAGTGTTTTGAAGTAGTAATGATAGAGACCAAGTAACTGAAAACCTTGAGAGTTTGAAGTTATGGGATTTCCTAAATAGAATATAAGATTCTTTCCAAGAGTTTTCTAGATAAAATATAAGATAAAGTCAAATGTGAAACAGTCACCCTTTAGCTCAAGGATCAAAATATTTAAGTAATCACCTAGTTTATTATACTTATGTTTTATAACTGAATTAACTCCCGTGTCAATAGCAAGTTAATCGGAAGATAAATATGAACTTTCAAAATTAAGCACATGATTTCGATGCCTTTCTAGAAGTTTACAAGAATTGTCTATGCCGAGACTCAACCCGTTTACAAACAAGCAAGTGCTTCTACAAGGCATCCAACCATGGCATTAATGTTCCATTATTTAGATAAAGCACAATAAGATGAAGATTGAAATGTTGTCATGAAGATCTAGCCGGGGTACTTGCCTTGAACCAACGAGTCTTTCTATGCAACAGTCATCCGTGACATAGAAAGATCTCACGGTTATAAAAAAAATACCTTAGCTTTGCTAGATACATCAATCATTCAATGAACAAGTGAAATATAAAGCATTAAAGTATAAAAAAAATGCACAAATATAACTTTTGGATAATTCATACATATTCATCATCTCTCACTAAAAAGTGAATGAGGAACTACTCACTCTTTATAGCTTTGGTAAAGCTAGAAAAGTGAGTGATATGCATCCCTCAAGTAGAGGAGTTACAATATGAAAGCAAAATAAACAAAGAGCCGATATTCAACGAAGAATGAGTGAATCATGTCCCACCCTTCACGGCTTTGGTAAAGCTCTAGAAAAGTGGAAGAGTTTCACCCCTCTATGAAAGAAGGAAGCTGAAGCAATGGAAGTGAAAGACATGAACAATAGAAGTAGAAGAAAGCTAGTCACATTTGGAGGGTGGCTTCCTTAACCATGAAATGGAGGGTTGCTTCCTCAACCAACGTATGAACTACCTCCCTTGATACACACAAATATAGCATACATCTAACTACATGAGTGGGAGTCCAAGCCTCCATCCAGCTCTTGACTAGTTCTTTGTGTAGTCTAAGCCTTACAAACCAAGTTCTAGCCTTATACAAGAACTATCCTCCTCTTAAAGGCTCTCCCAAGGGGATTATTTATAGGCAAGGAGGAAAAAGGGGGGGAGACAAGAGAATGTGAAGGAATAGTGTAGGCCGCCTAAGCCCAAGTGAAGAGCCAACTACTCTATAATCTGCCTGTGAAGAACGTTCGGACATGAGTTGGCATTCGAATGTTGTCTCTGTTTTTCCTTTATGTCCATTCAAACGTTGTATGGAATTTGAACGTATCTTCTTTCTTTGCTTTATGGGCATTCAAATGCCAGATGGGGTCTGACCTTCTCACTCAAGTGGCCTGTGGTCTTCTATGGAAACCTATTTCCACACTCCATGCACATCTTGGCGCTTTGCACACATTAGTCTGGTCTTCAATCACTCAAGTGGACGTTCGAATGTGAGTTGGCATTCGAACGTGGTACTCAAGCACCTTAGATTCTTCCTTCTTTGCTACAACAGGCCATGTCTTCAACAGTCTGCTTTTCAATCACTCAAGTGGACGTTCAAACGTGAGTTGGCGTTCGAATGTCCTTGGCTTGGTCCAAGCTTTTCCAATTTTTCTCTAGAATATGTTGGTGTTGCATGAAAGTATGATACTCATTGCCTTTAGTCCCTTGTACAATTTATGGCCTGAAATGTCATCATTTAAAATCCATCAAAGTATAATTAATCTTAAATGAGCATAGTAATATGCTAATTTTAACTACTAATCACACCCCTCAACCTAAATATTGTTAGTCTCTAGTAATACAATAACAATGGAATGTAAATCTATTTCAAATGCCTTTTTCGTAGGTCATCCAGTTGAATTTAGCATATGCAACAAGCTGTTGAACCACTAGGTTTACCCTAATGGATGAGTGTTGTCTCGTGAGGGTTTTGAGTGAAGCTACCCACAAAATTCGGTTGAACAGATGTGTATGNCAAATGCCTTTTTCTTAGGTCATCCAGTTGAATTTAGCATATGCAACAAGCTGTTGAACCACTAGGTTTACCCTAATGGATGAGTGTTGTCTCGTGAGGGTTTTGAGTGAAGCTACCCACAAAATTCGGTTGAACAGATGTGTATGTGGGATTGCTGGTAAAAGTAATTTAACATCATGGTTGTTGAGGCACCCATCCCTCAATTTTGACTTACATCCCGCATGCTCCTCATTAGTAGGTATTTATTCTATGCAAAAATTAGTATCAGTTACATTGGCATTTGGAATTCCCTATGTAGTAGGAATGGTCATTCTAGAAACAAGAATTGATACATAACATACATTTCACTTTACCACCTTCCATGTTTAGCTTTGATTTCACAAACCTCTCTTAGAAGTGCCCTCATCAAAAATTCGCTCAGGTTATAGTGACTTGTTTTTCAAAGGGCATGTGATCAGAAGATGGCCAGTCGAAGAATCAAGTGCATAGTTAGAAAAGGAGTGAAATTTTTAAGAAAGTAGACCAATCATGTTCTTGGCATAATCTCATGAAAGAATATTGATGCAGTTAAAGAAATACTATTAAACATACCCCAGTTTTTGGTTGATAACACACACATGCATCAGACTTGAGATCAATTAGGGCTTTGTAATGGTTGTAATGTAGCCAGAGGTCAGTGGCTAACGAAATGACATCAACGATATTCAAAAAACTATATGTTCCTTATGTAGTGTAGCACATCTCTCTCTTGATTTTCGATCTTTTGCCAAGAATTTGTATTTCTTTCTTTCATTTTTCTCATTTTTCACTTTCTTGGTAATTCCCTATCTATTTGTTTCTTTTCTTTTTCCGTTGTTTCCACTGATTTTTATTTCATTGAACAATAGCCACCATCTTCTTTTTTATCTTTCTTGCCTTTCTGTATCAGATTGATTTATAAAAGGGTGCAAGAAAATTAGATAGCAAGGTATGTTAAGTGTGTTCTCTTGTGGCTCAGTTATCATATGGGTTTTTCAAAAAAGAAATCATTCATTGAAGGCTCAAGCATGGCTGACTAGGGATATTCTTTTAAAAGAAATGGCTAAGGCTCAAAGTTAAATCAAAGATGACCTAAGATCCTTTCTCAAGTATGTGCGTATGTCTGTGTTATATGAAAAGTTATGTCAATAGAGTGCTTTAGTTGCATCAATCAAAGCAAATGTAATGAGATTATTCAAAGATAGATAGTGAAAAACCTTTCTCGAGTAAATGTTGATATCCCTCAAAAAGCATCATAAGGCTCAAAACTTACCATGGTATTCTTTGTCATCTCCACTGGTTATGTCGGGTGTGTCAAGGAATGTTAGTTATATACCAATTCCATTTTTTGAGTATGATCATCTTGTACCTTAAGAATAACAAATACTAATGTACATTTGACAATTTAAACATAGAGATAATACCCATTTTCCAAGAAATGCAGTTTTAAGTTTAGGTGTCAAACCGACCATGTGCTTAGTCATTTTAACAAACAACCTTAGAATGCACATACATTTCATCATTCATTATCAATTACTAAAGTGCTAATTCTACCTATGCATTAAACAGATAAAAGTGATAAACTGAATCCTTCATTTCACATAATATGATCATTTACAATAATACAAAAGATTCAATCCATCCATACAAGAATTGACCAAAACACAAAAACTCAAGTATCCTCAATCAATGACCCAAAAAGAAACAAACATCCACCACAGAAGAAACAAACATCAACAATAACTACAAATATCCCCAAGAAGCTACCAAAGAAGAATCACATCCAAATAAGAAACAAAGACCACAACCACACTCAAGAACAGAAATCAATCTCCTCCACCAACTCCACTGGCTCCACCCCTCAATAGGCGAAGGATCACATCCTACTTAGCTTCAATGCTATGCATGATGTCTCATACAGAATGCCAAGTACTCATGTTGGGGCTTGCCTCCTGTGTCTGTGCCTGCTCTCTCTCTGCCTCTAAATATCTCTCCTCCTCCCGATCGAGCTCGTCCTAAACCTTGGGTGGGTGGCACCTCTTGTTTAGCCGCTGGGGTGCCAATATGACCTTGGCTCCTCCTAAAGGACAACTTGTTTAGTGGCCCCATTGGCTTTTGGATTTCCATTTTGGGCCTTACCCTAACCCCGTGGTCTTTGCATATTTCAATCACTAGGGTGCTGAAGAGAAGGGAGTTTCTTTTCACCTCACAACCTTTCTTCATTTCTGTCAAGATGATGGAGGGGAGATCAATGCTTTGGCCCTTACCAAGTGCATAGAGTAGACGGGTCATGTCGGGTAAAATTTTATTTTTCCGTCCAATTGGGGCAAGTTAGACACCGCAATCAAATTTAGCATTTTATACTTGTCCGTAAGCTCCCCTTGACTAAAAAATCTCTTCCTCGACCACAAAAAATCAGTCAC
This sequence comes from Ilex paraguariensis, assembly GCA_963454935.2. Classification (NCBI taxonomy): domain Eukaryota; kingdom Viridiplantae; phylum Streptophyta; class Magnoliopsida; order Aquifoliales; family Aquifoliaceae; genus Ilex; species Ilex paraguariensis. Next base: position 681,337 of record CAUOFW020000947.1, on the reverse strand, counting down.
CCCAATCAACTCCGCCCCAACCACATTCATTGCTACATTCTTTTTCGGGGGGTATATCGGGTTTTGCACCGGAGGCACTTCTTGCCTCAACTCCCTAATGTACTCCTCATACACATCAATGTGTGTCACCCTCACATACGTTCAGATTGCTCCATTGATGATCTCAGCGTTGGAGTAAAACTCCCTCACTAAGTCAACAATGGCCTCCCCTCCGTTTCACAAATACAACACCCAATTCCTCCTCTCCATCTCTGCCAATTTCCCCAACTCCACAAAATCAATCCACATCACATCAGACTCACACTATAGCATGGTTTTGAAAACAATTCTCGTACATGTCAGCTTTTAGGGCGCTGGGGAATCAGGTTCGGTCATATCTCCTCACTACTGGCCTCCCCTCCCTCTCCTCAATGATTTCCTACACAAAATTGGGCTCTTGAGTTATGGGGTTGCACCTAGTTGGTAATTTGACCCTTGGAGGCGTTGTGTTTTCAATTTTGAGCTTGTGAGGGTTTTGAAAATCTTGAGATTTTGTTGAAAATGGGGATTTTTGATGTGGGAATGGTCTTGGGATGCGTGATTTTTGGTAGAAATGAAGAATGGGAGATGTTTTGAGGTCTGGGTTTTGAAAAATCACCCTAGGGTTTTGCAGTTTTTGAAGGGTTTTGGGGATTTTGGAATGGGGAAGACAATCCAGGCTTTTATAGCCTAAGAAGTGACGTTTGAAGGTGGGTAACGTTCGAACGTGGGTAACATTCAAATGTGTCTTGAAGGATTTTAAACATATAGTTCGAACATAAGTGGCGTTCAAACATGGTGAACTCCCAATACTTTTGAGTTCTGTTAGAGACCAAAGTACTGTAAGCTCTTTTCGTTCGAAAGGTCTATTGGCGTTCGAACGTTAAGTTCTCGTTCGAACGATCTATTGGCGTTCAAACATTAAGCTCTCAATACTTCTTGTTTCCATCAGAGGCTTTATCAGAGGTCGAGTACTACAAGCAGGTGACGTTCGAACGTCACTTGGCATTCTAACGTTGAATCAAGAATCAAAAATTTCCTACACTACACTATACACAATCAAAGAGGTTTATACACACAAGTTTGAACCAAAAATTTCATGCCGTCTCAGGACAAGTCCCTACCCACACTTTAGGTTGGTATTTTGGGACTGTCCTTACTTAGCCCATATTTTCATTTCAGTCAAAAGAGTTTGTACAAAAATATTTTTACACTTTTTTACAAAAATTCTGACCCTTTAGCTTTCATCCCAACAAAGGTACCATTTTCCATAGAGAATAATCTAATCCGAGTTTCCCTCTGTATCTGTGTAGTTAGGACAACCAGTGACTCTTCCAATTTCCTTTCTCACAAACTGGTTAAGCAAAGTATCGGAATAGCATGGTGTCTCAGGGTAATCCTTATTCAACCCATTCACTTTCTAGTTTAATCGATCGAGTGCGCGATCGAAAATTGGTTTAGAACACTGATTGTACCTTTTCTTGTGAAGGACTTGCCACATTGTTTACAGGCACCTAGCCTTTTGGCATGACGACATTTAGCAAAAGTGCTTCTGCCACATAAAGGTTTCGCTTGTTCTTCTCGGATCTCATTCTTTCTTACCAATCTTGCTATTCTCATGATCCTAGCATGCACATCAAATAAAAAAGTGTGTAAAACTCCGAGACTAAACAAAAAAAGTTTAACATCCATGCTTCTCATGCTTTAAGACTCACTATCTGGTTCTTTAACGTCTCCTAGTCACAAAGATGATCAAAGCTGACTCATAGACATAATCATTAATTTCTACAAAATACAAGGCAAGGTACACAATATGATCAGAAATAGCAACAATAACAGCAAAAATAAAAAAAAAATTACGGGCACACAAAATGAACTGTTCTCACCCCCCAACCTAAACTAAACATTGTCCCCAATATTTTGAATTTATCGATATGTTGAGCTTGGATATGAGGTTGAAAGGTAGAGATCTATTCATCTGCCAAAACCTACAAGCAAAAATACACAAATCAATTATCTCTACACAGATTAGGGTTTCTGCTAGGATAAAAACCCTTGATGTTGAGTGCAGACAGAAGAAAAAGAAGTACAGATAGAGTAAACACATGTAGATCACGAGACAAAGGACTGGGTCTTCAGGTAATATGGTTATGGCACTGTTGGGAGTTGGGTCATTTTTATAGAAGACAGTAAACAGGAAAGAAAGAGAATAAGAAGAAATAAAAAGGAAAGGCGGTGGGGAAAAAGAGGAAAGGGGGAGGATGCCTCTCGGGTCGGTTTTGATCTGGTTTTTGCCGACCCGACCCCTTTTTTGTGTCGGCAAGTGCAAATCTCGGAGGGATGTTTTCAACTGCTGACCATCAACAATAAAGATGTTACAATTCAAGGGGTTTTCCACTTCTATTGCTCCATGTCCAAACACTTTTTTGACACTGTAAGGTCTAGTCCACGTTGATTTCAACTTACTATGAAAGAGTCGAAGTCTTGAATTAAACAATAAGACTTTTTGAAAAGGTTCAAAAGACTTCCGCATAATGTTCTTGTCATGAAAAATTTTCATCTTGGTTTTAGCAATCTTAGCATTTTCGTATGCTTCATTTCTCAATTCCTCCAATTCGTTAATCTAAAGTTTCCTTGCTAATCCGGCCTTGTCCAGGTCAAGGTTCATTGCTTTAATGGCCCAGTATGCCCTATGTTCCAATTCAAGGTAGGTGACAAGGCTTGTCATAGACTAATCGATAAGGAGACATACCCAAAATTATTTTAAAAGTAGTGTGATATGCCCAGAGTGTATCAGTTAGTCTTGACAACCAATCTTTGAGGTCTAGATTTATCATTTTTTTTAAAATTAATTTGATCTCCCGATTAGCCAATTCAGCCTATCCACTAGTCTGTAGATGATAAGGGGTTGTAATTTTATAAAAAATTAAGTATTTTTTAATTAAATTCCAAAAAAGACGATTACAAAAATGAGCACCCTCATCACTTATGATTGATTTTGGAATTCCAAACCGAGACAATATGCTTTCCTTTAAAAATTTGATCACCCATTTGGACACATATGCTTTCCTTCATTTTGGCATGGAATTGCCTCAACCCATTTGGACACATAGTCTACGGCCACCAAAATGTATAGATAGCCAAAGGAAGGGGGAAATTGGCCCATTAAATCAATGCCTCAACAGTCAAAAAATTCAATCACCAAAATGAGGTTTAAGGGTATCATGTTTCTTTTTAAAATGCTCCCTAACCTTTGGCATCTATCGCAAGTTAAACAAAAGTCTTGGACATCTTTGAAAAGTGTAGGCCAGTAAAATCTACACTGCAAGATTTTTGCAACGGTTTTCCTTGATGAAAAATGGCCACTACATGCTTCAGAATGACAAAATGTTATTACTCGTCTGTTTTCTCGAGTGGGGATGCAATTTCTTTCGATTTGATCCTTATAGTACTTAAATATGTATCCTTATAGTACTTAAATATGTACAGATCTTCCCAAAGAAGTTACGAACCTCCCTCAGAAATTTATTTTTGTACATGGGGGTGAAGGACGAAGGGAGTGTTCCAGAAGCAAGAAAATTAGCAATATCAGCATACCATGGGGTCTCATCAATTTTGAACAGTTGTTCATCGGAGAATTTTTCATTGATTGACAATCCATCTTCATGATAGTCATACGTCAATCTGGATAGATGGTCTGCCACCACATTCTCAACACCTTTTTTTATCCTTAACGACTAGGTCAAACTCTTGGAGTAAGAGTATCCATCTTAAGAGCATAGACTTAGCATCCTTCCTTGTGAACAAGAATCTTAGGCCTGCATGGTTAGTGAATACAGTAACAAAAGAACCAACAAGAAAGGAATAAAATTTTTCCAAAGCAACAACTACAGCAAGCAATTCTTTTTCAGTTGTTGAATAATTCATTTAAGCATCGTTCAAAGGGTAAAGTCCCAACACAGCACCTACAACATAATCACTTGCATCATACATTAGTTCAATGGGTAAAGTCCAGTCAGGGGGCTGTATTGTTGGGGCAGAAATTAACATGCCTTTAAGCTTATCAAAAGCTTTTTGGCATGCTTCATTCCAATTAAAGATTACGTCCTGACTCAGAAGATGACACAGGGGTTTTGCTATGGTGCTGAAATCTTTTATGAATCTCCTATAAAAGCCTGCATGTCCTAGGAATGATCAGACATCTTTTACAGTCTTGGGAGCAGGCAAATTCCCAATTAGATCTTTTTTTGCTTTGTCAACTTTCATACCCTCAAATGACATAATGTAATCTAAGACAATGCCTTGTGTTACCATGAAGTGGCATTTCTCCCAATTAAGTACCAGCTTGGCCTCCTGACATCTTATCAACACCATTTCTAGGTTGGCCAGACACAAATCAAATGAGTCACCATAGACAGAGAAGTCATCCATGAATACTTCCAAAAATTTCTTGACCATGTCACTGAACAAGCTTAACATGCATCTATGGAATGGTGGAGGAGCATTACAAAGTCCAAATGACATCCTTTTCAATGCAAAGGTGTCAAAGGAGCATGTGAATGTGGTTTTCTCCTGATCATTTAGTGCTATCTCAATTTGATTGTAACTAGAATACCCATCCAAGAAATAGTAAAATTCATGGCCTACAATTCTCTCCAGAACCTGGTCAAGAAAGGGAAGAAGAAAATGTTCTTTCCTAGTCACCAAATTAAGTTTTCGATAGTCGATCCACATTCGCCATCCTGAGATGACTCGAGTTGGTACTTGTTCATTTGCCTCATTTCTGACCACTCTGACCCTAGACTGTTTGGGCACAACTTGGGTTACACTAACACATTTGCTATCATAGATGGGAAAGATTATCCCTACATCTAATAGCTTAAGCACTTCCATTCTCACAACTTCCTTTATGTGAGGGTTTTGAATCCTCTTCCAGGCATATGGCATCATTGTAGATCAATGGGCTTATACCTTTCAAGTCAGTGATGGTCCACCCAATGAAGCTTTTATGGATTTTAAGAACTTCAATTAGTTTAGACTCCTATAAGTTTGTGCTCTTAGTGCTTGACAAAATTCCTTGTTGTTTCCTAACCTCTAAACATCACCTTTTATCATGTATAATATATGAATGAAGGGGAATGTCACTCTCCAAGGGATGATGTCAAAAGAAAGGGCAACGGAATGGTGGATGAATGAAATGTCAAATGTGAGTATGTGTGAACAAAAGTGCTCCCCAAGCGCAAGGAGACTTTCGCAGATCGTGTTTTACTTAGTGGTATTCCAAGGTCGTTTCCATGGAGAATGAAGTAAATCGAGGGGAAGGTGATTTTGGGAGAAACAAAGTGTAAAATCTTTGATTGTTGGAAGTTGTTTGGTGAAGTTGTTTTGATGCTAGTAAAATGAGAAACAAATGCTGGCAAATCCAAGAGGTCACTCCAATAGGAATACCGTCTCAACTCGAAACCCTCCTCCAATAGAGCATGAATGAACGATTGATTAGTGGGAAGCTAGGGATAAGAATGGTGAGTATCTAAGCATAAACCGTGACTAGGCCTATGGAATATCAAAGACTCACCAAGTTATCCACCCTCAACCCAGTCAAACCGAACCATTGAACTCTGAAAGAGGGGAGGAGAATGAGTTGAAAGGAAGAATTTAGGGAGAACACATACTTATAGACTTGATCTCCAAGATAGAAGATCCAGATCTAAAAGATAAGTATGTAAAACAGCTTAGAAACCTTTTCAGTAAAAAGGATAATAAGCAACCTATTATAGAAAAACCATTGATAAGCCTTAACAAAACTATGGAAAGATTTAGTAAGGAAAAGAAAAGAGAAATCACCTTACAAGATCTCCAGAGTGAAGTTAATAAGCTTAAACTAGAGATAAAAGATCTAAAAGCTCAAGACAAAAAATTTGTTGAAGCTTTAACTCTTTTAACAGAAAAACATTCTGAAAAATCCCAGGATTCTGATTCTGAAAATCAGACTGAAGATTTTACTAATCCTTTTGATCATCACAGCGATACGCAGGGGATACCCGTAACCTCCACCACAGTGGAAAACTCTGGTTTAACTAACCTGTCCTCATTCCCACGAGGAAGCTGTAGCAATTATGACAAGAGAATTAGTCTGATTAATTCTTTAACTGTCCAAAAATGGCATGTTGAAGTAAAATTAATCATTAACAACAGTTATCATATTACTGTTATTGCCTTATTAGACACTGGAGCAGATGTAAACTGCATCCAAGAAGGATTAATTCCAACCATGTTTTATGAAAAAACATTAGAAAGAATTAGTTCTGCTAATGGCAGTAAAATGAATGTTAAATACAAACTTCCAAGAGTTCATGTATGTCAACAAGATGTATGTTTTGAAACATCATTCTTGCTTGTCAAAGACATGACTGACTCTGTAATACTTGGTCTTCCATTTATATATCTTTTGTACCCTTGTAGTACAAATACAGATGAAATATCAACCAAGCATTTTGGGAGAAAAATTGTATTTACATTCATCACTAAACCAGAGAAAAAACATTTAAGGCTGCTAAAAGACGTTTCTGTCTCACAGTCCCTTAATGTTATAAACAGAAAAATTAAACAAGTGGAATTTCTTAAACAAGAGATTAACCACCTCAGAACTAAAGAACACCTAACCAACCCAATCTTACAACAAAAGATTGATAGGTTTAGGGAAAAACTAGAATCAGAAGTGTGTTCCTCCCTTCCTATAGCATTCTGGCATAGGAAGAAACACATGGTTAGACTTCCTTATGTCAAAGGATTTAAGGAAGACAATATTCCAACTAAGTCTAGACCAATCCAAATGAACCATGAAACTACTGAGATTTGTAAAAAAGAAATCACAGAGTTACTAAAAAGTGGTATCATTAGGAATAGCAAATCACTTTGGTCTTGTCCTGCTTTCTATGTAGTCAAAAACGCAGAATTAGAAAGAGGAGTCCCAAGGTTAGTCATAAACTATAAACCTTTAAACAAGGTTTTAGAATGGATAAGGTACCCTATACCTAACAAACAGGATTTGATAAAAAGACTCAATAAGTCTACTATCTTTTCCAAATTTGACCTTAACAGTGGTTTTTGGCAAATACAGATCCACCCTATGGACAGGTATATAACCGCTTTTACCACTCCTTTCAGACATTATGAATGGAATGTCATGCCTTTTAGGTTAAAAAATGCCCCAAGTGAATTCCAGAACATAATGAATGAAGTCTTTAATTGTATCAGTCNTGAACAAGATGTATGTTTTGAAACATCATTCTTGCTTGTCAAAGACATGACTGACTCTGTAATACTTGGTTTTCCATTTATATATCTTTTGTACCCTTTTAGTACAAATACAGATGGAATATCAACCAAGTATTTTGGGAGAAAAATTGTATTTACATTCATCACTAAACCAGAGAAAAAACATTTAAGGCAGCTAAAAGACGTTTCTGTCTCACAGTCCCTTAATGTTATAAACAGAAAAATTAAACAAGTGGAATTTCTTAAACAAGAGATTAACCATCTCAGAACTAAAGAACACCTAACCAACCCAATCTTACAACAAAAGATTGATAGGTTTAGGGAAAAACTAGAATCAGAAGTGTGTTCCTCCCTTCCTACAGCATTCTGGCATAGGAAGAAACACATGGTTAGACTTCCTTATGTCAAAGGATTTAAGGAAGACAATATTCCAACTAAGTCTAGACCAATCCAAATGAACCATGAAACTACTGAGATTTGTAAAAAAGAAATCACAGAGTTACTAAAAAGTGGTATCATTAGGAATAGCAAATCACTTTGGTCTTGTCCTGCTTTCTATGTAGTCAAAAACGCAGAATTAGAAAGAGGAGTCCCAAGGTTAGTCATAAACTATAAACCTTTAAACAAGGTTTTAGAATGGATAAGGTACCCTATACCTAACAAACAGGATTTGATAAAAAGACTCAATAAGTCTACTATCTTTTCCAAATTTGACCTTAAAAGTGGTTTTTGGCAAATACAGATCCACCCTATGGATAGGTATAAAACCGCTTTTACCACTCCCTTCGGACATTATGAATGGAATGTCATGCCTTTTGGGTTAAAAAATGCCCCAAGTGAATTCCAGAACATAATGAATGAAGTCTTTAATTGTATCAGTCATTTTTCTATTGTCTATATAGATGATATACTTATCTTCTCCAAGACAATAGAAGAACATTGGAAGCACCTCAATGCTTTCAATACAATTATTCAACAAAATGGATTAGTATTATCTGCATCCAAGATTAAATTGTTCCAAACCTCAGTAAGGTTTTTAGGATACAATATCCAGGATTCTACTATCACTCCTATTAGTAGAGCCATCCAGTTTGCAGATAAATTTCCAGATGAAATCCTAGACAAAACCCAATTACAAAGGTTTTTAGGTTCCCTAAATTATGTTTCTGACTTTTATCAGGATCTTAGGAAAACCATCAAACCTCTGTATGACAGGCTCAAAGGAAATCCTTCTCCTTGGACCACTGTTCATACTTCTATTGTTCAACAGGTCAAGAAGTTCATAAAAACTCTTCCCTGTCTTGGTATTCCGTCCGTTGATTATTTTAAAATCATCCAGACTGATGCCTCTGATGTTGGTTATGGTGGAATCCTCCTTCAGAGAGAATCTCCTAATTCTCCTGAACAAATTATTCGATTCCATTATGGTATTTGGAATAAAACTCAAAAGAATTATTCCACTATTAAAAAAGGGATTTTATCTATTGTCCTGTGTATCTCTAAATTCCAGGATGATATATTAAATCAGAAATTCCTTGTGCGGGTTGACTGTAAATCAGCCAAGGATGTTTTAACCAAAGATATCAAAAATATAGCTGCTAAGCAAATTTTTGCTAGATGGCAATCTATTTTAAGTATTTTTGATTTTGATATCGAATATATCAAAGGAGAAAATAATTATATTCCTAATTTCCTAACCAGAGAATTTTTGCAGGATCCTCATGAACGACAGGAAACCTAGTTCATCTGGAACTTCCTCCAAAAATACGGGGGGAAAGAAGGATAAACAAAAACAACCTAAATCTGAACCTGACTTGCCAGTAGCCTTGTCAAACAGATTTTTATCATTGGAAACTACTCAGCCCAATAGGCCTGTAGCCCAATCTGCCTTGGTTATTCGGCCTGTAGCCGTATCAACCACTGTCAACCCACTAACCTTTACCCAAATGGCACAACAGCCACCTGTCAGGACCACTAGTGCCATGACAAACCCATATAGGGCCTCACAACCCTTTGCAGCCCAATCAGGCCCAAAGGTTGATTATATCAAAGCCTACACCCAGAATGTTCTATCCATTGAACTAGCCCATTCTAAATATAAGGACCCAAAAGACCTTGTAAAGGCCTACCTCCCAAAAGGTTGGACCTACATTCCAGTAGACTTGGAAAAACCCCATAGTTTTTACCAAGATATTCTCTACTACACCAAATCTATCCATACCAAGCCCATCCTTGATAAGATAAACCCAAATAAGGTTCTCTATCATAGTTTGGTCATAACCAAGATTATTTCTGTTGAGGAATGGGGTTCTCATCCTTCTTTGCTCAGAGAACTTCCCTTTCATACCAGACATTTTAATTACTATGACTACATTGAGTCATGGTCAAAAATATTACTCTACCAGAATGAGGATTTGTCCCATTCCTGGTTCTTGAATTTTCATAAAGATTTCAAAAGCCATATTCCTGCATGGTTTAAACAGTGGTGGCATCAACATGGTCCCATTGATGAAATCTTTCCAACTGATCTTAAAGATCAGATCAATATCTTCTACTCCCTTTACCGTCCTAGTAAACAGGAGTCCCCATTTCCCTTATTACTAATGTTTATTTGCAGGTACAAAGTCCCCTGGATACTCAAATGGCAATGGGAAATTGTTGGATTTAATCTAACCCGGCAATTTTATGCCAAGTGGTGGCCCAGGTTTCAGCATAGTGACATTATTGCCATGGTGAAACAGGACTTCCCTGTAAGGGTCCCAACTCCAGTAGTGGTTCCAGGCCTCTTACAACCAGCAACACCAGTGAAGGAATTGCCCGCTCAATCAAGCCAGGCTAGCCTTCCTATAGCACAGACCAGACCAGAAGAATCTTCATCTAAAGGTTCTAAAGGCTCCAGCAAGAAGTCTAACAAGAAGAAATCCAAAGCAAAACTCCTTAAGAAGCTCTTGGATCAACTTGACTCAGACAGTGACTCATCGTCTTCCCAAGGATCCTTCACAACAGATCTTCCCCCAGGCTATGCTCAGGATCCGTATGAAGGAATAAAAGACTTTGATGTTGATGATCTCACTCCTGACCTTGCATACCCGTGAATTATGATTTACATAAAGTGGCTTCAATCACTACTTTCTTCAAAAAAGAAAGAAAAGTTGTCCACTCTGTGTAAAATAAATATCACAAGTCTGCATAGGATCCCCTTTCCCTAAAAGCAGGATTCTCACAGACAAAAGCAAGGCCCATAATCTGCTTTTCCACCGAAAGATGGATTCTCAGGACAAACAGACAGGACCCACTAGTCCCTTCAGCATGTCCTAGTTACCCGGGTAAAAGAATCTTACTCCACTTTTCAGCCGAAAGCAAGAAAGTGAATTTACTTTACCCTGAGTAAAAGAGAAAGGCAGAATGATTGCACAAGAGAAATCCGGAGTCCCTTACCTCTATATAAGGCATCTCCCTCTCCTCAGAAGAACCCAAGTTTTTTGAAAACCTCAGACACACTAGTCTGGTTTCAAAACAACATTACAAGCCACTAATACTTGTAAACCTACCCCTCACTTGTAAAGCCTTCNGAAATCCAAAGCAAAACTCCTTAAGAAGCTCTTGGATCAACTTGACTCAGACAGTGACTCATCGTCTTCCCAAGGATCCTTCACAACAGATCTTCCCCCAGGCTATGCTCAGGATCCGTATGAAGGAATAAAAGACTTTGATGTTGATGATCTCACTCCTGACCTTGCATACCCGTGAATTATGATTTACATAAAGTGGCTTCAATCACTACTTTCTTCAAAAAAGAAAGAAAAGTTGTCCACTCTGTGTAAAATAAATATCACAAGTCTGCATAGGATCCCCTTTCCCTAAAAGCAGGATTCTCACAGACAAAAGCAAGGCCCATAATCTGCTTTTCCACCGAAAGATGGATTCTCAGGACAAACAGACAGGACCCACTAGTCCCTTCAGCATGTCCTAGTTACCCGGGTAAAAGAATCTTACTCCACTTTTCAGCCGAAAGCAAGAAAGTGAATTTACTTTACCCTGAGTAAAAGAGAAAGGCAGAATGATTGCACAAGAGGAATCCGGAGTCCCTTACCTCTATATAAGGCAGCTCCCTCTCCTCAGAAGAACCCAAGTTTTTTGAAAACCTCAGACACTCTAGTCTGGTTTCAAAACAACATTACAAGCCACTAATACTTGTAAACCTACCCCTCACTTGTAAAGCCTTCTTCAATAATGCAAAAGAAGAGCTCCCTTTTTACCGCTTATTCCCACTAGACCATTAGTTCTAGTGTTGTAAGTATTTATTTTCTTAATTGAAATATTTTGTATTTTTCAGTATCTTGGTTTATATTCATCTGTCTTTATGAATTCCGCATCTGTCTTTATTTACAAGTCAGGGTAATCACTAAACAAAATGAAGAACACATACTTATAGACTTGATCTCCAAGATAGAAGATTCAGATCTAAAAGATAAGTATGTAAAACAGCTTAGAAACCTTTTCAGTAAAAAGGATAATAAGCAACTTATNAGAAAGGCAGAATGATTGCACAAGAGAAATCCGGAGTCCCTTACCTCTATATAAGGCAGCTCCCTCTCCTCAGAAGAACCCAAGTTTTTTGAAAACCTCAGACACACTAGTCTGGTTTCAAAACAACATTACAAGCCACTAATACTTGTAAACCTACCCCTCACTTGTAAAGCCTTCTTCAATAATGCAAAAGAAGAGCTCCCTTTTTACCGCTTATTCCCACTAAACCATTAGTTCTAGTGTTGTAAGTATTTATTTTCTTAATTGAAATATTTTGTATTTTTCAGTATCTTGGTTTATATTCATCTGTCTTTATGAATTCCGCATCTGTCTTTATTTACAAGTCAGGGTAATCACTAAACAAAATGAAGAACACATACTTATAGACTTGATCTCCAAGATAGAAGATTCAGATCTAAAAGATAAGTATGTAAAACAGCTTAGAAACCTTTTCAGTAAAAAGGATAATAAGCAACTTATTATAGAAAAACCATTGATAAGCCTTAACAAAACTATGGAAAGATTTAGTAAGGAAAAGAAAAGAGAAATCACCTTACAAGATCTCCAGAGTGAAGTTAATAAGCTTAAACTAGAGATAAAAGATCTAAAAGTTCAAGACAAAAATTTTGCTGAAGCTTTAACTCTTGTAACTCTTTTAAGCTCAAGACAATAATCTACTCTTTTAACTCTAGAATTAGCAAGAAATCTGATTTCTCATCTGTTTCCCATAGAGACAGAGAAATTGCCAAAGAACTTGACCATAGGTTAAAAGGAATCGCTAATTCCTCTGACCCAGTTGCTAAGCCAGTTCTGCACAGACCAACATCCAAATTCCAAAGCAGATACTTTGGAAAGATGTGAACTTACCAGAGTCTTGGACCATGCAGAATGACAATTTTAATAAAGAATCTTGTACCGAGTCAACTACAACTGATCTGGAGACTATCAGACAGCTCCCAGATGGATCAGTTAAAATATCTTTTGATACTGCTAGATCCAGCAGATCTAGTAGATCCACGCTCACCGCACCAGATTATATCAAAGCCTATTCCCAGAATGTTCTAGCCATTGAACTAGCCCATTCTACATATAAGGACCCAAAAGACCTTGTAAAGGCCTACCTCCCAAAAGGTTGGACCTACATTCCAGTAGACTTGGAAAAACCCCATAGTTTTTACCAAGATATTCTCTACTACACCAAATCTATCCATACCAAGCCCATCCTTGATAAGATAAACCCAAATAAGGTTCTCTATCATAGTTTGGTCATAACCAAGATTATTTCTGTTGAGGAATGGGGTTCTCATCCTTCTTTGCTCAGAGAACTTCCCTTTCA